>OU343225.1:236908616-236952608 GCA_910596185.1 Chrysanthemum makinoi | reverse complement strand
CCCAAATGCATGCCATGAAGTGAATACCTTTAGATACCGAGATAAAACATATAAAAAGTGTCAAACACTGTGCTGAGTGAGTTCATAGAGTTTGTGTTGAAATGTAAAGCCTTTAAAAATCGCGATGGCAAGAAAGGCATTGTGAATCCACTCAGCCCAAGTTCGCCTATACAAAACTTGCAACCTCGTGGTGTTCACAACTCCACGCTGCATGTGTATAGTTTATGTTCGCTTCTCCACATCGCCAAATGAATTCACAATAGTACCTAACTCGACGTAGAACAATAGCACATAATCAATAGTACTTAACCTCGACGAGAACAATAGCACATAATCAATAGTACTTAACCTCTCGACGTAGAACAATAGCACGCAAACAAGAACAATTGATATAGTATAACATTTGATTTAGAAACAATGGTGATCATGGTAGCATTTAGCCCTTTAAAATCTAAAGTACTTATGAAAAATAGTTAACATGTATCTCCCCAAAAGGTTATGAAAACAAGTAAAAGCAGGGGCCATGAAACTCACTTGGTGGAATGATGCGAAGACAAAAGTGAGTACACCGAGATGTAATGTGATACTCAAATCTTGACCTATGATGAATGATATGACATGTAATGAGTTATGATGTAATGTTATGCATGCATTTCGTATGTTATTTATACCATTTGCAGGTTTTGAAAATATTACTTATCGTAAAAAAAATACCGCTTGACGCCTTGACCAATCAAAAATCACATTACAAGTTTTACGCCAAATGTCATCCTACAATAGTTGTAATGATTTCACGTGAAATTATCACTTTTCGACGCAAAACAATGTCGTCGGAATATCATGAAATTAACAAAAATGGCTTCGAAAACTAGTCGTAGGGCGGTGTACGCCGATCGTTAGAGAACTTAACTCGACGGTTTTGGAAAGTTTGTATCAAAATCTAGAAGTTTCATGAGTTTCATCTAAAAAGGTCCCGATCATAAAGATATTAAAGGTTAAAGATAGTGATTTAGTTACCGTAATACTTATCTCAGAAAAATAATATAGTTTTTCTAAAATAATAGTTACGCAAGTTTATGAAAAACGCAGTATATTTAGTCGCCAAACCGCTTTCTACGTATTATACGTCCTTAGCTTCGTAGATCAAAAGTATATACTAATATATTTTTGATAAGTCGAAATAATTTATAAAAGCTTAGGACTCGTTTTGACTCGACAAAATAAATATAGTATGCTGAAATTTCTGAAAATAATATATTTCGGTCACAAACTTTAAAAATTCACCACGGCTTCGTTATAAGTCCGCTTATCCCGCAAGCTGCCACGGATTCGTTTTAAAGTATATTTTCTAAAAATCAAGGCCAAAGTTTCGTACCAACTGTAGGTTTTTCCAGAAATTTGAAACAAGGACAGAACCTTTTTATATAGTTATCGAAAATAGTTTTTCTCGGACAAAACCTATTCTAATCCCTTCAAATCAACTCCAAAACTAATCTAATCCTACCATACACCTTCTTAGGGTGTCATGGGTTCCTAATCACCATCAAGACCAAAGAATACCATGGGAATATTTATAGGATGACCAATATGTATATATATAACTCAATAAATCATGAAAAATGGTATAAATCACATATCATGCATACTAGCTCCAAAAATGAAAAGATACATATGAAAATGAAAAGGAACATGAAAATGATAAAAACATGCTTACAAGTGATAATGATGAGGTGAAAGTAACAAGGATCAAACTTAAATACCCTTGGTTTTTATTTCAAAACCTTATATAGAGTATATACTAGATTGTAAAACACTTGTGCTTGAAAATTTTTGATCCCCTTTGTGTTCTTGAGTGTGGCCGGTTTTGGAGAAGCCAAAAGGAAGAGAGAAACTTTACTAACTATGAATAATTGATTGAATGAATGAAGTGTAAATGTGAGTTTGAGTATAAATATAAACATGGAAGAAATTTTCACCAAATAATAAATGCCTCATCCCCCTACGCCAAGGGGAGTGTATTTGCAAAAAATACATTTTTTTTTTATCTTTATTGTTATAATGTAAAATGTACAAGTAAAATAACTTAAGTAAAGGTACTTGTAAAATTGTATACACATTAGTGTATTTAAGGTAGTTTTAGCTAAAAGTAATTTTTAATAGATCAAAGTAAAGTATATTGAGATCATAAAAATTGTAAAAATACATTTCTTGTAAAATTTGAGTGATATAATAATTATCGAGTAGTTTTTAAGAAAACGCTGTAATAATATAAATTTAACGATTTATATACTCAAATTTAAAACACTATGAAAACTAAAAATATAGTTTTTATAAACTAAATGTAAGTTTAAAAAAATACATCGGGATCATTTTTGAAAGTAACGGATTAAATATTAAAATAATAACTCACGCGATAACGCTTATTGAATATAAAATTACGATACAAGTGAAATGAAATGTCGCGGAAAGAACTAATGAGATGCAAATGATGTCAATGGAATGTAGACTAATCTTAGTCCATATGAAATGTACGTGATGTTATGATCATGAATTCGCCGCTAAACCATAAAGATTACGCGAATTTGGAACACGCAAACCTAGTTTACGATAAATGATGAAATTGTGAGGCATGAATTGTTTTGAGAACTGACCAAAAATTGAGAATTGTGACATTCTTCCTATGTCGAGGAATCACGCCCTCGTGATTCAATCGATGATACTATGGTTCAACCCTCACAAGAGTTCTAAAAGTTTATGCCTGTATGGTCTAAATGATTATGTCAATGCTCATGCATATGAGTTACTCGCCCCACAAGATACGCTCCCGTATATCGCGGAATTCCCATCCTAAATACATGCTTTCTTATGATTAGGCTCGATGAGACAAGTTTTCCCATTCTCAAGCAAAATTTTTAAAAGACTTTTGGTAACCGATTTTGCTTAATCCACAACTCATCAAACAAGAACCGCCATAATGATTAGGCTAAATCGTTTTAGGTAACAACTTGTTTCTAGCTCGATCTTTGCAACTCATCAAACAAGAACTGCCACCGGATCAAACCGGAAACAAGTGGTTTGAAGAAAATCTTTTGAAAAATTTGGCTTGATTACGAATTGTTACACATATGAGACTACTACTCCCTTCATCAGATGATTCTTCCGAATTAGACATAGGTGATCGTGCTATGTATAATTTAGAGTAACTATGCATGCTTGACTAATCGACTCATATGATGTTTGGTGTTGAGTCATAAGTCCAAGATGTATAAAAGAATGTGCACTTATAATGATATGATGAGATGCTATGATGATGTAGTTATAGTCTAGGTCAATGATGCAACCTAGTTCTCTATAATCAAGCCTGATGCCAATCACACCCCCAAATTAACTGCTTTGCAGTGAATGGAATTCTCGATTGACGTCATAGCATCACAATCATAAGTATATTGAACGACCTAAAGTGTCGTTTGGAAAATACATCGCTTGATTTAATAAAATAATCAGAGTTTACAAAGTAGGTCCCAAATGAAAATCAACTTGTGCGGAAATAAGTTTGTACAATTCAAACGATGTTTTAAAGTGCGTAAAACCCAGTAAGACGCTAGCCGTCACCACGACTCCATGATGTGTCCAAATGCATGCCATGAAGTGAATGCCTTAGATACCCGAGATAAAACATGCTAAAAGTGTCAACACAAAGGTTGAGTGAGTTCATAGAGTTTGTGTTGAAATGTAAAGCCTTTAAAAATCGTTTATGCGAAAGGCATTGTGAATCCACTCGGCCTCCAAGTTCATACAAAAACTTGCAACCTGTGTTCACAACCCACCGCAGAATGTGTATAGTTTATGTTCAAGCCCACATCGTCAAATGAATCACAATAGTACTAACTCGATCGTGAGAACAATAGCACATAATCTATAGTACTTAACTCGACGTAGAACAATAGCACATAATCAATAGTACTTAACTCGGACAGAGAACAATAGCACGCAAACAGGAACAATTGATATAGTATAACCTTTGATTTAGAAACAATGGTAATCATGGTAGCATTTAGCCTTTAAAATCTAAAGTACTTATGAAAAATAGTTAAGCATGTATCTCCCCCAAAAAGGTTATGAAAACAAGTAAAAGCAGGGGCCATGAAACTCACTTGGTGGAATGATGCGAAGACAAAAGTGAGTACACCGAGATGTAATGTGATACGCAAATCTTGACCTATGATGAATGATATGACATGTAATGAGTTATGATGTAATGTTATGCATGCATTTCGTATGTTATTTATACCATTTGCGAGTTTTGAAAATATTACTTATCGTTTAAAATAACTCGCTTGACGCCTTGACCAATCAAAAAAATCACATTACAAGTTTTTACGTCAAAATGTCATCCTACAATAGTTTTGTAATGATTTACGGTGAAATTATCACTTTTTGTCGCAAAACAATGTCGTCGGAATATCATGAAATTAACAAAAATGGCTTCGGAAAACTAGTCGTAAAACGTACGCCGATCGTTAGGAAACGAACTCGACGGTTTTGGAAAGTTTGTATCAAAATCTAGAAGTTTCAGCTCATGAGTTTTCGTCCAAAAGGTCTCGATCATAAAGATATTAAAGGTTAAAGATAGTGATTTTAGTTACCGTAACACTTATCTCGTAAAAATAATATAGTTTTTCTAAAAATAATAGTTACGGCAAGTTTATGAAAACGCGGTATATCTTAGTCGCTTCAAATCCGCTTACGTATATACGTCCTTAGTCAGATCAAAGTATACTAATATATTTTGATAAGTGAAATAATTTATAAAGCTTAGGACTCGCTTTTTGACTCGACAAAATAAATATAGTATGCTGAAATTTCTGAAAATAATATATATTTCGCCGCCAAACTTTAAAAATTCACCACGGCTTCATTATAAGTCCGTTTTTATCCGTTCAAGCGGCCACGGATTCGTTTTAAAGTATATTTTCTAAAAATCAAGGCCAAAGTTTCGTACCAACTGTAGGTTTTTCCAGAAATTTGAAACAAGGACAGAACCTTTTTATATAGTTATCGAAAATAGTTTTTCTCGGACAAAACCTATTCTAATCCCTTCAAATCAACTCCAAAGCTAATCTAATCCTACCATACACCTTCTTAGGGTGTCATGGGTTCCTAATCACCATCAAGACCAAAGAATACCATGGGAATATTTATAGGATGACCAATATGTATATATATAACTCAATAAATCATGAAAAATGGTATAAATCACATATCATGCATACTAGCTCCAAAAATGAAAAGATACATATGAAAATGAAAAGGAACATGAAAATGATAAAAAACATGCTTACAAGTGATAATGATGAGGTGAAAGTAACAAGGATCAAACTTAAATACCCTTGGTTTTTATTTCAAAACCTTATATAGAGTATATACTAGATTGTAAAACACTTGTGCTTGAAAATTTTTGATCCCCTTTGTGTTCTTGAGTGTGGCCGGTTTTGGAGAAGCCAAAAGGAAGAGAGAAACTTTACTAACTATGAATAATTGATTGAATGAATGAAGTGTAAATGTGAGTTTGAGTATAAATATAAACATGGAAGAAATTTTCACCAAATAATAATGTACTCATCCCCTTGGTCGGCCAAGGGGAGAGTGTATTTGCAAAAAATACATTTCTTTGTAAAAATTTGGAGTGATATAATAATTATCGAAAGTAGTTTTAAGAAAAACGCTTGTAATAATATATAAATTTAACCATTTATATACCAAATAAATTTAAAACACTAGGAAAAACTAAAAATATAGTTTTTATGAACTAAATGTAAGTTTAAAAAATACATCGGGATCATTTTTGAAAGTAACGGATTAAATATTAAAAATAATAACTCACGCGATAACGTTTATTGAATATAAAAATTACGCGATACAAGTGAAATGAAATGTCGTGAAAGAACTAATGAGATGCAAATGATGTCAATGGAATGTAGACTAATCTTAGTCCATATGAAATGTACGTGATGTTATGATCATGAATTCGCCGCTAAACCATAAAGATTACGCGAATTTGGAACACGCAAACCTAGTTTACGATAAATGATGAAATTGTGAGGCATGAATTGTTTTGAGAAATGACCAAAAATTGAGAATTGTGACATTAATTCAAGTATTTGGTTATTGTTAGGTCACCATTCTATCACATCAATATGTATTTCTAGAAAGAGAAAGTTTTAGAGAGAGAAAGGAAGGAACCAATGAAGTATTAATGATAATTGCAATTAGAAACCAACACCCTCTTCAAGCGGGAGGGGTATTTATAGTGTTTACATAAGTATGGGTGTTTCCCCTTGGTTCTAGAAGAACCTTCTATCACAGCTCATGGGCTACTACGAGCTTGTGAATCTAATTCCAAACATTTATAAACTATAATTATTAACGACCTATTACAAATGAAATGACCTACACTTGATAATAAAACATGTTCCTAACAATCTCCCCTAAGGGTTGGTCATCATTTGTTGTCTTGTTTAGGTCGCTCGGTCTTGAACTTCTTGGCATTCATAGCTTGTGACGTCTTTGATTCTTTGAATCTTTTTTCTTTGTTCTTGTTGTTGTGACTGGCCAGAATCAGCCTTTTATAAACATCTTTGTTTCTGTGTTTACCTTCTTTTTCCAACATGCTCATACTCTCGTGGAAGTTTATGATCCATACATGTGAAGTTTACATTCTTTATCTCTAATCTTTGACTTCGACTTTTCTCGATTTTTAGACTTTGAAGTGAAATTTTGTCAACTTTTCTTTGCTTAGATCTTTGATGAGAATGTCTTTCTGAAGTATGTATGAGCATGTGGAAATGAGCCGCTGATAGTAATGATGGTGGTTATGGTCTATGACACGCACTGCAATAAAAAACAGCTTAGCAATAAAGTTTCCTCGACGAAGAGTTTGGATATTTTGTACAAGTACATCCCGGCCACCGCACGCATCTTTGATCAATCTCGATTGATACTGCTAGAACTCCCCCGATTTTCAATATCTTCACTCGTCGTTGTGAGTCACTGAGTATACCGAGGTATCACTCTACCATCAGAGAGACCGATTAAACCACCATGACACTAAGCCGCGAACCCACAAGGGGATTACCAAGTGACCGGCCGTTGGGTTTTGATGTTGACTCGCAGAATTTCCATTCAATCACCGAGGATCACAATTGTGAATCCCCTCATAAATGTTCTCCCGCAGACTAAGATCTCGAGGACTCGAATATGTCACTTGTGTCTATATTGTTTGAACAATCAAGTGATGAGATATTAGGTGTTCCTAAGAGATCTTTTGATGAATCTCATGGCTCTAGACTCGATTAGTGCGCTTTTAATTTTCCTAAGCTGAGACTAGAAGAGGGTCACCTTCTTCAATACCAACAATCTCTAAGAGAGAGTAGATAGATTATGTAGGGTTCCCTGTGAGAATGAAACAAGCTCTTTGAGAGAACTTGAGGGCTTAGAAGGTTTAGTGCATTGCACATGGGTCCATGACGACTTTGTCTTCAATACCGTGTCATCTTGTGACAACCAAGAGCTTATGAATTGAACCCGTGTTCCGCCTCTAAGTTGAATAATATGGAGGGCTATTTCTTTTCACCCTTTTCTTTAACTTTTCCTTTTAATTCTTCAACTCCTTCTTTCTCCCATTCTCATTTTCTCCTTTTTATAATCATACCTAAGGACTTCTAAATACTAACTATTTGTGGTGTCCTTGTAGATCCTCCCGCCTCGGGGGATCATAGGATGATTATTCCTAAACTTAGTCACCTTTTAACTCCATGACTATCCTATGTTGCCACAAAACCTTTTCTTGAAAAATCTCTCAAGATGTTTATGATGAAAAACATGTTTTGCTAACACCTTGAGAGTTTTGGTTTTCAAAAATACTCCCCTTCCACATGCTTATGAGTTTTGACCAAATCTCGCACGAGAGGGTAGAGCTCATGACTTTTGAATTAACCCCACGACACGATTACGTTGTAGTTAAAGAGTTTCATTATCACTTTAGGTGACAACTAGCTCTAATAACTACCTTGAAGATGTAAACTCTCTTGAAAAGAGGTTAGACCTCACAAAGTTCATGTCAATCAAGAGTGTCTCAGATTGGTACATTCTACTAAGATAAGTCTTGAAAGATAAATCTTTCGACATCACATTCAAAGATCGTCAATTCATTGGTGATATCCGAGTCGAGCACATGATGAGATTCCATAACTTCCTGATCAACAATTTTAATCACATTTTTCCCCCTCAAAAATAGCATATGAATGTTGTTTTTGAAAACATGTTGATTAAAATATGCTTTTGAGATGTTTGAAATTCATTTGGGAAGAAATGGATTTCAAGAACATTTGATTTCTAACAAAGATTTTTGTTTCAAAAATTAAGAAGCTTTCGCCCCTTAAGTTTAGGAATATTGCAATCGAGCCTTTAGCGTCTATTTTGTTTTTCAAATTCATTTCAGCTTGATAACATAGACCCAATCAAGGTTTTCAACAAATTCCCTTACATCAAGACTTTTAAACCGATTCATCCCGAGAAACCGTAAGAGATTAACTGCAATTCTCAACAATCTTCCCAATCAAGATCGCATGTCTTTAGAAACTTCTCCATACACTTCCTTTTGATGAAGTTTTGAATCGCTTCCCTAACCCACAATCGTTTCATCAGATTCAAATTTGATGCGCTTAACATGTCTTCTAACTTTTGCAGCTTAAGTGCACATCAAAATTTGTAGATGAACAAGAAACCACATCAAGCAAATCAATTATCACGCACACTTGTACATATGCGGAAAATTCATTCGGGTAACATGCAAGAAATCAACAAGATCTTCACGTATGCGCATTAACTTCACACCAAACAAACCTTTGAGAGATGAAATACTCCTTCCCCGATTGTTGCGATATCGAATAATAATCGACCGTATATGTAATACCGATAAAATGATCGGTGCGAGGCATCATACGCTTAAAGCATCATATGTAGGTAACTTCACAAAATAACCAAAAGTTGAAACGATAACACCAAAGTAAGACGCTTGAACCACATATCGTCTCATTTCTTCCCCATTGTATAAAATCGCGGAAGGAAAAGAGTTTTCACAACGAAGGCAAAGAAAGCACATGACATATACTCTCCTCCCCATGTTTTTGATGAATCAAAACAAACACCACGATGTTGATGATGAAATCGGAGACCAGAATCAGTATGTTCAATTAATCGAACAAGTGTGAAGTACCTAAATATCTCGTGAGAATCAATTGTCATAAAACTTCTCAACTTGTTCATTATGTTGAGCATCGCCAGGTGTCATTGTTGTTGGAAACAATTTGATCATCGTTATCGAGATTCGATTGAAGGTGCATCTCCAAAGAACGGTTGTTGTTGTAGATTCAGGTGTATCTAGAATTAGAATATGATCAGGTTGTGCGCAATGAAACATTAGATACATCCTAAGCATGGCTTTCTAAAGAATCTCCAAACAAAGGGAGCAAACAAAATTTCCAATTCTTGACGATTGAGTACAATGGTATATGCAACATGGATCATTATGTTTTAGACGGTGAGAAACGGGTCCTAAGTTGTTGTACTTAGAAGCCATTGTTGTTGTACCTGTATAGAAAGTAGGACGGGAGAGATAGAGACGTACATGGATCCCTAAGTGTAACGGTTCCGTGATGTTAGAAGCATAAAGTTGCAAAGGTCAATTATCTTCTTGACACCGAACACAATCGCTTTTGTTGCAAATGTTTAATATCTTGCCTGTAGGAATCCACCTAAGACCAACAGTTTTAAAAATTCTACCCGTGGGTATCCACCTAAGATTAGATCTAGGAAATGCTGAAACTTCTTTTGGAAAGAGTCTTTGTCCTATATTGATCCACCTATTAGGTTTCCTCAAGTTTGTTTCTCACCAACGGGTCTATTTCTAATTGTCCGATGACTACACTTAGGTCTGTCTCTCAAAATACACTAGAAGGCATCACACGAGGTCGTGAACCTAAGATTCCATCCTTTTGGAGTAGTGCCCTTTCCTAGCCTTTTCTAGATCATAGTTCTTGTATGCGTCATTTGAATCATATGAATTTTTAATTTTAATGCTCGGTTTAGACATAGTGTTCGAACTAATCCTAGACGGGCCGATTGCAACTACTTGTTGAGGTTTAACAAAAACGATTTAACGAAAAACGTAAGCATTTTTCTCGGGCCGAATGTGGAGGACTGGATTTGACAAATGATTATTCTCAACAACTTGGGAGACAAACCATGGTTTTGAAGATTTTGATCGCTCGTGATTTAAAAGCGCTTGGTTGTCTAACTACTGATTGGTTGTAGTGAGGATTTCCCCAAGATTGTTGGTTTTGTAAACTTAGTATCCACACTCTTGCCGCTAATCTTCTCAATTTGTTTTGTAACGCTAATTCGCAGAAGCCCCTTTGCTTGAATTTCAGCCTTTAAATGCTCATTTTCTATTATTAATGTATCCACACGATTACTTTGCATTTTAAGTTCAAGAGATTTGCAAAGTGCCTCTAGTTTTGAAAAATCTTTTGAAATTCAAGAATGGTCTTTTGAGAAGAATGTTTTCGATTCAAGAATTTGATTTGACATTCAGTTGTATTGTTTGCAACTAAGGGCTCGCACATGAGACAGTTGTATGGACATTGTGCAACATGATGGTCAACCTCTTCAATTCAATTTAGGTTGCCCAGCTTTGTTTCGCATTTGCAGTGAAGAGTAATGAAAATGAGATTGTACCTCAACCGTCTGTTCTTTGTCAAAGGTTGGCTCTGTGTCATAGGTGGGAATGATATCTTCCTCAACCATTTGTTCTTCATCAAAGTTGGGCTCGGTGTCATAGTTGGGTATGATATCTTCCCCAGACCGCCGCTGTCATCCTCGCTTCCAAGGTAGGCTCTGTGTTATAGGTGGGAACGATATCTTCCTCAACCATTTGTTCTTCATCAAAGTTGGGCTCGATGTCATAGTTGGGTATGATATCTTCCCCAAATCGCTTCTCACTGTCATCCCCGATTTTCCAATGCTACAACCTCATTGTTCGTGATTATGACATTTGCGATTCTCATCATTCTTGACAAGCCTTTGAGCATTCCTTCCTTGTACATCAACTTTTTCACCTTGCATGACTGCTGATTTCGGGATCGATGAAGTCGACTCTTTGAATTCTTAAATTGTGAGATCATCTTAGTCTGTAACATCATTCCTTTGTTTAATTCCACAAATGCATTTGCATCTTCAGAATCATTAGTAGCAAGGTTTGGTGAAGAAGGTTTTAAGCAAGAGATGGAAGGTGAGAGATTTGTGAGAGCATTAGAGACATTGATATAGTGAATTTTAATTTTCCCTCCAAAAATAATTATGAAAAATTTTCTCCCCCAAAATTTGAAATTCACTATAAAATGCAATTTTAAGGATAGAAGAAAATTTTGAGTTTTGAAAATTTTGACGCAAAATTTGACCGAAAAAATTTGAATTTTGGCCCAAAAATTTGAATTTTTTTACCAAAATTTTCAAAGTTAAGCCAAAATTTAAATTTCACGTAAAAATGGAAAGTTTAGTCTCCCCCAGAAATTAAATTTTACTCAAATTTTCCCGCAAAAAATGTGTAGATGTGTTATGGATCGTTAAGGATAATTAAGGTTGATGTTGTTTAGGTTTAGATAGATTAGTGTCAGAAATCCAAACTTGCAGAAAACCAAACTCGCAGAGAGGAAACTCGCAGAAGAAACTCGCCGAAAAAACTCAGAAGAAACTCGCAGAGAATTCAAGTACAAACTCGCAGAACTTCAAAAACAAACTCGCAGAACTTCAAAAAATTTCCAAACTCGCAGAACTTCAAAAAAATTTCCAAACTCGCAGAAATTCAAAAAACTCACAAGAATTCAAGAGAAACTCGCAAAAATTCAAGGAAACTCGCAGGAATTCAAGAGAAACTCGCAAGAATTCAAGATAAACTCGAGAGATTCAAGACAAACTCGCAGGAATTCAAGAAACTCGCAAGAATTCAAGAGAAACTCGTAGGAATTCAAGAGAAACTCGCAAGAATTCAAGAGAAACTCACAGGATTCAAGAGAAACTCACAGAATTCAAGAGAGAAATCAAGTAAGAATTCAAGGATAACTCGCCAAACTCGCAAAAATACGTATTTCAGTCCAATAAATCCATAAATTTCAATCTAAAACACGTTTTTATGCACGGATTTCTATTAGATCTAATCAATATTAACCTAAATTATCCCTTGGCTCTTGATACCACTTTTTAGGTCGCCATTCTATCACATCAATATGTATTTCTAGAGAGAGAAAATTTTAGAGAGAGAAAGTGGAAGGAACTAATGAAATATTAATGAAAATGATAATTGCAATTAGAACCAACACCCTCTCTCTTCAAGGGAGGGGGTATTTATAGTGTTTACATAAGTAGGGGTGTTTCCCCTTGGTTCTAGAAGAACCTTCAATCACAGCTCATGGGCTTACTACATGAGCTGTGAATTTAATTACAAACATTTATAAACCATAATTATTAACGACCTGTTACAAATGAAATGACCTACACTTGATAATAAAACATGTTCCTAACAGTTATGTTATTTATTTTCTTTACTGCTCTTTATATACATCTTCTTAGCCTGTTCGTAGATCGCTAGTTTTGGTAATATTATAAGCTTGTTAGTATCTAGTGGGATGAGAGAATTGACCAAAGTGAAGAATGGAAGGAATTGGCCATAGTACAACCATCTTTTGTATGCAAATTGATCAAAGGATCATCTATCAAGTGGATGTATTTAAGAAACTAGGGGAAATCTAAGATCCAAACGACCAGATTTCCATAGAATAAGGTATATTAGATTTGGTACTCAATAACTGCTAATAGATTTCCGAATAATACCGAGTGACTAATAATCATCTTGGTGAGGATTCTAGGAACCGTAGGCTAGATGAATTGACGAAAGTAGTCTAGCGATATTTACCCACTATATTGAGCTTAGGAAATGAGAATTAACCATATCTAAAGTCTTGGTTAAGATTTATCTTCTTACTTCCTTGTCCTAAGTTCTACTCCTGTTTAATTACTACTTTTTTTATATTCCATCATATTAGTTCTTTCAGAAAACAGCTCTCTTGGGATGACACTCGAATTTACCTAGGCTTTACTACATCTGACCGGGTTCTCTGCCCATTAGTATGTGTTAATCCTTGATATCTTAGTTTTATAAATTTAAAGGCAGGATGAAATAATGCATCATCTTTTTGGCACCGCTTTTGGGGAGCAGTTTAGTTGAAGATCTAACGTATGGATATATCTCATGTTTGACTTATGTTAAGAGATGTGTGCACCCCACAGATACTACAAAGTACGTAATTCACTCTCTCATACTGCAGTCTTTGGATATATCCTAAGTTTTTTTATAAAGTTTAAAATTACGGCATAACTGACCGTACAAGTTATGACGTAATAATTAATAAATAATAAAAAGGGGTCGTTAACATAATTATGGCGTAATTACTTAACTCAATTATGCCGTAACCTCCACATGATATAAAAACAAAGCTACAAAATAAACACATAGTTTTTAGCACAACTTTTCACTGCCGCCGCTACAGTAAAAATTTTTCCAAAGCAATTTCGCTTATGTGTTCTTAATCGTCTCCTACGTACAAGAATGGTTGATAATTGCCTCTAAACTTTTTTGATTTTCAATTTTTCAATTAGGGTTCATAATTATAAATTTGGGGATCTAGGTTCCCTTGAGTTATTTCATGCTATTGACCACTTTATTTGATGCCTTAAATTAATCTTTCATGTTTTTCCTAATTAATTAGGATACAATTGGTTAATGATTTGTTAATTGATTATTGTTAATACAAACAAACCGTAAAACGCTTATTAATATTTAGCGATCTCTTTGTGTTTTGTTAATAACAAATATAATATTTTTATAAGTAAAATTATAAGGATACATGTTATTTTTGTAAAGCATCTACATATATAGTCACTTAATGTAAATTGTTGTAATGATTCATTTATGGTAATAGTTTATTAGGATGGGTAAAAACCATAACCCATGACCCATACCCATGGAGCATATCCATAACCCATGGAGTTAACCCATAACCCATTGTCTAGATGCATTGCATCTTTTAGATACTTTGTATCTACTTAGATACCCATGGTCCAAAGTCTAGGACCCATGACCCATAACCCAAAACCCATGGGCAACAGAGCGTCCTCACGGATCCCTCCTCGTTACACTAGACGGATCCTCGTGCAAGGGATCCGTGGGATCCATGCAAAGATAGCAAGAAATTGCCTATAAATATAGAGCCATTTCTTCATTGTAACTCACCCCTCTTCTTAAAAACTCTCTCATATATTCTTACATTCTTCTAACCTAAGATCACTTGATCTAGATAGTAGTTCTTCTTTCTTTTGTTGTGATTCTCATATAGGTCCTTCTTTAAGGCGAGATCACGAGCATTCTACAAGTCATCCAAGCAAGGGGTCCTTGATTGATTTGTTCCTCCACAAGATGTCTTTAGCAAATATCTTGTATTTCATATTTCACATATTTGTTGTGTTATAGTAGTGTTGGTTTGGTCCTCCGTGTTAAGGACTCGGTATTTAGCTTTGTACCGAAAAGTGTGTTTAATGCTTGGAAGGCTTCTCCACCGAGTAGAAGGAGTTTGTTGACATAGTGCTTGAACTCTCGAGTAGGTGACTCGGGGAGTGGAGTAGGGCAAGGAAGGTGTCCTTGTAGCCGAACCACTACAAATCGGTTGTGTCATTTCTATCCTTTACTTTACTTGTTTTCTTTACTTGCATTACTTATAGATCTATACTTTCTCTCTATCCACACGATTTCACATTACATTCAATCTAAAGTTTTTGAAACTAACTTAAAATTGGCAAAACTATTCAACCCCCCTTTTAGTTTTCCATAATTGGCATCAAAAGCTAAGTTTACAAAAGATATAAAGTAAACTGTAATTTAAAAACTTTTCGATCACTATGGGTTCTGAAAATTACAAGGAAGGGCAATCCATGCAACGAACTCCACTACTTGAAACTAATGGTTTTATATATTGGAAAAATAGATTCGAAATGTATGTGAAGTCAAAAAATATTGATCTTTGGTACATCATTGTTGAAGGCAATTTTGAAGCCACTACAAAAGATGAAACCGGAAATTTAGTAAACACACCTCATGATCATAAGAAAAAAGCTTTCCAAAAATAGTGAAGCTAAAATGGTATTATATAATGCTTTACCCAAAAAGGATTTTGAAAGAATTTCCATGCTTAAAACCTCTAAAGAAATTTGGAATTCTTTAGTTGTAACTCATCAAGGAAATCAACAAGTTAAAAATAATAAAATAGATTTATGTGTTCAACAATATGAACAATTTTCAATATCGGATGAGGATACTATGGATCATTCTTTTGCTAACTTTAATACTATAATTACATCTTTACAAGCACTTGATGAGTCTTTCTTCTAGTCGTAATCATGTTAGGAGATATCTAAGGTCACTTCCATCCAAGTGGAGATCTAAGGTGACGGAAATCGAAGAATCAAAAGACTTGTCAATCCTCACCCTCGATGAACTCATAGGCAATCTAAAGGTCTATGAGCTTGTCCTCGCTAAAGATTCCAAAGCCTCAAAAGAGAAGAAGGAGAAGCACAAATATCTTGCCTTAGAAGCCAAGAAGGTCTCAAGTGAAGAAGAAAACTCTTCTTCGGATAGTGATGACGAAGAGTATGCCATGACGGTAAGGGATTTCAAGAAGTTCTTTAGAAGAAAGGGAAGATATGTCAAGCAACTATATGACGACAAGAAGGGGTTCCGAAAAGGCAAAGATGACAAGAAATCAAGGGATGAACGTGCTTGTTTTAAAAGTCGGGACCCTAATCACTTTATTTGTGAGTGTCCCAAACGTGACGAACAAAAAGCGTTCATGAGTGGTTGGTGGGGAATGAGCGAGGAGGAGGACGAAGAAATTTGTCTCATGGAAAATGACGAGGTATGTCACTTAATACTATAGTAGCTCATCATTAG
The DNA here is from genome assembly GCA_910596185.1 of Chrysanthemum makinoi. Classification (NCBI taxonomy): domain Eukaryota; kingdom Viridiplantae; phylum Streptophyta; class Magnoliopsida; order Asterales; family Asteraceae; genus Chrysanthemum; species Chrysanthemum makinoi. Next base: position 236,936,491 of record OU343225.1, on the reverse strand, counting down.
ATGATGATTCATTACATCGTGAATATGATAAACTTTGCAAAATTAGTGTTGAAACTGTAAGACCTTGATAGATCTTGAGCACTCGCAGATCGTTAGTATTACTTATGTAATCACAAGCAAACTAATACACAATCTCTACGACTTATATTCTTTAGCGAAAAATCAAATATAAGCACAAACACAATAACTAAGAACACGTTGATCCTCTATGGATCTTTATATTACTAAAACTTTGTTTTTCAACTCGTTTTTTCAATCATACTATTGTGTTCCTTTTATAAGCAAGGAACCCTAACTTGTTTCCTAAGAAACGTATAATCATAAAACTAAATAAGATATACATTATCACTTCCTAATAAAGCTCATGCATATCCTAACTAACTAGAGAAAATACGGAATAACTATTTCCGCAGAAACTATCTACGCATTATACTTCAGCAGATTCTCTTCTTCAGCAGAAACATTGAACTTCAGTAGAATCCTTCGGTAGTAACATCAGCAGAATTCTAACTTAGCAGAATTCCCAACAATCCTCCCCTAAACTGGAATTTGACTTGGTTAAGTTCCAGTTTCTTGATAGATCTTCAACGCTTCAGAGGATTGTACTCGAACATCAGCAGCAAAGAACCAAAACAATTACATCTCTATGATGGTAAACCTTTGAATCTCCAGATCTTTGCAGCAACAAATGACAACATGTACATCAAAACATATTAGTTTCATACTATTCTCATCACATCCAGGTGTGTTAACTCCTGTGAGAGGTGAATCATTGAAAATAATGGATTTGATGTCTCTTTACCAATAGCCATCACTACTGGAGTAGCCAAATGTTTAAGTTCGTAAACTATGGTACACTGATAACCATCTGATTTATTAGCAAACCAACAACCATATAAACGGATTTGAAATGTATTTACCTGTAGCCGTTTGCTCAGGACTAGTCAATTCTTAGGATTGGTGAACTGATTACCAAATATGGTATTCCACTGCCTTTACCACAAGCCATATACATGTGGGCTAGTCAATTTTTGGATTACAAAAAAGAATAAACCATGGTGAATTGATGACCATACAACCCTCAGCAATTAAGCATGGGTGGTTGCATACCCTATGATTTTGAGCAACCATTACAGCTATCAATAGATTTGATGTGTCTTTACCAAAGCTGTACCCTTTGGACTAGCCAACTCTTTAACATACACAAGGTACATCAGGTGAGTTAATAACCATGAAAGATATACAACAAACCTGCAATAAAAAATTAGACAAACAAAGAAAATATATAAATATATATATATATATATATATATATATATATATATATATATATATTTAACTAAGAAACAAACAAAAAAACAAAGATAACAACTATTACAAAACATACAAATGACCACAATCAAGATGAGGTTCTATGTTGCAGAAGCTGAGTCTTAATGATTCCAACACATTGTTTAGCATGCAACTTATCATTTCCAATTGGATCCGGAGGAACCTCCAATTTCTGGCTAAGCATTCTTTCTATCAGCCTCATAGGCAAGGGATAAATCTTATCAGCAAACATACAAACAATAATTCCACCCTTTGTCTCCACCACATGCACACAAGGCAAAGGATAAAATCTCCAAGTCTCAACCTTCCACTGATGTGAATTCTTCCAAATATGATACCCTTTACCATTTGGAGATTGAGAATCAAACAACACTTGAAGATCACCCAACAAAAATAAACCAGAACCCTGTGGTGAATGAATAGCATAATACTTAGTAACCAGATCATACAGAGTGTTCAAATCTTGTCTATCCACCAAATGAAATATTTCCTTCAAGAAGTTAAACTTCATAGTAGAATTATCCAGACGATGAATAGTGTTAAGCTCCCCATCAGTCAAGGTCCAATTAATCAACACATCATGAGATCCTTCAGGAAAAATAGTAACAGATCCTTCTTAAATAAAAGTTGATTCAGCAGCTTTTAGATCCAAAGTATCATCCTGAGGAGTTTTCTTAACCTTAGATGTTTGAGACCCATAAGATCTCATAGATCTCCATAAGGAAGAAGATTTCCTTTTAGAAATTCTCTTCTTCCTCATACCTGGGATATAAATACCCATACATGGTGCCTCCTCAGAATCATCATGAACATCTGTAGCAGGAGTAGAAGATGAAGACTTATTTTGAGCATCAATGCGCAACTGATGCATTCTCTCAAGTACTTTTCTAGCCTCCTTAGATTTAGCAGCTTTTTGTTCAGCTTCCCTACCCAACTTTGCGTCTATAGTATCAATAGGTACCACTCGTGTAATGTTTCAGAGAAACACCATGAGATTCAGTAGAGTGAACCCTTTCAGTTGAATGAGTAGATTCAGGAGTGTCTTCAGAAGGAACATCAAGAGGATCAGCAGAGTAAACCTTTTCAGCTGAATGGATTGCTTCAAAAGATGATTCAGAAGCAATGACAGGAGAACTCTTCTTTAGTGACATATCATCAAAGTTATCAACAATTTCAACTGTCCTTTGTTTCTTTGCTTTAGGAGCATCAGAAGTAACAGCAAGCCTCTTAAAAGTGGATGATGATGTAGAGACAGACGAAGTAAACTTCATAATCCTGTTATACCTCTTGACCAACTCAGAATCAGAAAAAGCCAAAACTTGTTTCATTGTTAGACCAGAGTTAGTACAACTCTGATTTTTCACTACTGTCCTCATATATGCTTTTCGCTTTCGTCCAAGAGCTACCATTTGTGCAGCATAATTCTCACTGTCAAATTCTGCACCTAAGATACTCGAAAGCAAGTGTTGCTGAGTATACACATCCCATTGTGCATCAGGAATCTGAGTAGCCAAATCATCCAGTTCTTTTCGTCTCTCATGAGGCAAAGTAGAAGTAGACTCACCGCAATCTTAGCCAATGCAACACTTTTCTTCAAATTTGCACACTCAGCTAACATTCTTTCTTGTGCTATCCTTTCCTGTTCACTAACCAGATTTGGACCAAGCTCATCTTCAATCATTACTCCTTCCCCTTGATGAGCGATCTATGATCAACATCAACGGTGAAGTATCACTCATAGGTACTTCAAGAAACATTCAGATTAGCATCAAGAAACAGGTTGAGACAAAACTTCAACAGTGTTGAAAAACTTCGAAGTATCTCAGCTGAAGGTGTAGAAGCAAAAAGGTGTGCTTGCATAGATGAAGCTTGACCAACGTCAATAGCAATATCCATCATAGGAGTATCAGCAACAACATGTTCTTCAGTAGTTGAAACATCCTCACTTTGCAATGTATCCTTGCTCAAAGATTGCTTTCTCCTCCTTCTAGGTAAACAAAATTGGCTCCTTTTGCTCTACAGATTTAGCAGCCATTGGAGTAGAAGCATTAGATTGTTGAGCCACATTAGCCAAAATATCAAGTGACTCAAATTGAGTATCCATATCCTCCTCATCAGAAGAAACATCCAATCTCCTTTTTCCACTATGACCCAGTTGTACTTCCAAATCCTGAACCTTTCTTTTCAATTCTACAATCTCACCACCAAGTGAAGATTTAGTTTCTGCAAGCTCCTTCTTGAGATCCAACTTCACCACATACCTGCTCACTAGAGCATAGACAGATGTAAGTGTAATAGGGTCCTCAGCTCCACCAGCAGATTGCTCTATGGTAATGGGAGCATCATTGGGCCTTTCAGAAGAAATATCAACATGCTCAAATAATGGAACACCATTATCAATAGAATCCCTAACAGGACTAGGAGTGGTCAGCCTATTAATCTCAGTCTCAAACTCATCATGAGTAACCTGTGTAGGTGGTGGACTAGAACTAGGTCTAGGTGAAGGTGTGGGTGAAGGTTGGTCAGGAGAAACATGAAGTGCTTTCAGCGATTAGAAGGGCCTTCATCCATTGTAACTGATGGATTCCCATGAGCAGCAACATAGAATTAGTAGAAGGTGGAGAACCAACAACATTCCCCTCATCAGCAGCCTCATTGCCTTGAGGCAACATAGCTGCTAGCAAAGGATGATGTTCCCCCTCATATTTAGTTCTCATTGAAGCAAATAGTTTAGAAGTTAAAGCTCATATGGGACAAAATGCTTGGGCTTGGGTAGTAATATCCAAAATCATTTGTAAGAACCTAGGGTACATCAAAAACTTATGCTTTTTCCTATGTATATTTTCAACCATGTTATCAAAAATCAACCTAGAAAAGTTATAAGTTAAACCCTGAGAAAGACATACAATACCACATCCTATTTGAGTAGAAAACTGGTCCCATCCTCCTGATTTATTGCTTATGCATTGAAGCAATGTGTGAACCAAAAACCTCCACATAGGACACAACTGATTCTTGAACCATATATCAGTCCTTGTTCCCTGATATCCAAAAGCTCTCAACCCAGCAAGAATGTCCACAGCATTGGAATGATAAACCCATTCTCATCGTCCAAACAAAGCTTTCTTCTAATCATCTCCTCTGACATAACATACTCTGTTCCGTCAACCATAGCTACGATCTCTGAATCACTCCTCGTTTCAGCAGTTGCCCAAAATTGTGTAACCAATGATTCATAAACCACTTCCGGAGAATGCATTAAAGCATAATGAATCTTTGATCTCTTCAAGAATTCCACCATTGGCTTATACAGATCATCACCTTTTGCTTCTCCCAGAAAGGCAACTTTATATGATCTTTTTTCAATTGAAGCGCCATGAGTGAAATTGTTAGTTAGGGTTATGATTCTTGCAAATGGAAGTGTTGTGAACTTAAGTGAAGAGGGAATCGTTTAATTTGAAGCAAAGATATGCGTGTAATGGGTTGGTAGAAGTTACCCAAAATATAGTCAAAAATATTGGAACTTATGTTGACCATATCTTACGTGTATTTTAACTTTAACCAAGAGGTAACACTTCACCAGAACACAGTCAATCTGCCAAGTAATACACTTCGCAGAAACAACCCAAGATACAAGATATCCTCAAGTAAATATCTGAGCGCTATCTGTGCCACCCAACTCACATTAAATTACATTAAACCTTGAATCTGTCTATATAACAATCCCAATGCACACTTCACATACATCATTTATCCCCAATTTTCATCACAAAACCCTAATTTCATCACAAACCACAATCAACCACAATCAACCATGAATACCAAACCAGAGGTTATTGATCCAACCTCTTCTCCATCATCATCATCATCAAGTGATGATACTAACCTTTGGCGACTTTATATTCCTCCACAAACATCACGACCAAGAAAATCTCCCTTTCTCCCTTCTTCTGAAGATGACAGTGTAGTGGATCCAAGTGAATCCTCTGATGATTCTGATGACTCCACTAAGGAGATAACTTCATACCCTTAACCTCCACCACCTCTAGCTAACCAGGTGGTGTTCGCTCTTCCTGCGCCATGGTCTGGTGCTTCATCTCATATCGTAAAGGGAAAGGGCAAAAGGAAGATGGATTGATTGATTTTTGGTGAAACCAGCAGATGAAGCACAAAGGACACAGTTATATCACACATCCATCTGCTGTATTCATCTTCATCATCTTCGGTTTCCTTAATCCATCCTTCCCATTTTGATCCTTAGCTCATCGTACTGGTCATGCATATCATGGTCATGCATATCCAGCAGTTGGAATAGATGATATGAGCTAGTAGATGATAGGAACATAGTATAGGTTCAGTAGATCATGTAGTTATGAATCTTGTATTTCCATTTGAAGTTGATTGTATGCAATGTAAGCTGTAAGTTGTATCTTGAATGAATGAGCATCTTTAACTTCAGTACTTTTTCTTCAGTGGAAACAATATGCTCTCTTCAGTACTTTGCTTTCAGTAGAAACAAACTTTTAAGCTTACATGTCCATCTCCAAACTTAATAAACTCCAACTTATATATGCAAGCTGCCAAACAGACACAGAGAAACACACAAACCAAACCAAAACTAACTAAAAGAACATAAGTTGGTTAGTGTTAGCAAAAATATAAACTAATATACAAAGTTTACATCCAAAATCCTCCCCTGAGGCATATGCCTCCCCTAAGGCGTATGCCTCCCCTAAGGCGTATGCCTCCCCTTAAACTTTGCAGTCAAGGGTTAAGCATACCAATATGAACCACAAGATGTTGAAACCTTGGTCCATCAAAAGCCTTAGTTAACAGATCTGCCACATTATCATCAGTGTGAATTTTAACCACTTTTATCAAATGTTTTTCATATGCATCTCTTATAAAGTGGTGCTTGATTTCAATATGCTTAGTTCTACTATGAAAAACTTGATTTTTAACAATGCATATGGTACTTTGATTATCAATAAAAATTGTTGTATTCATGAAGTTATACCCATAATCCAACAATTGATTTTGTATCCAAAGAACCTGTCCACAGCAATTTGCAGCAACAACATACTCTGCTTCAGTAGATGAGGTAGCCACAATAGTTTGTTTCTTGCACTGCCAAGAAATCAATCTCTTTCCAAGGAATTGGCAACCTCCAGTTGTGGATCTCCTATCCAAATTTGCACCAGCATAATCACTATCACTATATGCTTCCAGCTTAAAAGGACTTTCTCTTGGGTACCAAAGGCCTAAATGAGGTTGACCTTTCAAATACTTAAAAATCTTCTTCATCGATTTAGATGGGAAGCAGGTGGAGTGACTTGATGTCTAGAGCAAGCACTCACAGCAAAAGTGATGTCAGGCCTAGAAGCAGTTAGATACATTAATGAACCAATCATAGATCTGTATAAATGAACATTCAAAGGTAGATCTGGTTCATTGTTTGTCTTTGACTTTGTAGCTTCATAAGGTGTTGTGGCAGTCCTGACACTCTCCATTCCAAACTTTTTCAAAATGTCCCTCACATATTTGTCCTGACTGATAAAGATACCATCAGATTTCTGTTGAACTTGAAGACCCAAAAAGAAAGTAAGCTCCCCCATAGCACTCATCTGAAACTCTCCCTTCATCAACTCCTCAAACTCCCTGCACCAAGCTTCTTTAGTGGACCCAAATATGATATCATCCACATAAACTTGCACAAGAATAATGTCTGTGGTATTCTTCTTCAGGAAAAGTGTTTTATCAATGGTACCTCTTCTATATCCATGCTTCAGCAGAAATGATGAAAGCCTAGCATACCATGCTCTTGGTGCCTGATGTAGTCCATAGAGAGCTTTAACTACTTTGTAAACATGATGTGGATGATCAGGATCTTCAAATCCTTTAGGTTGAGTGACATAAACCTCCTCTTCTATTTCACCATATAGAAATGCACCTTTCACATCCATTTGATATACCATGAAACCCATGTAAGATGCATAAGCCAAGAATATCCGTATGGCCTCTACTCTAGCAACAGGTGCAAACACTTCATCATAATCAATCCCCTCCTCTTGTCTATAACCCTGAGCTACTAATCTTGCTTTGTTTTTAATGACAACACCTTTGCATCTCTTTATTTTTAATATCCATTTTGTCCCAATAGCATATTTCCTTCGGAGTAGTGGGACCAATATCTAAACCTGCTGATTTTGGAACTGTTGCATCTCTTCTTGCATTGCTTCAAGCCAACTTGAATCTTCCAAGGCTTGAGTAACACTGGTTGGTTCCACTTGAGAGAGAAAGCAGGCAAACAGACAATGATCAAAGTCTGTGTGATTGTCTCTTTGCTGGTGTGAGACATAAGAGATAAAAGCCACTTGACCATATTTAGAACTTGTCACAGTACCCCTAGTTCTAACTGGTGCAAGAGGATCACCAATGATATTGGATTGTGGATGAGCAATGTTGATCCTTTTAGTAGCAGTGGTGTTTACATCAATGGAGGTATCAAGATTAGTCACAGTTGGTTCAAAATCTGTGTCATGGGAAGGTGAGGTGAAGATGCCAGCTTTAGGTTGATGATGACCAAGATCTGAAGGACTTGGAAAACGTGTATAAGGTTCTCCCAAGTCTGTTGACACTCTAGTAGGAAATGGAGTAGAAACAACATGGCTATCAGCAGATTTGGTGATGATAGGAGAAACAGGATCACTTTCAGCAGAATGGTGATTTCCACTGATTGCTTCTGTTGCAATCTCCTCAGCATTCCTCTCAGCTTCTAGATTAGTTGCATACTCCTGCTTTTTAAGCCTAGCAAGGTCCTCTGCATAATTGGACTCATCTTCACTCTCATTAGAAGGAATTTTGGAAGTGTCACCTGCAAAATTGTTAGGGGAGAAAGAAGGTACAATAATAGGATGCTCATCATCCTCAAACTCACTATCAGAATCAGCACTCATGGTAGCAGCACTGTCAGTGGGAGACACTTGTGTACCTGCATTTTGGTTAGCCACATGTCTAGAATAACCCAAATAGTCAGTTAAATAATCAAGGTCAAATGACCAAACATGACCTTGTCCTTGAACATTAGGCTTGTCTTCTAGATATCTCAGGTTCAAAGTCTCCTCTATCTTCTTAGCATTCAAATTGTATACCATATATGCCTTACTATGAGCCGAATAACCCACAATATATCCCTCATCAGCCTTCTCATCAAATTTAGCCAGTGGATCACTAGTATTCAAAATAGTCACTTGGCAGCCAAAAGGGTTAAGGTAATGAATAACAGGAACTTTCCCATAGAGAAGTTCATAAGGTGTCTTAAAGTGAGGTATAGTGATAGATACCCTGTTTAGAACATAACAAGCTGTGCTAACTACTTCAGTCCAAAACATAGTGGGTAACTTAGAGTCTGCAAGCATAGATCTTGCTACCTCTATTAGGGTCCTATTCTTTCTTTCAGCCACCCCGTTTTGTTGAGGTGTTCTTGGAGTACTATAGTCCCTTTTGATTCCTTTAGACTTACAGAGTTCTATCAAAACTGCATTCTTGAACTCTGTCCCATTATCACACCGGATACCTTTAACCTTTTTGTTCAGCTGGTTTTCAACAAGAGTAATGTACTCTTTTAAAACTGGAGAGGTTTCATCTTTAGTCCTCAAGAAGAATACCCAACAAAACCTGCTATAGTCATCAGTAATAGCCAGACAAAAATACTTGTGATCTATGCTTCTGACTTGAGTTGGACCAAAAAGATCCATGTGAAGCAACTAAAGAGGTTCTAAAATAAGGCTCACTGCATTAATAGCTTTGTATGAGGCTCTGTGTTGCTTTCCTTTGTTGCAGGCAACACAGTTATGTTCATTGGTGAAAACTTTAGAAGGAAGTCCTTCAACAAGACCCAGTTTAGATAGCTTGTTAATGGTCTTGAAATTCACATGTGCCATCCTTCTATGCCATTTTGTAGACTCATCCAGGGAAGCTTTAGCCACCAAACAAGTTAAGTCACCTTCTGGTTGTACATCATTTAAGTTGAATGTGTATAGATTGTGAGTATGAGGAACTCTCAGCAAAATAGATGTATCTTCTGGAAGTTTGAAGTCTTTAGACAGCACAAGACATTCATCCTCAGAGAAGAGTACTTTGTTCTTTGTATCACAGATTTGTGAGACTGAGAACAAGTTGAAGTGTTGTAGTTCCTTGACATAGTACACATTATCAAAGTCCAGTTGAGGTGTTTTGATGGTCCCTTTCCTAGTGATTCTACCATCACTTCCACCAAATGTCACATTGCCTCCTCCTTCAAGGGGTACAAAATCATGCATCATATCTCTGTTTCCTGACATGCTTCTAGAGCAACCACTATCAACAATGCCAACTTCCTTGTGCTTAAGAGGATGATCCTACAACAACAACAAAAATATACAAAATATTAGTACACTATTGAGGCTCAAGTCATTACTGACTTGAACCTGCCTTGTGGATCTTTAGATTGAGGCCATGCAGATTTATAAGATCCACCATTGTTCTTGGGTTTCCATTGAAATTTAGGTCCCCTTTTTGGCCAAGAACAACCTGCTGAGGGCTTCACAGCAGTATCCCAATAACCTTTCCCAGCATTCATTGAGTCAACATATCCAGGCCAATAACCATTGTTAAAGTATGAACTAGTTGGTTGCACATACGGTCTAGCTACAGATCTTCTCCAAGGAGAAGGTTTATGAGTAGCTTGTGGAATATAAGGTGGTATACTAGTAACATTAGTCCACATTGGTCTAGGTTTCCCAGCACAAACACCCATTCTTTCCTCATGATAATGACAATCCTTAATTAAATGAAATTTACTTCCACACACAAAACATGTCTTCTGTTTAGAAGATTTATTCAAACCAAAAGATGTTCTATTACAAGCAGAAGTATTCAAACCAAAACCATGAAAAGAATTGTGTTTAACAGAATTATTATTCAAAGAATGAAAAGACAAGTCTTCAGAGGAAACTATCTTGGAAGATGATTCCTTAGCAGCAACTCTAATAGGCTTGTAAGTAGGCTTGGGTGCAGGCATGGGTGAGGTCTTGGGTAGGTCTGACTTATCACTTGAATCACAGCTGGCATAAGAAGTAGACCCTTGATCGAAGATTTTTCACTTGTCCGAGCAAGAGACAAAATCAGTAGATGAAGAATCGGGTCTGCAAGTCTTTTGACTTTTTGCCATAAAGATGGTGTGATCCATCAAAGTCAACAGTAATGGAAAGGTCAACTGGCATAGGTATTCCTCTAATAGATCCACGTACAGCATGTAGGTCACCTTCTTTGACATAATTAGCTAAGTCTGCTGGTGTGGATTTACGTGTGTCATCTCTAGCGTCTAATCCTACATATTTCTTAAAGCCTAAGCCTATTGAAGTATTAGGAGTTTGACTAGAGTAGAGCTCTTTAGCTAGATTTAGGCCAGTTTTTTGCCAATTGTTATGTCTAGCTATTTCTGCATCTAATTTTTCTTTCAACACACTGTTTTCAGACACCACATCAGCTTTCAATTTCTCAGACCTTTTTAAGTCATTTTTTGTACATTCTAGATCACATTCTAGCACCCTGATCTTTTCATCATAAGCTATTTGATTCTTCTAAAACCAAACCTTTTGTCTTTCTAATGTTTTTAAACTATGTTTATAAGCTTCAACTTCAACATAGCATTCATTGTATTTAGGTTTCAAAATATCATATGCTTCCTTAAGTTCATTATAACGTTCACTACAACCAAACAAACAATTTTGTACCTGAGAGATGCCCATCAAGGCAATCTAATCATGCCTATCTTCTGAAGTACAGCTTGCTAGCAACCCAATATTATCACCACCAGGACCATCATCATTCTCAGACTCATGTGACTTCCAGTCGACATTGGCATCCAAAGTGACCATAGCAACTGAGGATCTAGGCTTCGAAGTTACAGCATCCCTTTGATTCTGCTGATAGGAAGAGTATCTCACCTCATCTCCAGCTTTCCTATCCTTGCATTCTCTGGAGAAGTGACCCATCTGATGACATGTAAAGCACTTGACCTTCTTCTTGTCAAACATTGTTGGATCTCTTCCCTGGAAACCAAACTTCCTCCCAGCCTTACGTTCAAATTTCTTGATGTCCATAGATAGCATAGCCACTTGCCACTTCAACTTCATCTCTTCCATCTTCAGTGGATCTACCTGATCAAAATCCTCATATGCAAGTTCCTGCTGAGGATCATAATCAGCAAAGAAGGATCCAAGCACATCTTCCATTATACCACTAGTTGTAGATTGAGAACTTGATGGAGTGGTAGTGTAAGATGATGATGAGTAAGTTGGACTTGGAGAATGGATCATCTTTGGAGTGGAGGCTCCAACAAAGGCTGTGTGACTAGCAGTAGATGATGAACGGAAGGGACTTCTGACATCATGCTCAAGAGCTTTAAGTTTGTTGTATAGCTCATCAAAGGTAATCATATCAAGCCCACCTTTAGTTTTGAAGGCAATGCTTACTTGTAACCAGGATTGAGGTAAAGATCACAAAAACTTGGAGTTGCAATCTTCATTATCTGGCTTTGCCTTAAGCTAATTCAACTAACTTAAGATCTTGTGAAACCTGTCATAGCCTTTGTGAATTCCTTCCTCTTCAGAGACTTGAAAATCTTCAAACTGTTGTCTTAGCATCGATTTTCTCATTCTTCTAGACTCCTCATTCCCTCCAAACTTAGCCTTGATTGCCAACCAAATATCCTTAGCATCATTCATGAAGTGAAAATCACTCAAGTGATCCTCAGGAATAGCTTGAAGAAGAATTGTTTTAACTTTGGTTTCTCTCTGAACCACCAACAATTCTTCAGTAGATTTGGGAGGTACATGAATAAGATTACCATCAGGATCTGTGGTAGTTCTCTTCAAGCTGTTTCCCTTCCTGACGATTTCCCACATATTCCAATCAATGTTGGAAATCCAGTTTTGCATCTTCATTGCCCATAAATCGTATTCCTCCTTCTTTAGATAAGGAAACTTGGCGTTACTGTTCGAGAGACTTAGTTGTTGCAGATGTGTGGAGTTCTGGTTGTTGGTGACTTCAATATCATCTTGTGATCCAGGCATGGTGAATGATGTGTTGGTTGTAAGAGTGTTTAGAAAAGACTGTTCTTAGTATCGTAGAGACTCTCTCGAGGCTCTGATACCACTTGTTGAAACTGTAAGACCTTGATAGATCTAGAGCACTCGCAGATCGTTAGTATTACTTATGTAATCACAAGCAAACTAATAGACAATATGTACGACTTATATTCTTTAGCGGAAATCAAATATAAGCACAAACACAATAACTAAGAACACGTTGATCCTCTATGGATCTTTATATTACTAAAACTTTGTTTTTCAACTCGTTTTTTCAATCATACTATTGTGTTCCTTTTATAAGCAAGGAACCCTAACTTGTTTCCTAAGAAACGTATAATCATAAAACTAAATAAGATATTCATTATCACTTCCTAATAAAGCTGATGCATATCCTAACTAACTATAGAAAATACGGAATAACTATTTCCGCAGAAACTATCTACGCAATATACTTCAGCAGATTCTCTTCTTCAGCAGAAACATTGAACTTCAGCAGAATTGTTCGGTAGTAACATCAGCAGAATTCTAACTTAGCAGAATTCCCAACAATTTGTTTAAAAGTAATTAACAAAAACAAGATTTTGAAAAGCCAAAATGAACGTTTAGAAAAGGAAGCCTTTGAGTTAAAAGCTAAATTAAAACGTTTAGAAAAGGAGAAGATAGCAAGTGGGGAGTGCGAGCTTTGCGTTCAACTTCAAACACTAGTTGATAATCTAGATACCAAAATTGCTAGAATGAGTACTAATACTCTTGATATGATATTAGATAGTGTTAAAACATGAAACAACCGAAAAGGATTAGGTATTCAGCAACTTGATGCTTCAACTAGTGAAAACAAAGAAACACAATTCGTCAAAGCAATAGAAAAACAAGTCACTGTAGTTACAGATCCCACGGATCCCACAAAAAGAGAACCGGCTAGTGTAAAGCCAGGGATCCGTGGGTCTGCTGAAGCAAACAGTAGTAATAATATAGCTTCCTCATCTAGAACCGACTTTATTATTGTTAATAAAAGGAAACCAACTCATGTTACTGTTAGACAACCACCTCCAAGACAAAATCAAAATTTTATAAGAAACAAAGGTGCATCATTTTCAAAACCAAACACATTTATAAGGAGACCTAATAATGTTTATCCGAGAAGTAACCATCAAACGGGATGGAATCCTAATATGCAAAACGGTTTTCCATTTCAAAACTTTGCACCATGGAATGCATACTCACCTTTTACATATATGTCTAACATGAATGAAATATATAACACTAATAGACCCATGAACAAATTGGGACCAAAATTTTGAGTTAATTGTTTTCTTAGGTGTGCTTAAAGGTCGACGTAGATCCAGATGAATGGATCAAGGATAGCGGGTGCACGAGGCACATGACCGGTAATAAAGATTTATTTTCCACTTATGAATCCTTGAATGGAGGAAATGTGGTATTTGAAAATAGCAAAAGCAAAATCATCGGTAAAGATATGATTTCTAACAAATCTCTAACTATTAACGATGGGTGTCACGTAGAAAACCTAAACTTTAACCTCTTAAGTATAGGAAAAATATGTGATAAAAAGTGTAACGTACTTTTTATTGAAACCGGTTGTAAGATATTGAAAAATGGTATCACTATTGTGAGAGGAATTAGGAAACATGGAGTCTATGTCATTAAAATCGGTAATGAACCTAAATACAAACATTGTCTTACTTCTATGGATGATACTTCGACCTTATGGCATCGAAGATTGGGTCATGCAAATATGCGACTTCTTCAATCGCTATCATACAAAGATCTAGTAAGAGATCTACCAAAATTAAAATATGAACATCACTTCTGTGATGCTTGTAATGTAGGTAAACAAGTCCATGCTAGTCACAAGGCTAAAAATATGGTCTCTACAACTAAGTGTCTAGAATTACTTCACATGGATTTATTTGGTCCATCCGCTATCCAAAGTTATGGAGGAAACTACTACACTTTGGTTATAGTGGATGATTACTCTAGGTACACATGGACTAAATTTTTAAAGAATAAAACTAAAACGTTCGATTACTTTGAAATATTAAGTAAGAAAATCCAAAGACAATTAGGAAGTCCTATAGTGTCTATTAGAACGGATCATGATAGGGAATTCGATAATGAAGTGCAATTTGGAGCCTTTTGTGACGCTAATGGTATTACTCACAACTTCTCAGCTCCTCGCACTCCACAATCGAATGGGGTAGTTGAAAGAAAGAATAGAACCCTACAAGAAATGAGTCGCACCATGTTAAATGAGCAATCCATACCTCAAAATTTTTGGTGCAATGCCATTGATACATCAACGTACATACTTAGCCGAGTCTTAATTAGACCATTTTTAGGTAAAACTCCATACGAGTTACTTCGAGGTAAAAAGCTTATGTTATAACATTTTAGAGTTCTTGGTAGCAAATGTTTTCTACTTAACACTAAAGATTACCTTACTAAATTTGATCCTAAATCAACCGAAGGTATCTTTTTAGGTTACTCTCCTAATAGCAAAGCTTATGTCATATTAAATAAAGAAACAATGAAGGTTGAAGAGTCATTAAACGTAAAATTTGATGAGAGTCCACCCAAACCTACCCTACCTCTTGTCGATGACGAGATAGTCGAAAGTGAGGCCATAGAAATAAAGAAAAATACAAACAAAGAAGATGAACCATTAAACAATAAAATCATCATTATTAAAGAATCTAAAGATCACCCCGTAGATAAGGTCATAGGAAAGTTAAACGAAAGAACCTTAAGGTCTCAAGTCCAAAACCAAAGTAGCTTATTTTGTTTTGTCTCAACCATTGAACCTAAGAATACACAAGAAGCCATAAAAGATGAAAGTTTGGTAATGGCTATGCAAGAATATTAAATCAATTTGTTTATAACGATGTTTGGACACTTGTCCCTCCACCTAGTAATCAAACCATAATAGGAACCAAATGGGTATATAAAAACAAGTTAGATGCAAATGGTGTAATGTCTAGAAACAAAGCTAGACTCGTTGCCCAAGGGTATAATCAACAAGAAGGGATAGACTTTGATGAGACCTATGCCCTCGTGGCTAGATTAGAGTCTATAAGAATACTTCTTTTTTATGCTTGTGCTAATGACCTTAAGCTCTTTCAAATGGATGTTAAAAGTACTTTTCTAGATGGTTTTATTAATGAAAAAGTTTATGTAGTTCAACCTCCGGGCTTTATCGATTTCGAAAAACCTAAACATGTGTATAAATTAAAGAAAGCTCTTTACGGTCTTAAACAAGCCCCAAAAACTTGGTATGATAGACTCAAGTCATTTTTAATCAAAAACAACTACACCATGGGGTTAGTTGATAGTACACTTTTCACTAAGAAAAAAGAATCACATATAATTATTTTTCAAATATACGTGGATGATACTATATTCGGATCTACTTATCAAGACATGTGTGATGATTTCTATAAAATCATGCATGACGAGTTTGAGATGAGTATGATGGGAGAACTAAGTTTCTTTCTTGGTCTACAAATCAAACAAGTGGAAGATGGTATCTTCTTTAATCAATCTAAATACATAAAAGAGATGCTAAAGAAATTTGGTTTGGAATAGTCAAAACCTATAAGAACACCAATGTCATCCGACACTAAACTTACAAAAGATGAAGATGCTGAATCCGTTGATAACACAAAATACCGTGGCATGATTGGTAGTCTTCTCTATCTTACTGCTAGTCGGTCGGATATCATGTTTAGTGTTTGTCTATGTGCTAAGTTTCAAGAAGACCATAAAACATCACATCTAGAAGCGGTCAAAAGAATATTTAGAAACATTAACGGAACGACTCAATTAGGATTATGGTATCCTAAGGGTACGGGGGTAGAAACCGTTGTATATGCAGATATGACCATGCAAGTGATTATGTTGACCAAAAGAGTACAAGTGGTGTATGTACTTTTATGGGATGTTTCTTAACATCTTGGTTTTCAAAGAAGCAAACGACATTGGCCATATCAACAACCAAAGCCAAATATGTCTCCGCCGGCAAAGCATGCCAACAAGCACTATGGATGAAACAAGCGTTAGTTGACTACGACATTCATCTAAGTGACATAGCCATTCTATGTGACAACAAAGGTGCCATTGACTTAAGTAAGAATCCAGTGTTGCACTCTCGCGCCAAGCATATAGAGATCCATCATCACTTCTTAAGAGACGATGTTTAAAAGGGGAACATCTCTATTGAGAAGGTAGCATCCGAAGACAACATAGCCGACGTCCTCACCAAACCGTTGAAGCGGGAACAATTCAACTTGCTTCGTCTTGGTCTTGGTCTTATGGAACAATCGTCGTAATTAGTGTTTAAACTCTACAAGGTATGTAAACATTAGCCTTCTTCCTTTCTGATTCTAGGATCTCTATTTCAACACACAACTCACAAACAATACGGGAATTTTCTAAACCCAAAATAAGTTTTATTTACAACACGTAATTTCATACTTTTTTTAAAGATAAACGTTTTCTTCAAGCAAGAAACATTTTCGAAATGTTTTCTAAAAGATACTTCTTCCCGTATCATTTTTATAAAAGCTATTTCTCACGTCTAGGACAAACCTCCTTTTCATTATTAATACAAAGTAAAAACCCGTTTTCATTGCATCTCATGTCTTTTGAATGCTAAAGGGAACACATCACTAATATGTGTTTTCGGGTACATTTATTTAAAGCAACAACGAATTAGGAGCACTCGGGTTATCTCACATAATAGTATGCTTTTTCACTTTTAGTCTATTTTTCCTTTTCTTTTAGGAGTCGAGATAACCGCAACTCCAAATGGTTTGCATATAGGCACACACTAGGCATAAATGTTTCCAAAAAGAAAATTTCAAGCTGCCTAGGTCACCAGTACCACGGATCCCAGCATTAACGCTGGACGGTTCCCTCAAGGGAAGGATCCGTGGGATCCGTGAGACAGAAGCTGAAATTCTCTTCTATTTTTCTCACTTTGGCTAAAAACCTCTATATTTTCATCATTTTATCCTTTTTACTAATGAGT
Source organism: Chrysanthemum makinoi (assembly GCA_910596185.1). Classification (NCBI taxonomy): domain Eukaryota; kingdom Viridiplantae; phylum Streptophyta; class Magnoliopsida; order Asterales; family Asteraceae; genus Chrysanthemum; species Chrysanthemum makinoi. The sequence goes on along the minus strand of OU343225.1, from coordinate 236,918,977 downwards.
ATGTTACTTAATGCTTGTGTTCTCATGATCACATGCCTTAAATTCATATCTAATCATTAGATTTTAGTCCACATTTTAGGTCAAGCATTCATTACAATGCATTATTTTCTCTATAAATAAGGTCCCCAAAATGCTTGCATCTTCATCACTCTCAACTTTACAAACAACCATCATCATGTCATCCAAAAGATCATCCAACATAGATGAATCACCTAGTGCAAACAATCCTCTCCAAGAAATCCAAAATTTTATCCTACTACCTTCCGTAGTACCTCCACCCAAATCTAGAAAAACCGCACGGATTAGCATCCAACCTTGTTGTTTAGCAAATACATTGTCAAATAGTTCTTCACCAACTACCCTTTCACCACCAAATGGTTCCATCGTAGCACCTCCCTCATCTCCAACAAGCACACCACCATTATCACCCATCAAGTCTCTACCTAAAGTCACTCTATTGGAACTCCTTAAGACTCCAACAAGATCCCAACAAATCAACCCAAAAGAACTAGTTTTTTAACACCTTCCACATCTCCAAACACAATTTACAAAGACCTTGTAACTTTCTCACCTTTAGCTCACATCCTCTTACATGAAAATCTAGGTTCTTTTCCACCACCACTTCCAAACATTCCGGACTTTTATCCATATTTTCCAACTCTTCCACCACATCTTCCGCATCTCACAAATCAAACTAACCCGGAAACCTTCCACACACATTACCCACATCATTTACATTGTGAACGTTGCCAATCAACTAGGGAACTTGCAATAGAAATTATAGAAGAGATGCGATTCATACTTAACCACATCCTTGATCGCATCAACATCATCACTCACCAAAACCTCCATCCATAACCTTATGCAAGCATGGAAGGAATACTATTACCATTTTCTCTATTTTTTCTCTTTTGAGTCATTTTAAAAGAACAAACCTTGTTCTTTGTTTTACATATTTGTATGTGGCATATATACCACTACATTTTGTTATTTTATTGCAAGGCTTTGTTTACATACCTTGAATACCTATCTTGTTTCTCGTCAATCACAAGATTATTTATGCATGTTACTACTAACCTTTTCTTTGTAGGTTTTTATATTTTCTCACTTGACGCCCTATTCTAGGAGGATCTACCACATTGTGGAAGCCTCCACATTGTGGTGATTGAAAATCCTTTGGGCATACTCTTTTTGAGTGCCCAAATCGTGTTAAGGAGACTGTTCGTAATAACATTAATGTGGCAACTAAGGACTCTAGTCCGGTGGATGATCATGATGAGGGATTTACAGAGGTTAGGAATCGTAAGTACAAAGGGAAGAATGTGGCATCTTCATCTCAACCTCGTCCTATTGGAGGTGTTAGGCTTAATAAGCCGAAACCAAATTTTTGGAGACCGAAACAGATTGATCCTAAGGTTCAATCTACTAGTAAGAACTCGAAGGCTTCTAATTCATTTAATATTTTGGCGTCTTTGGTGGAGGAGGATGTGGATGGGATTCAGCCGAAGGAAAAAGGATCACAAGACTAGCTTGTGGGTGGTTTGTCAGAGAAGCTGCAGGTCGAGACCTCTAAGCCTAGTACTTCTTCTTCTCCATATACATCTTATCCAAAGCTGGGTAACCCATTCTCTAAAGTGGGTAATGTGGTAGTTTTTCTGACAGTGATGATGATGAAGTGTTTGATGACCACATTGGGACGTTGTATTCTGGAAATAGCGGTAAGAGGCAAAGTCTTTCGGAGTAATGGAAAGCGGATACAGGTGATCACAACGATTATGATGATGATGATTTTGGTCACTTTTCTACTCAAATAAAGGCTGCTGGTCTCCAATATTTTCGTCTTAGTTAGGTTTCGTTTCGTTTTTGCATTAATTTTTATGTATGGTTTTCATGGTGGTTGTGGGTTGGTAGTTTTTTTTTGTTTTAGCTAGTTGTCATTTATGGCCTATCATAAATGATTTAGTGGTTGTGGTAAGCGATTGCTTACGGTTAATGTGGTACGTCAACCACATTCCATTGTTCTTAAACGTTTTTTGGTGTAATATATTTTACCGGGTGGAATGCCCTTTACACAAAAAAAGAAAGAGCTACCGTCAAGGGGGAGTTAGAGATACGTGGACTATTTTTCCACACTTTATTTCTTCGTTAGGATCACTTTTTGTTTCGACAAAAAGGGGGAGAAGAAGTAAAACTTATGCTTTCAAAACATACATCAAATCTTAAGTTTTACTCATCATAACATTATGTTTTGTCATCAACAAAAAGGGGGAGATTGTTAATACAAACAAACCGTAAAATTGTTGATAACAAATATAATGTTATCATAAGTAAAATTATATGGATACATGTTATTTTTGTAAAGCATCTACATATATAGTCACTTAATATAATTTGTTTTGATAATTCATTTATTGTAATAGTTTATTAGGATGGGTAAAAACCACAACCCATGACCCATACCCATAGAGTTAACCCATAACCCATTGTCTAGATGCATTGCATCTTTTAGATACTTTGTATCTACTTAGATACCCACGGTCCAAAGTCTAGGACCCATGACCCATAACCCAAAAACCCATGGGCAAACATGAGCGTCTCACGGATCCCTCCGTTTACACTAGACGGATCCCTCAGGCAATGGATCCGTGGGATCCGTGAAACAGTAGCAAGAAATTGCCTATAAATAGAGAGCCACTTCTTCATTGTAACTCACCACTCTTCTTAAAAACTCTCTCATATATTCTTATATTCTTCTAACCTAAGATCACTTGATCTAGATAGTAGTTCTTCTTTCTTTTGTTGTGATTCTCATATAGGTCCTTCTCTAAGGTGAGATCACGAGCATTCTACAAGTCATCCAAGCAAGGGGTCCTTGATTGATTTGTTCCTCCACAATATTTCTGTAGCAAAGATCTTGCATTTCATATTTCACATATTTGTTGTGTTATTGATAACATCAAATAGTCCTGAATATTAAGTGTCAATTTCCCCCGATAATGCTCGTTATTTATATCATTTATATGGATTTACGCTTGTTTTCCATTGTTTTCCACTTTCAGGTAAATTACGAGCATTGGAGCTAGTGAGACGCGGAAATGGAAACATTACTAAAGATTTATCACAGTATGCTTATTTGGAAGAAGTTACGGCGTAACTTGTCTCTCACATTACGCCGTAACTATTGCGTGACCCAGAAGTCCAACTTATCAAGAGGTTACGGCGTAACTCTTCCCAAAGGTTATGACGTAACTCCATTAGGTCAAAAGAGGTTCCACGCCGCTGATACTTACGCCGCAACTACTGCATCACTTACGACGTAACCAAGTTTATTGAAGACTACGGCGTAACCCCTTATAAGGTTACGCCGTAACTAGCAGATCTAGTGCATTTATGAGGAAATAGAAGGTTACGGCGTAACTCCTCTATTGGTTACGCCGTAACCCAGACCTGGCCTATAAATATTCCATGAATTCCAGCATTTCAAAGCATCCTATTCCACACAAAACACTCTAAGAACGTGGGAAAAAGCTCAAGGCAGGTCTAGGGAAGCATACGAAGCTGTTTCCAAGGGAGAAGTCACACCATTACGATAAGCTTTAGCGTTTATTATTTATTTTACTTTCAATTAATGTATTTCGTACCTTTGAATATTGAATTGATTTGCATGATTCATATGAGCGGCTAAGCACCCTTTGGTGCTAGCCTAGTTATGATTCCTTAATTGTTTTGTTTGCATTTACCTTTACTTCCGTACAGTTATTTCTAAGTGTATGCATGCATAGTTCTTTGGTAGTCACCCTTGGTTCGGTAGTTTTGAATGGCGATAGAGGCCAATTGCCTAGGAGATATGACCAACTGACCCTAGGTGAGCGGACTGAGACGGGAAGGGTAAGATATGACCAACTGACGACCCTTTCTACTTGTGCGATTTGACCAACTGATCACCTATCGTTTGGATGAACTTAAGAATTCGGGGGTGTAGTGTCTAATTTCCTAACGGCCGGGCACTCACTATTTAGAATCTAGCATGTAGCTGTACTTAATGACTCGGCTTAGGGGACCAGGAACAACAGGACTTATGACGGTGCGCCTGATTTCTCCTGTGGTGGCATCTTTGTTGATAGGTTAGGGCGAATTGACCAAATGCTTTCCTCTCGAATTTGACCCCACCTGAAGTAATTGGAAGTAGGTAGACGTAGACATAACTAGCTAGGAGGATTGACTAGGTTAGCACCACTATTCCTCTATTGATTTCCCTTTACCATTTATTTGTTGTTATTTTATATTCTGCATTAGTAGTTTAATTGATTAAATACCTATCGAAACCATTATTATTCTGTGACAATTAGACTTAGTAATAATCCGACACATATAGCTCTTGGGACGACCTCGGCTTTACCATTTACTACACTACACACGACCGGGTACACTGCAAGTTAGTGCATTAGGGTAGAACATAGGTATAGCGAGACACTATAAATATTAAGACCTGGTCAGTAAAACCCGCATCAAGTTTTTGGCGCCGCTGCCGGGGAGCTATTTTAGGATTTCATATTAATTCTGTTTTTTAATTTTCTTTCTGATTATGTCAGGATACAAGACTCGCAGCTCGAGGCCCTTTCGGGCCACCCCATTTGTTGACCCAGAGAAGCAATTTCGAAAGAGGAAGATCTATTCTCCAGTTCCTATTCACAATATCTTCTCATTTTACGAGTCAAACCAGTCGGACACAGAACCAGAGGTCATCAATAATAATAATATCGATGACCTAACCATGGAGCAGTATTTGGACCGACCAAACGATAACTGCCGACGAAGCTTCACTCAGGACTCTCCTACCAAAAAATACTCCATCCCTGATCATATTATTCGAGAGCTACATGAGCTTAAGTTTTCTGGAGACGAAGATGAGGACGTTCAGGATCACATAGATGAAGTTCTCCACTTATCCTCTCTTTTCAACGTCAGGGGTACTCCCAGTTATTCAGTCACTGCAAGGATTTTTCCTATGACTCTCACTGGAACAACAAAAAGATGGTATAACAAACTTCCTAGTGAAAGTAAAGAAGCATGGGGAAAACTAAGAAAGGAGTTCGTCCAACAATTTTGCCCCCCTTAAAAAATGACTAAGATTCTCGGGAAAATCTATCAATTCGTTCAGATTGGAGAAGAAACGCTGTACCAAGCATGGGAAAGATTTAATGAGCTTCTCTATCGATGCCCTACTCATGATTTAAACAAACATCAGATCGTATACGTCTTCTATTGGGGAATTAATGCGAAAACACGAGAACTCTTTGATTCACCAAGACCTATTCCTAGCATGACTCCTGATCAGGCCTTGAAAGGTATTCAGCGGATTTATGAACATTGCTACAAGTGGCACATGGATACAGGATCCGGACTGAGAGATAACTTTGATCATAAGGTAATGAAGACAATAACAAAGCAAGAATACAATTATGGGAATTTTTTTGAAAAACGAAGGTTGGAAAGAGAAGCTGAAGCATGTAGGGTTGAGAAGTTTAAAAGTGTATTTGAGACCAATACCGGGAACGATCTTGAGAAAAAGATTCTTGACCACATCAAAGAATCTAGAGAGCGTGATGATAGGATAGAAAAAATGATGAAAGCATTCATGGATAATACAGTCTCTTCTATTAAAATTCACGATGAAAGGATAAACAGATTAGAGAGAAGTGTTAGTTTATGTTCAGAAGCCATCTCTGATTACCTAACAGCTCGGGAGGAAGAAGTTGTCCACACTGTAGAAACTATCCTCGAAGAACCTTTTACCTTTTCAGAAAAGGTTAAGTGACAAATCAACATGGAAAGACAATCACTTTTGGACCAAACCTTGCTGGTAAACCCTCTTACTAAAGATTCTGATCGTCATGATATTGCACGGGAATTAAGCTATGATGAGACTATTCGCCTCAACAAAAGATGCTCAGCGGTTTTGAGGAATGAGCTACCACAAAAGGAAAAAGATCCAGGATGCTTTACTCTCCCTTTCTATATCGAGAGCCTAAACATGTGTAACGCCCTAGCAGATCTTGGAGCTAGTATTAGCATAATGCCTCGTTCGATGTTTTTGCGTATGGGAATTGACAACTTAAAACCGGCCAAGATGAAAATTGAAATGGCTGATCGATCCATGCAATCGCCATAAAGAATTGTTGAAAATGTATTGGTGAAGATTAAGAAATTCTTTTTCCCAGTGGATTTTGTGATTCTTGACATTCCGGAAGACAACAGGATACTTGTCATTTTAGGAAGACCCATGCTTGTTACTGCTCACACTAAAGTAGATGTCTTTGCCGGAAAATTGACTCTGGAAGCTAATGGAGAGATAGCCACATTCAGACCTAATGAACATTTGTCTACCCCGGAGAAGGTATGTGCAATTGACCTAGTGGGGAATTTTGGTGAAGCCCTTGAAAAGTTTCTTAGCGACCCCCCGGATCCTGGAGAGCTTGACTCGGGAAAGGATTTTGATGTTTTCGTGAATTTTGAGGAAGAGGATAACTTAGGATTAAGTGCTGAAGACCTCTCAAGTGATGTGGAGATAACCCATTGGCAAGATAACTCTGAAAAAACATTCGTGCAATCGGACCAACCACAGTTTTATGAAATGGGGGCACGTATCCATCATAGGAATCCCTATTATTTGAAAATCTCATGCAAAATCGGGTTCATTGATTTTCACCCATTTATTGACACAAATTCCCCAGTTAACATTATCTCTAAGGAATGCTATAACCAGGTTATGGAAAAGGAGCTTGATTACAAAGGAAACAACTTCCTCGGGATTGCAACAAACATACGTGTGTTTGTGGGAACTCACTCATTTCTAGTCGACTCCGTAGTTTTGGATGATGTTAGCGAGTTCGTATCAGATGGGCTGACTGGGGTGATTTTCAGAAAACCCCTTTAAAGAAATATCTGGGCTTGATAAAAACGAGAAAGAAGGACTGGTTTGGTTGAAGATTGGCGATGATAAAACTGTTTTCAAAATGCCAAGGACCGTTAAAAATTTTAAAAATTGGACTAAAAAATAGTTAAGTTATGCTCGGTTGCTACTTGGTATTTGTGACGAAGATAAGGCGAAAGGTTTTGATCACCCCTACCAAAAGATCAAAATTTTTTACTTAGGGTGTTTAGAACTTGGAGAAGGATACAAACGGGATGAGAATTTGATCACCTGGCTTCAACATGGAGATTGCCCAGTCCATGAGATGACGAACAAGAACTGGTAGCTGGCGGCTCTGAGTCTAACTTAAAGACTCGTTAATAAAGAAAAGTGCTCTTTCAGGAGACAACCCGAATTTTCCCTTTCTTTTGTTTTTATTTCCTTTCTGTTGGGTTTTGTGTTTTCTAACCATTTTTGCAGGAGACAAAGAAGTAATTACTACTGCAGTTGTTGATTTGCATAGAGTTACGGCGTAACTCATCTTGGTGATTACGCCGTAACCAACATTTTAGCAGTAGAATTCTTGATGCATTACCGATTACGGTGTAATTCCATCTCTGTGGTTACGCCGTAACTACTCGCTTCACAGCTCATACCAGGTTTTGCCAGTTACGGCGTAACTCCCTAATAGGAGTTACGACGTAACTCTCCTCTGCTTTAATTCTTTTATTTTAAAACACAGTAACCTTGTATTAGTTTTTAAATGAACTTTGTGGGTGTGTTCCCTATAAACCCTCACGAGACTTCACTCGTCCACTTGGGACACCAAGTGGTTTAAAAGGCTTGTTGCATTCACTAAATGTAACTGTGATTCCTACGAAAGTGAGTTAGGTTTGTTTTTCATTTTTATTTTATTTTTATTTTTAGAATTATGCTTGTCGGTATTGTGATTTCAGGGATGGAAGTTTGTTCATGACGCTTAAACGAAGGCACGGTTCTTTCTCGTGGGCCTTCTTCTTTTTGGAGCAAATTTCAGGGAAGTTCTCGCTCTAATTCTACCTTTCTCTTCACCTTTATTTTAATGCCTAGTACAAAAGGGACTTTGTACAATTCAAGTAGGGGGACGGGAGTAGAATTATATCTTGAACTTTATTTCGCCCTCATTTTTCTAGTTTATTTTGAAAAATTATGCCATTTTGAAAATTTTGACATGTTTTTCTGAACCTAACTAGATTAGACCTTAGCCGAGCACATACAACCCTTGACATTACATGGTGATATTAGCCTTATCCGTTTCCAATATTTTACCCAAAATCCACCAAATTATGAGTGTGCCGGTAGCTTGTAAACTTTAGAACTTGGCCTTTGCATCATTTCGAGACCATAGACGAGGTATGTTGAGTTAGCTCGATGTATTTGGACTTTTCAGTTTTAGAAGGCAATATTATAGGATTATCACCCAAACAGCCTACCATTGTGAGTCTTTCGATTAGTCACCTCTACTTTTCGACCCCCATGTGAAACCCTTTTGTTGCACTCCCCTTTAGTGCAAGATACCCCTAGATACACCCTTCTGAGCCATCCCTTTCATTTTGTCAACCCAATATATTGTTTCGTTACACCCTTACACCTTAGCCTACCCTGTAGTCTTTATTTGTAATTGGGAAGTCATCATTTGCCTAAGTTCAAGGTTCGAGTGGAAAGGTTTGGAAATCACGCTTTCATAGATAACAATTATGAAGATCATTGAAGACCCCCCGAATTCACTTGGTTCATCTCAAGTGGGGGGATGTTATGTTATTATGTTATGTTCAAAAAAAAAAGTTGATTGAGTTATGATATTGTAAAGTGCGAAGTTATAAGCACTATAGTTTGAGCTTTATTGATTAGTATCGAGGAGGCCACCTCGGTCACATTAGAAGATTGGAGTTGGAGGTATACCAACTGAAGAATAAAAGGTAGTGTGCCCATCACGACGTCCTCTAATGACGCATCTACCTTGCATTTCATGATCCGGTCTCTAGACTTCCAAGCTTGAACTTTAGGCGGACGGTAAGTGGTGATGACCTAGTTATAGATTTAGACTACCTGCTTGTTTTTCATTTTACACCAATTATGTATCCCATGTCTTATCTTACCCTTTAGTCATGAAGCGTGTCTAGGTGATGCAGCGAGCAATCTTTGGTGTCTTGGCCATGGATTTGGTCATGTATCATTGATTTTGTCCACTTCGCCGTGACATGTTAGTAATGACGAGTCACCCCTTAACCTTTGTCGTGTCTACCCATATTGCCTTCGAGAATTGTTTAGCCCTTAACTCTAGTGGTGGAGATTTGTGTAACCGCCAAGCTTATGATAGAATACATGCTATGACTGTGCGATTGAGTGATCACCCCGAATTTGACACTTAGAATAGTTGAGAGATTTGAGTGTTTGTTCCCCTTTCGTGAGGTGTTCGGCTTTTTTTTATTCTAGCATAAGGGATTTGTACACTCATATTTTCCTAGTTTTGGGAGATATCTTTTTAGAAATCTATCTAATAAGGTCTACTTGAGGGCAAGTAGAGTTCAAGTGGGGGGATATTTGATAACATCAAATAGTCCTGAATATTAAGTGTCAATTTCCCCCGATAATGCTCGTTATTTATATCATTTATATGGATTTACGCTTGTTTTCCATTGCGTTCCACTTTCAGGTAAATTACGAGCATTGGAGCTAATGAGACGCAGAAATGGAAACATTACTAAAGCTTTATCACAGTATGCTTATTTGGAAGAAGTTACGGCATAACTCGTCTCTCACATTATGCCGTAACTATTGCGTGACCCAGAAGTCCAACTTATCAAGAGGTTACGGCGTAGCTCTTCCCAAAGGTTACGACGTAACTCCATTAGGTCAAAAGAGGTTCCACGCCGCTGATACTTACGCCATAACTACTGCATCACTTACGACGTAACTGAGTTTATTGAAGACTACGGCGTAACCCCTTATAAGGTCACGCCGTAACTAGCAGATCTAGTGCAATTACGAGGAAATAGAAGGTTACGGCGTAACTCCTCTATTGGTTACACCGTAACCCAGACCTGGCCTATAAATACCCCATGAATTACAGTATTTCAAAGCATCCCATTCCACACACAACACTCTCAGAACGTGGGAAAAAGCTCAAGGCAGGTCTAGGGAAGCATACGGAGCTGTTTCCAAGGGAGAAGCCACACAATTACGATAAGCTTTAGCGTTTATTATTTATTTTACTTTCAATTCATGTATTTCGTACCTTTGAATATTGAATTGATTTGCATGATTAATATGAGCGGCTAAGCACCCTTTGGTGCTAGCCTAGTTATGATTCCTTAATTGTTTTGTTTGCGTTTACCTTTACTTCCGTACAATTATTTCTAAGTGTATGCATGCATAGTTCTTTGGTAGTCACCCTTGGTTCGGTAGT
>OU343225.1:236814944-236908516 GCA_910596185.1 Chrysanthemum makinoi | reverse complement strand
CCATTCTCTTGTAGACGGAACTAATCTCCATCAAAGAACTAGCGCCACTGTCAACTTCGATTGTCTCCTTGACATCGATGAACCAACTTGTCCTAGGCTGTCCTAGAATTCTATACTAGCAAGGTTCTTTCATAAAATGGAGGATAATCAAATGGCTTTAGGTTTAGGATCATTCAAATGACTACTCCATTTCTCTAAACCAATTTGCTCAAGTGCTAGGAATTCCTTGCCATGGTAGTGTGTTTACCGATGTTGGTCACCAACATCCTTTGATGTTATCCATGACCGCTCTCTTCCCTACCAAACTCCTTTGGTAATAAGGACGCCATTCGTGAGCACCTCTTTAATGAAAGGGTAGCACCAACCCGTGTCACTCGAAAGGAAAGGAAGTCAACCGAGATCCATAAGGTATAGAACTCAATGAGCTCAAGCCCAAATTCAAAAAGTGGGAGGAACTCCTTAGAGCCAATTTCATTAGCACCATAGGAAATAGAGACCACATCAATGCTTGCTTTTTTCACATGCTCTACAACTTGTCCACCTCGTCCAACCATTCAACTTAGCTTATTACATGTAGGAGAATGTGTTATCCCTACTAGACCTGTTCTTCCTATATGGGATGCTACTCAATTGCCTTATAGAGCCTTTGCACCCATTCCACCAAGTACAAAAGGGTTGAAACTAGATTATTCTCTCATCCCTCACATATTTGTGCCCTTGGAGGAAGAGCGAGTGTCCAAGACCAAGGCAAAAGGTAAAAGGCCAAAACCTCCAACTCCTTCATCATCATCTTCAAATAGCTCCGAAGATGGTCTCCCCAACTCTCGGCTACAACCTCATGAGTACTATGCCTCTCTTCTCGAGATTGAGAACGAATTGACGGAGTTCAAGCAAACCAAGGAGATGTTCGTGCCTGGAAGGATGATGACAAAGATTTAAAAAGGTTGATAAGTGAGGTTTAAGGAGTGTTTGGAACAAGAAAACAATGATGTATCATATTATTTATGTTTTATTTTCTTAGGATGATGATAAACTAACTTAAAACAATGATGTATAAGCAATCAATGCAGAGGGATAGCACACCTGCAAGTATCAATTTTACCCATTTTCACTTTTAAGAAAACCAGCCTTGTTAAAATCAATGCTCTACCTATGTCATGAGGATTGTTCTGTTCTAACTAAAATAAACATATGTTTAAAGAATTCTGGTTTTGTAAATGTCTCGATACAAAAATGGTTCTCATGAAGAATTAAGACGGATCAGACGGCACCATTTTTTATCCCATAAATTTTGTGCCGCCATACCTCGTATATGCGACTAGATTTAACCAACATTTTGGTTTCGTCTGATAAAAATTGGTTCCGTAGAATCCCCTGTGTAATTTTTGAATTTCGCTAATTTCAACATTCCAAATTACCATAATTTGCTTCTAGGATAGTTTTTACTAGTTTTTATCCATTTCTCACCAAAACAAAATTTCAAAATTCACCCAAGAATCCTTTCATAGCTACAACCAAAAATTGGTTCCTTGTAATCCGTGGGTGATCTCGATTCTCAAGATCCACAATCATTAGAACACATTTATTGCATATCTTTGTCTGTTCACTCCATCCTTCTTGTATGGCTTGACTTAGATGATATGACTAGCATTAAAAACCCTTCCAAATCATTAGAAACCTCCTTTCTTTTATGGTTTAACATAAAATCAAACACATTTCTCCATAATTTCATAATCCTATAAATTAAGAGCTTCTAAGATGATCATCCTCACACCTTCTCAATTCCTCTCATCTACTAGAACAAGCTTAAGAAAAAATGACTAAGTCATCCACCTCTACTCCATCAAACAAACCTTGCAAGAGAACGGCTAGAAAGAGTGTTAGACCATGTTGCTTTGTCCACATTAGCTCATCTTCCGATTCCTCTCCCCTAACCATCTCATCTCCCATAAGAGATGAGAACTTTCTCACTTTGACCACTCCTACACCACCTCCAAAATCACCTATTGTAGTCACCACTCCACCACCAACAGAAACTCCCATTGCTAGCTCTCCACCATCGCTCCCATCCAAACATCCAAGTCACCATCACCTCCTAAATCTCCAACTCTATATCGATAACGCTACACGCCACCGCTCGGGTCAAAGGAACTTCCTTCTCGAAAGCAAGTTTTATAACACCCTAGGCAGTCAACCTAATCGTTGTAGTGTAGTATTAGGGTAAGCCACGGGTATTGATATCGCTCTCTAGGAGAATAGGAATGCTAGTGAGAAGTTACTACGCTAAGGTTGGGGTTGAGGAAGATTATTTTTTATCTTTTATGTTTTTTTAGGAAATTGAAAGGTACGAATCTCGGGGTTTGGATTTGGGGTTGGTATTCTACCCATTACTCTACTTATCTAATTATCTAATCTAAGGTGTATGTAGTCTATGTCTAATTATTGTGTGCTCGGATGATAGTTTAAAGATGTGTTTACTTAGGTTTTACTACTCCTTAATTATCTCCTATTGGTGGTTGAATTGTCACGCCCTTATTCTTAGTTATGCTTGTGTGTCTAAAGTTGTAGGGTATGCTTCTCCTTAACTCTTTTGAACTTACCAAAGGGTCTCGTCTACAAAACCCACTAGGATAATAAACTCTTACTCTAAGGCACTCTTTTGATGGTTTAGCTTACAAGTACTGGAGTTATATTCTAAGGTTCACAAAGATTTAATCAAGCATTAAGTACACAACTAATGACCTATCGCATTACTAGATCATTAACAAACTAAGATAAGAGACAACCAATCAATATTCAATAAATAAGTTTCATATTTCCTAAGCAAACACAAAAGTAAATTAGCCGGACATGGAGAACATGCAAGCACACACACAAATAATCAAAGACATAATTGTATTAATGAAGTAAAGCACTTATCTTGATGTAAGATAGGGTTTGGAACCCTAAAATACTGCACAAGACAGCCTTGGTTCGGTTTAGGTTTTTACTCTAAAAGACTACACATAAATATCAAAAATTCGGATTCTATATATAAGATTACATATGCGACAACGTCACCTTATGTTTTGTGACGCCGTCGGATCGCCGTCATTAGAGTTTCGCCTTGGCCACGTTAGACTTGCGACGCCGCCTTGTGATTGTGGACGCCGCCCTTCTACCGACGCCACCGATTGAACTCTAGGCCGTCTGAAAGGCGACGGCCTACTCTTTTATAACTTGACGCCGCCACTTGAAAATAAGAGTTTTGGCTTTTGTCCCTCACAACTCCGACGGCATCGCGCAGATAAGCAAAGGACGCCACAATTCATGTTTTTCAGCAGCCTGTGAGTCTCTCATTCTTGACTTTGGCCATTTTCTTCGTGATATTCAAGCCTTTTCGCCCAAATAAGTGCCATTACAGCAATTTGCCTTCAAGAGACCTAAAAGTGAAAAGGAACGATATTAAGTAATAATGGATACAAAAGTGATCAAATAAGGGCTTAAATGACCCCTCAAAAGGTACATTTTAAAACCTTATCAAATATCCCTACACTTGGTATTTGCTTGTCCTCAAGCAAATGTGCTTTTAGCCAATTAATTTATAAGTTATGGGTCATGAAGCATTGGTTTAAAACATTCCACAACACATATAAGCCCCGCAAAAGTCATAACAAGCACGAAATTACATACTAGCACCTCACATGGGGTGTTTGGATACTCACATCTCTCGGTGTATATGAAATATAACAAGTTGGAAATGGAAGATAAACACTCATTAACCGGTCCATAGATTACCATAGGCTTGAGAATAGATCAAACCTCCATCGCTTTGTATAACTCAAAGACTATAAAGAGGTCTTTAAAGGGTTGTAACGTTAGGCTTACGGTAGGGAAACAAAGGGTTTTGTGGGATAGGCTTTTTAGTGGTGGCAAGTCAAAAATCTCTATGTTAAATGCATACAAAGAATGGCGTTGCTAAGCCAAGACTCGACACTCTAGACTCTAGCTAATGAAACAAACAAACATAAATTTAAAGGATAGATGTAGGATGGTAGCCCGTTTTTTTTTCATACACTTTTACTTACCATCCTCAACGTAACATCAAAATGATAGGGATTTATAGGCACATCCCTACACTTGAGTTTTATTACTCTAACACTAATTTGACCCGAATTGAAAAGATCAAAACACTTGGGGTATGTTATTACGCAAATAAGGGAATTTAACGCTCCTTTCAATCATTTTTATAAACTTTAACTTTTTCCCATGAGTCCCAATCGCCCCAAAACTGTGTACAAAGGATATGACTCGACTTAGCAACTCATGCAAGCAACCTGATAATTGAACTAAGGGTTTAGGGTGATAACAATAATGCACTAAAAAGTGAGTGCATACAAGGTAGGCTAAGGTGATTTTGGGGTGTATTTGGGGGGTGTAAACAATGCTCTTCATTGATATTCGAAAAACCTAAACATCACGAGAACCGCTTAAAAGGATAGGCTCTGAGGGGTTAACTAGGGGTATCGGTACTAAAGATGAGTAAAACGAAGGGTGTGGGTAATTACTCAACCGATGTGAAGAAGTAATTATATTACGGTATCAAACAAGGGTTATCCTAATGCCTCTTATCATTTAGTTATTCCTAACTACACAAGTGTAGTCTTACTAGCGATCTCGGATGCATCACAAAACAAGTTCTAGAATCTAATATACTACCGGTTCACACTCTAAGCATTAAAGATGAATGCTTTAATTCCTACTAATCTAAGGGCGATCCTCACATTTTGGGTGGAATTTAGGTGGTAAAGGGTTTTGTGCTAGTCATGCAACTTCCTATCCGTGAGACGCTTTTGTTAAGACTAATGGCCCACTACTATATGTCATGAAAATTAAAATTTGGTGCCAACCAACATTTTCTCATGGTTTATCAAATACTTGGACAAAGCAAATAATCAAGGATAAGCATAGTTTCAAAGTTCCCGTTCCTCCCTACACTTAAACCTAACATTGTCCCAAATGTTCCCGAAAGTATCAAAGTTATGATAATGGAAGGTAATGAAAACTAAAGAAACTAATACTACTCCCTGATTAGCTCGGTAGGATCCGTATGTGAAGTAGTGGTTAAATCCTTTCCAAGAAGAATGTGTGCGTGAAAAGCTCCTTCCAATCTTTTGTTTCTTCGTCTTGATAAATGAAACTCGACATTTGAAGAAAACAAACTAAACCTTCAGTAAAATCGCCGTAATAATATATATAAGACTCTACTAAACTAGGATATAATGCTTGTGGAATGGATGTTTACGTGATTTCGAAAATTAAGACCTGAAAATTCAAAAATTTATAAGTAGCTCAAATCGAGAAAAAGTAATCGATGTTTTACACTTTCCCTCGACAAGGCCAGTTGCAACTCGACAATGTTATCCTCCGACAAAAATCGGTCTGCGATTTTCTCAAAAAATTCGAAAATTTACATCTTGAAAAATCTCGCAAAACATCCATTATGACTCGATACAAGCATTTGACTCGAACAAACACATATATATATATATATATCTTTTAATGAATTGTTATTCTCATGTTTACGTTTCTTTTGAAAACGTGTAATCCTCCCTACACTTATCCTTTATGTAAAATACCTTTATATGCAATTAAGACGAGGTTAAAAACAAAATAAAGCATTTTACAAATTTAAACATGAGAATATTCAATTAGTAAAAGATATATGACACTAACAAACAAACAATTAAGCATGTTGCCTCCCACGCAGTTTTTCTTTATTTAAGAGTCTTGTAGCTAGACTCAGAAATGTGTTCTCACGCGGACTTCATTACGCCATCTTCTTCCTCATGATCTTCGCCTCTATCTGGGATTCTATGTTGTAGAAGTGCCCTATGATGCACTTCTCTAAGAGTTCGTCTTCTCCCCATCCGGTCCTATATTTCGGTCCTAGGTTCAAACAATCCTTATAGAATCCTAAAATCTTAGCCATAACATAATCTACTCCTTTTTCTTTATCCTCCTCATTCCTATAGTAGACCGATAGTTTAAGTTCTTTTTCATCATTAGAGAGTGATGAGAACTTCTCAATCTTGAACGGCATTTGGTAAGCTATGTCATCGTTCTCATCCTTGAATCGCACTATTCCTAATGAAGGATCATAGGTCATCCCGTGTTTTCATGAGGTTTTTCTATGAATAACGTAGGACAAGCTAGGTCTCTCGGTCGCAAAATATCATCCACAATTATGAAGTCCCAGAGGAAACGTGGAAACTACCTACATAAACGGGCAATCCCTTAACTCTACCAAGAAAATTGCAACTAACACTAGGATCATCGGGTTCTGCCTAGTTGAATCGGGCTTCTTCACTACCCCAATTGTAGTAAAGCTAGTCATTATGTTGATTGGGGATTTCATGGTCAATGTATGCTTGCCACGGTGGTGTCCGGCGCAACATGGTATGTTAAGATTCCAAGGGTTCTTCTAAACTTGATTCTAGGGCTTTTTCCTAACATATATATGTGACGGAGGTCACGCATTGCTTGAGGGTGGCGAAGTTAGCTCTTCTTCCTCGTAGGGAAACTTATTGCTTGTCATTCACTTCACCTACTTCCTGGGTTGTTTCATTAGTCTCCCACGCAGTATGGTCCTCTTCATCATTGGTTCTATTAGGTTTCACTAAGGTGATGGTATTGACAAATCTGACATGCTTAGCTAACTTACTTTGGGTCCTTAATCTCTACACTTAAGGTGATAACGCTTAAACTGTCGTTCGGGGTCAAAGGAACTTCCTTTTCTTCGAGCAAGTTTTATAACACCCTAGGCAGAGAACCTAATCGTTGTAGTGTAGTATTAGGGTAAGCCACGGTATTGATATCGTTCTCTAGGGAATAGGAATGCTAGTGAGAAGTTACTACGCTAAGGTTGGGGTTGAGGAAGATTATTATTTTATCTTTTTATGTTTTTTAGAAATGGAAAGGTACTAATCTCGGGGTTTTGATTTGGGGGGGGTTGGTATTTCTACCGATTACTCTACTTATCTAATTATCTAAACTAAGCTAAGGTGAGGATAGTCTATGTCTATTGTTGTGTGCTCTTATGATAGTTAAAGATGTGTTTACCTAGATGCTACTACTCCCTAGTTATCTCCTATTGATGGTTGAATTGTCACGTCTTATTCTTAACGCGTTGTGTTTTCTACGGTCGTAAGGTGTGCATCCCTAACTCTTGAGTCACTTTTAAGGTAGTAAACGAAATCCACTAAGTCATTCATAAACTAACTTTGAGGTTATCTTTGGGTTTAGTAAACTAAATCCACTAAGTCATTCATAAACTATCAAAGATTTATCAAGTATTAAACACAACGATAGCCTAGTCGCAGTCCTAAGCCAATTACAATCAAGATAAGAGACAACATAACAATAATTAACAACTAGGTTTCATATATCTAAGCAAACACACAAGTAATTTAGCCGGACATGGTGAACATGCAAGCATACACACAATCAATCAAACATAGGATAGACATAATGATAAATTGAATATATGGATTAAGATATAATCAACAAACCATTACAAGATGTTTTGGAGTGATTGAAACCTTCAAAGTTAAGCAAAACACCTATCTAAGCCTGAATCGAGTTAGAGTTTAGAGCCTACAAAAAGTGAAGTTATAATGTTCTATTTATAAAGTGATTTTCTGTCGGCAAAGGGTGACGCAGTCACACTTATAGAGACTACACAACCATTTTTTCACCAAATTAGATTTTCTCGTTCGGTCGCGTGGGCTTTTGAATCACCTAAACCGAGTTCGTATGCAAAGTTATGGCCAAACAAAGACGTCACTTTCACGATGTTAGACCTTATGACGGCCACCTTATGATGTGACGCCGCTTCGGCTTCATCTTCTGACGCCATCGATCAAATCTAGGCGCCCGAGCTGCGACGCCTACTCTTTAAAGCTTGACATCGTCACTTGAAAATAAGAAATTTGGCTTCGTCCGCCACAAAATGCTCCGACGGCAAGATTTAAGCAGTGACGCCGCCACCTTGTGTTTCAGCAATTGAGTGTCTCGATTTCTGACTTTGGCCATTTTCCAGATATCCGCGCTTTTCGTCCAAATAAGTGCTATTACAAAGAATTTGCCTTCAAGACCTAAAAAGTGAAAAGGAACGATATTAAGTAATAATGGATACAAAAGTGATCAAATAAGGGCTTAAATGACCCCTCAAAAAGGTACATTTAAAACCTTATCAAATATCCCTACACTTGGTATTTGCTTGTCCTCAAGCAAATGTGCTTTAGCCAATTAATTTATAAGTTAGGGGTCATGAAGCATTGGTTTAAAACAGTTCACAACACATATAAGCCCAAGAAAAGTCATAACAAGCACGGAAATTACATACTAGCACCTCACATGGGGTGTTTGATACTCACATCTCTCGGGTGTATATGAAATATAACAAGTTGGAAATGGAAGATAAACACTCATTAACCGTCCTAGTACATAGATTACCATAGGCTTAAGACTAGATCAAACCTCCATCGCTTTGGCTAAGCACCTAGGAAAGACTATCAAAGAGGTCTTTAAAGGGTTGTAATGTTAGGCTTACGGTAGGGTAACAAAGGGTTTGGTGGGATAGGCTATTTAGTGGTGGCAAGTCAAAATCTCTATGTTACAATTATACGAAGAATGGCGTTGCTAAGCCAAGACTCGACACTCTAGACTCTAGATAACTGAAACAAACAAACATAAATTTAAAGGATAGATGTAGGATGGTAGCCCGTATATTTTTATACATATTTTTTTTTTTTTTTCACTCTATTTTTCTTTTTTTTCTCTTTTTTCCTTTTTCATACACTTTTACTCTACCATCCTCTACGTAACATCAAAATGATAGGGATTTATAGGCACATCCCTACACTTGAGTTTTATTACTCTAACACTAATTTGACCCGAATTGAAAAGATCAAAACACTTGGGGTATGTTATTACGCAAATAAGGAATTTAACGTTCCTTTAATCATTTTTTAAACTTTAACTTTTTTCCCATGAGTCCCAATCGTCCCAAAACTGTGTACAAAGGATATGACTCGACTTAGCAACTCATGCAAGCAACTAGATAATTGAACTAAGGGTTTAGGGTGATAACAATAATGCACTAAAAGTGAGTGCATACAAGGTAGGCTAAGGCGATTTGGGTGTACATTTGGGGTAAACAATGCTCTTCATTGATATTCCGAAAAAACCGAAAAATCAAGAGAACGCAAAAGGATAGGCTCTCGGGGTTAACTAGGGGTATCGTGTACTAAACATGAGTACAACGCAAAGGGTGTGGGGGAATTACTCAACCGATGTGGAAGAAGTAATTATATTACTGGTATCAAACAAGGGTTATCCTAATGCCTCTTATCATTTAGTTATTCCTAACTACACATGTGTAGTCTTACTAGCTTATCTCGGATGCATCACAAAACAAGTTCTAGAATCTAATATACTACCGGTTCACACTCTAAGCATTGAAGATGAATGCTTTAATTCCTACTAATCTAAGGGCGATCCTCACATTTTGGGTGGAATTTAGGTGGTAAAGGGTTTTGTGCTAGTCATGCAACTTCCTATCCGTGAGACGCTTTTGTTAAGACTAATGGCCCACTCCTATATGTCATGAAAAATTAAAATTTGGTGCCAAAATTACCCTAACCGACATTTTCTCATGGTTTATTACACAAATACAATTGGACAAAGCAAATAATCAAGGATAAGCATAGTTTCAAAGTTCCCGTTTATTTTCCCTCCCTACACTTAAACTGAACATTGTCCCCAATGTTCCCGAAAGTATCAAAGTTATGATAATGGAAGGTAATTAAAAATGAAAGAAACTAGTACTCCCCCGATTAGCTCGGTAGGATCCGTGTAAAGTGGTGGTTAAATCCTTTCCAAGAAAAATGTATGCGTTAAAAGCTCCTTCCAATCTTATGTATCTTCTTCTTGATAAATTAAACCTGCACACTTTAAGAAAACAAACAACCCAACGCATCAAACCGAACAAAGAAAATCACAACTAGATGTAATTCCAGACTTAAATAAGATATAATGCTTGTGGAATGGATGTTGTGATTTTCTGAAAAATTAAGACCTGGAAAATTCCAAAAATTTATAAATAGCACGAAAATGAGAAAAGTTAGAAGTTGTTTATTTTCCCGACGCCGTCAGTTATGACCCTGACGCCAAGGTTATCATGACAAAAACCGGTCAGATTTTCTGGAAAAATTCTGGAAAATTTTTATCTTTAAAATCTGGAAAAATTTCCTGCAAAACATCCATTATGACTCGATACAAGCATTTGACTCGAACAAACACACATGTATATCTTTTAATTAATTGTAATTCTCATGTTCACGTTTCTTTTGAAAACATGTGTAATCCTCCCAACACTTATCCCTTATGTAAAATACCTTTATATGTAATTAAGACGAGGTTAAAGACAAAATAAAGCATTTTCATAAATTCAAACATGAGAATAAAAAATCAATGAAAAGATATATGACACACAAACAAGAAAACAATTAAGCATGGGTTGCCTCCCACGAAGCGCTTTTCTTTATTTATGAGTCTTGTAGCTAGACTCAAAGTCGTGCCCCTACGTGACTTCATTGTCGTCCTTCTTTTCTTCCACTAAGCCTTCCTCATAAGGTTGTAGACGTTGTATGCTCACCGTGAATTCTCTTCCAACATCGTCTATTATAATAACGGTTTTATTTTTTAGATTAGTTTCTTTCATCGTATAAGGTCCAAACCATCTTGGCTTATTCCTTCCCCATAATGCCTTTATTCTTGATTTATACAAAAGCACCTTTTCTCCATTCAAAAATTCCTTAGGATTCTTTTGATTTTGTGGTATTGTGGTATAGTTATTTCCTAACTTTTTATCACGTTTCCACAATGTCGCATTTAACCCTTGAACCATGAATTCTCTAAGCCCTTTTTCCCATTCAACCGTTTTCTTCTTAACGGCATTATTGGAGACCTCGAATTTATCTTTTACCTTCTCCATAATCTTCAAAGGATATCTCAGAACAATAGGTATCCTAACTTGTCCTTTTCCACTTTTGAGTATCATAATCCCTTCACCGCATTTCATGGTTGCCTTGGCGGTGGTCGAAAGGTGTTCCCGGATTAATGGCAGTTTTTATCTTCCTCAATGTCTACAATTGCGAAGTCCACCGGATAGACAATATTGGCAACCTCTATTAAGACATCCTCCGCTATTCCTATGGGATAAACATATGAATGATTTGCTAAGGAAAGTCTAAGATTGGTCTTGGTCGGTTTCTCCTTAGTCAATTTATTATAGACAGACAATGCATTATGTTTACATCGGATCCTGGGTCGCCAAGGCATTTAGGTTCTCTAAGTCACCTATGCTACATGGAATTACAAAGTTCCTAGATATCTCTTGCTTCTTAGTTACCGGCTTTCTAGAATCGCTCGTACATAGGTCCAATAGGCATGGTGTCATATTCTTCCTCTCCTATTTCACCTAAGAGGGCTTTCCTAAGAACATCATTGCACCTAAAGTTTTTCACTTGGTTAACGATTGTTTTCTTATTGATCTCATGGTTAAGGTAATGCTTGATGAATTTGGGTTCATCATCACCAGCCTCATTCTTATCCTTATTATCCTTGCTGCTCCTCATGCTTTTTCAACTGCTCCATCCTCATCGGCAATGGAAATGGCGTTAACAGACAAAGTGGAGGTGGCGCTGCTGTCGTTCCTCACTAGAACCTTCTCGAATCTTCGCTTAGTGTACTCTTCACTAAGTCCATCATCTCATTTTTGGCTTGCATCTCTCCCATTGCCTATAGACCTCCTTTTCAAATTTTGCTAATCTCCATATGGCTGCCATATACTCCTCATTTGTTCCCAAAGCTTGGTGAGAGTGGTATTGGAAGTAGAACGAAGCCCGTTCGAGATTGAGATTTTGTTCACGCACTGGGATTCGAAGGGGTGTTGGGTGATTGGAGGAACCGTGGAGTTGACTATTCCCGAGGGGTTCTTCAGAGGCTCTCTTCCTTTCCATGAGATAGTCAATCTTTCTTTCGAGAGCACTCATTTGCTCTTCAGTGATGTTGGGAGACCCATGAGGAGTTGATATGGCATTAACCACCTTAACGGGCTTTAGGATTCATTCCTGTTCGTGGCTTTGATCGCAAGTCTTCTATAATATCCCCGAGTCCTTAGCGTTGAAGTCGCTAAGCCTTCCACCGGCGCTTGATCAATGGATCGCTTTGTAATGAAATCGGTATGGTCATAGAAGATTTGGACTTGAAGCCAAATATCTATGCCATGGTGAGGGACTCTATGGAGTAAGTCCTTAAATCGAGTCCATGCCTCATAGAAAGATTCGCCTTGATGTTGTTGAAATGTCAAGATGTCTCGTCTAAGTTTAGCGTCCTTCCGTGGGAAAATTGAGCAAGGAACGAGAGGAGATCATCCCATCTTGAGATGGATCCGGGGAAGTCGCTCAAGCCAATTACTAGCTTGGTCCCGTAGAGAGAATTGGAAGAGCCGCAAACGCGTGGTCTCCCAGTAGTAGCATCGAGGTCGATGGAATCGACGATTTTAAGGAAATCCTTAAGATGCTGATAGGATCTTCGAATGAAGTCCATGAAATGCACATCCGTTTTGCACCAACCGATGGTGTCGGATCGGCGTCGAGTTTGGGCTTGATCGAAGCTCAATGGTGTTCCTATAGCCTAGGTGGCTTGGTTCGAGTATTCACCAAGAGTACGGCTCTTGGCCATTTGTGGTAGGTTGATGAATGGTGGTTGGTTATCACCTTCCATGATGAATAGTGATGGGGTTATGAACAAAGGTCACGAAGAAGGCGGATAGACTATGAGAAAGCTAAGAATGAGAAAATTTTACTTGATAGGAATCAAGCAAAGAAACCTAAACGAGGTGGACTACTAACTACTATTCTATTCCCCGCGCGCCAAAACATGATAACGCTACACGCGTCGTTCGGGTCAAAGGAACTTCCTTTTCTTCGAGCAAGTTTTATAACACCCTAAGCAGTGAACCTAATCGCTAGTGTAGTAATTAGGGTAAGCCACGGGTATTGATATCGCTTCTAGGGAATAGGAATGCTAGTGAGAAGTTACTACGCTAAGGTTGGGGTTGAGGAAGATTATTTTTTATCTTTTTATGTTTTTTAGGAAATGGAAAGGTACGAATCTCGGGGTTTGGATTTGGGGGGGGTTGGTATTTCTACCGATTACTTCTACTTATCTAATTATCTAATCTAAGCTAGGGTGAGGATAGTCTATGTCTATTGTTGTGTGCTCGTATGATAGTTAAAGATGTGTTTACCTAGATGCTACTACTCCCTAGTTATCTCCTATTGATGGTTGAATTGTCACGTCCTTATTCTTAACGCGTTTGTTTTCTAAGGTCGTAAGGTGTGCATTCCCTAACTCCTTGAAGTCACCTTTAAGTGTAGTAAACGAAATCCACTAAGTCATTCATAAACTAACTTTGAGGTTATCTTTGGGTTTAGTAAACGAAATCCACTAAGTCATTCATAAACTATCAAAGATTTATCAAGTATTAAACACAACGATAGCCTAGTCGCACTCCTAAGCCAATTTCAATCAAGATAAGAGACAACCTAACAATAATTAACAACTAGGTTTCATATATCTAAGCAAACACATAAGTAATTTAGCCGACATGGTAACATGCAAGCATACACACAATCAATCAAACATAGGATAGACATAATGATAAATTGAATATATGGATTAAGATATAATCAACAAACCATTACAAGATGTTTTGGAGTGATTGAAACCTTCAAAGTTGCGGAAAACACCTATCTAAGCCCTGGAATCGGAGTTAAGGTTTAGAGCCTACAAAAAGTGAAGTTATAATGTTCTATTTATAGGTAGATTTTCACGGCAAAGGGTGACGGAGTCACACTATAGAGTGATGGCGCAAGACCATTTTTTCACCAAACTGTAGATTTTCTCGTTCCGTCGCGGGCTTTTGAATCACCTAAACCGAAGTTCGTATGCAAAAGTTATGGCCCAAAACAAAGATTTACTACAAGATGTTGTAAAGCTTTTGTGACGGCTCACCTTATGGTTGGATTGCTTCGCTTCATCTTCGACGCCGTTGGGATCAAATCTAGTCCGTCTGCTGCGAACGCTCTACTCTTTTAAAGCTTGACACCGCACAATGATTGCCTACTCTCACCCTTGTGCTCAAAGAAATTGGAAAGTGTCCTCGACTCTGACCATCTTCTCAAGATATCCCGCAGCCTTTCCAAATAAGTGCTATTACAGCAATTTGCCTTCAAGAGACCTAAAAAGTGAAAAGGAACGATATTAAGTAATAACGGATACAAAAGTAATCAAATAAGGGCTTAAATGACCCCTCAAAAAGGTACATTTTAAAACCTTATCAGAAGGCTCAGGAGTTGAGATAGCATTAACCTTCCTATCACTATTGGTCATGGCTTTCAAAAGGTTGTCTATCTTCCTATCCATTTCGGCTTGTTGTTGGTTAAAGCGGTCCGAGAGCTTAGCTATTTGGGCTTCTTGGGTTGCAACTAGGATTTGCAACATCCCTTCATGTTTTTTGTTAGACCGGGAGGGGCCATGAAAATCATTTGAAGTGAATTCCTTGGTTTGTCCTCAATAGAAGTCGGGCTTGCCCTTCCATGCTTCTCGGGTTTCATTGAAATTCCTAGGTCCGGTATTGTAGGAATCTTCTCCTGTTCCATTAGTACGCCGAGGATGCGTGAGTCAACGAAGCATGTTCGGGATCGGGTGCGTGCGCATGTTATGAGGATCATAAAACGCTCACACGAGGAAGAAACTTTGTCACATGGCGTGAAGACTTAGGGTTTTCGTAGGAACTCATTAGGAATTTAACTTGATCTTCAAGTTCAATCATCCTACGGTCGGAAGATTGTGAGTCAATGGGAGGCAAGGAGATTGCCTTATAGGTTTTGGGCAACTCACGGGGTCATTCCAACTTTCGTTGTCATAGAGAGCAAGGTCCTCTATTATACCCCATGATTCTTCGGTGGTGAGATCACTAAGTTTCCACCGCCGCTTGGTCAATGGATTGCTTGGTGGGGAAGTTGACATGATCATAAAAGATTTGGACTTGAAGCCAAAGATCAATGCCGTGATGAGGGACTTTATGAAGTAAGTCCTTGAATCGAGTCCATGCTTCTTAGAGAGATTCATCTTGACGTTGTTGGAACATCAAGATGTCATTCCTAAGTTTAGTGGTTCTCCCCCGTGGGAAAAATTGAGCAAGGAAACGAGAGGTGAGATCATCCAAACTTGAGATGGAACCGGAAGTCGCTAAGCCAATTACTAGCTTGGTCCCGTAGAGAAAATTGGAAGAGACGCAGCGCGTGGTCTCCAGTAGTAGCATCAAGGTCGATGGAATCGACAATTTTAAGGAAATCCCTTAGATGCTGATTTGGATCTTCGGAGCGAAGTCCATGGAATGAACATTCGTTTTGCACCAACCGATGGTGTCGATCGCAGGCCGTATTTGGGCTTGGTCGAAGCTCAATGGTGTTCCTATAGCTAGGTAGCTTGGTTCAGTATTCACCAAGAGTACGGGCTCTTGGCGGGTCATTTGGTGGTAGGTTGATGAATGGTGGTTGGTTATCACCTTCCATGATGAAAAGTGATGGGATTACGAACAAAGGTCACGAAGAAGGGGATAGACTACGAGAAAGCTAAAAATGAGAAAAATTTACTGATAGGAATCAGCAAAGAAACCTAAACGAGGTAGACTACTAACTAGCTATTCTATTCCCCGCCAGCCAAAACTTGATAACGCTACAAGCGTCGTTCGGGTCAAAGGAACTTCCTTTTCTTTCGAGCAAGTTTTATAACACCCTAGGCAGTGAACCTAATCGTTGTAGTGTAGTAATTAGGTAAGCCACGGGTATTGATATCGTTCTCTAGGGGAATAGGAATGCTAATGAGAGGTTACTACGCTAAGGTTGGGGTTGAGGAAGATTATTTTTATCTTTTTATGTTTTTTAGAAAATGGAAAGGTACGAATCTCGGGGTTTGGATTTGGGGGTTGGTATTTCTACCGATTACTCTACTAATCTAATTATCTAATCTAAGGTGTATGTAGTCTATGTCTAATTATTGTGTGCTCGTATGATAGTTTAAAGATGTGTTTACTTAGGTTTTACTACTCCTTAATTATCTCCTATTGGTGGTTGAATTGTCACGTCCTTATTCTTAGTTGCGTTGTGTGTCTAAAGTTGTAAGGTATGCGTTTCTCCCTAACTCTTTGAACTTACCAAAGGGTCTCGTCTACAAAACCCACTAGGGATAATAAACTCTTACTCTAAGGCACTCTTTGGATGGTTTAGCTTACAAGTACTCAAGGAGTTATATTCTAAGGTTCACAAAGATTTAATCAAGCATTAAGTACACAACGAATGACCTATCGCATTACTAGATCATTAACAAACTAAGATAATAGACAACCAATCAATATTCAATAATTAAGTTTCATATTCCCTAGCAAAACACAAAAGTAAATTAGTCGGACATGGAGAACATGCAAG
This sequence comes from Chrysanthemum makinoi, assembly GCA_910596185.1. Taxonomy (NCBI): domain Eukaryota; kingdom Viridiplantae; phylum Streptophyta; class Magnoliopsida; order Asterales; family Asteraceae; genus Chrysanthemum; species Chrysanthemum makinoi. Next base: position 236,891,915 of record OU343225.1, on the reverse strand, counting down.
CATACACACAAATAATCAAATACATAATTGTATTAATGAAGTAAAGCACTTATCTTGATGTAAGATAGGTTTTGGAACCCTAAAATACTGCACAAGACGACCTTCGTTCAGTTTAGGTTTTTACTCCAAAAGACTACACTTAAATACTGAAAAATTCGGATTCTATATATAAGATTACACATGCGACGGCTTCACCTTATGTTTTGTGACGCCGTCGGATCGCCGTCATTAGGGTTTCGTCTTTGCCACGTTAGACTTGGCGACGGCCACCTTGTGATTGGACGCCGTCCCTCAGCTTCTCGGACACCGATTGAATCTAGGCCGTCCGAAGCTACATACCTACTCTTTTTATAACTTGACGTCGTCACTTAAAATAAGAGTTTTGGCTTATGTCCCGTCACAAATCCTCCCGACGGCGTCGCAGATAAGCAGTGACGCCATCACCTTATGTTTTCAGCAGCCTGAGTGTCTCGATTCTTGACTTTGGCCATTTTCTTCGTATATTCGCACCTTTTCGTCCAAATAAGTGCCATTACAGCAATTTGCCTTCAAGAGACCTAAAAAGTGAAAAGGAACGATATTAAGTAATAACGGATACAAAAGTGATCAAATAAGGGCTTAAATGACCCCTTAAAAATGTACATTTTAAAACCTTATCACATACCATTAGAACTATTCTCCACACCACCTACATCTCCAAACCTATTTGTGGAGGACTTGGAGAACTTACCTCCTAGGCCAAATAATCTACCTCGACTACCATCCTTTGGTACAATTGAACGAATAGCTCATGAGTCTCCATGTCCATCCTTTGACCCAAGCACCCCGTTAGGGCCTCAACCTCGTCTTTTCCATCCTATTCACAATGACATTCATGGACCTTTGTATGGGGACCATGCCCTACCTCCAACATCCTTGTCTCCTCATATAGAGGACATCGATGAAATCATGTGGGAATATCACCCACATTCTAAAGCGGAGATAGAAGCCAAACTAAAACATCTCCAGAACTTCTCCAATATGGTGGACTCTCACCTTAGTGAAACTATGCAAATGCAAACTGCTTTGCTAGCCTCCCTAATCACTCCAACCACCAGCACCAACAACTCTACCATTCCACCACCACAAAATCATGAACCATATTACCCACCTAGACACGGTGTTGCTCAATTGTGATGGACCCCCACATTAGCTTAACGGACCCGGGTGATGGTCCATGAGCTCCAAGATGAAATGAGGTTCATCCTCAACCACATCCTAGAGCGAATCAATGCTCTTTCTCATCCACCACCTCAATAGGAGGGTCCTAGTTTATCTTTTAAAATTCTAAGTTATTTTTATTTTTCTAGGATTTTCTTTGTATTTTTCTAATTTTCTAGGATTTTCTTTTTATAAATTTCAAATTTCTAGGATTTTCTTTATGTACTAACACATGATTGTGTTCCATTTCATGATTTTCATATCATGAAAATTTTAACAAGTGAATGGTATTTCTTGTATTGTTGTTGATTGTTACTTGGTGATTGGAAATGCTTATATACTTGTGATGATGCTTATTACTAACATCTTTTTTGTAGCTTTTTCACAATCCATGTATCTTTCTTTTGGCACCAAATTTAAGGGAGCATGGCAAGGGAGATAATGGCTCAGGCTCATTACATCTACTGCCTCGCCTCTTCTTTTTGTTTCGACAAAAAGGGGGAGAAATATTATAGAACTTGGACTTTGACTTTCTAAAAAGTCAACTGTATACTTTGACTTTCTAAAAAGTCAACACCATACTTTGACTTTTTGAAAAGTCAACATTATACTTTGACTTATGAAAAGTCTAAATTGGACAAACTAGTATTATCATCTTTATCTAACTCACTAGTTCTTTCAAGTTCTAAAATTAATCTCACATTTTTATAACTCTTGTACAAACTTTACATCTTTTATAAAAATAAAATTTATGTTTTGTCCTCAACAAAAGAGGGAGATTGTTAATACAAATATCGTCATTAAACGTTATTTATGTTTTATGATCTTTACCTAAGTTTTGTTAACGACAAAAGTAAATTTAATTTTTGTAAAGCATAAAGCTTGTCAAGATTAATAGATAATAAAACAAGCTTTTCCTTAAATAATATCTTCATCACTCAAGCATTTACATTTTGATTAGTCATATATCAATTAACTTTGATAGTCCTCTAAACCATAATGTATGTTAACATTTTAGATCAAGCATGTTTTAGTTTCTTAAAACAAAACATTGCATATGTATTTACATTTAAACATATTTCTAAAGATAGAAAACAACATATGACATAATGTGGTTCATCATTGAAATCTCTAGAGGATTTCATAAGATATTTTGTGTAGATTTGGACTCTACATATCTTACATGATCTTGGTTAGATTTGGTTGACTTTGGTAAGATTTTGGTAATCTTGTTGTCAGACCTGGCGGCACCAAAAGTTTACACGGGCATAACCAATTTTATGGTTCCGTGGTCCGTCAGGATCTAATGTTTTGCTATAACAAGCCAAACCAAGTTGTTTTCATCCCTTCTAGCATAATCACATATATTCCTTCTCTAACATTTCTAACTTAGTTTCATATCATTATAGTGATCCTCTTTTGTAGCAAAGAAGATCAAGGCATATTCAAGCTTCAACAAATAGTTGGAAGTCTTGTTTGTTTTGTTGTTGTATGACCTAGTTTTGTTCAAACATCATTGTTGTATCAAACCATCATAAACTTGTGAGTGTGACTGGTTAGTATTTTAGTCCTTAAAATACATTGTGTGTGGGAGTGGTTGTATCCTTGCAAAAGAACTCGACATCTAGCTTATCTGTCGAAATAGTGTGTGTTTAAGTAAAGGTTTCTCACGTGAAAGGAGCTTGTTGACTAGTGAAGTTAAACTCTCGAGTTGGAGACTCGGGGAGTGGAGTAGGGCAAGGAAAAAGAGTCCTTGTAGACCAAACCACTATAAACAACTTGTCATGGTTTGATTGTTTCTTTCCTTATTTACTCTTTATATATTGCTTGCATATTGTTTGATATCTTTGATCAATATCAATTGATCATTACAATAAGTTTCAAAAGAAAGATTTTAATCCATAAAATATTCAACCCCCCTTATAGTTTTTCACAATCCCTTTTATTTCTTTTATCTCAATTTCTGTTGGGTTTTGTGTTTTTAACCATTTTTGCGGGAAATGAAGAAGATCGCAGCAGCAGCTAAAACGGGGACAAGATCTGTCCATCAGTTACGGCATAACTCATCCCCATGATTACACCATAACACATCTCCAGTAGCGATCCTATCCAGAGAATTACCAATTATGGCGTAATACCATGCTATGGTTACGCGGTAGCTACCCTCCAAAGAGCGTCTACCAGGTTTTGCCATAATTACGGCGTAACTCCTTCTAGGAGTTACGACGTAACTATCCTCCAGTATTAATTCTTTATTTTTAAACACAATAACCTTGTATTAGTTTTCAAATGAACTTTGTGGGTATGTTCCCTGTAAGCCCTCACGAGACTACACTTGTCCACTTGGGACACCAAGTGGTTTAAAAGGCTTGTTGCATACGCTAAATGCAACTGTGATTCCTACGAAAGTGAGTTAGATTTCTTTTCTCTTTTAGAATATGCTTGTTGGTAGTGTGATTTCAGGAAATGAAGTTTGCTCGTGTATGCTTAAGTGAAGGCACGATTCTTTTCGTGAGCCTTCTTTCTTTTTAGGAGCGAATTTCAGGGAATTTCTCGCTCTAATTCTACTTTCTCTTCACCTTTATTTAACGTTTAGTGCAAAAGGGACTTTGTACATTTCAAGTGAGGGGACGTGAGTAGAATTATCTCTTGAACTTTATTATGCCCTTGTTTTTCTAGTTTATTTTGAAAAATTGTGCCATTTTTAAAATTTTGACATGTTTTTCTTAACCTAACTAGATTAGACCTTAGCCGAGCACATTATAACCCTTAATAGTATATGGTGAGATTAGCCTTATCCGTTTCTAAATATTTACCCCAAATCCACCAAATTATGAGTGTGCCGGTAGCTTGTAAACTTTAGAACTTGGCTTTGCATCATTTCGAGACCATAGACGAGGTATGTTGCGTTATCTTAATGTATTTAGATTATTCAATTTAAGAAGGCAATATTATAGGATTATCACCCAAATAGCCTATCCTTGTGTGTCTATCGATTAGTCACCTCGACTTTTCGACCCCCATGTTAAACCCTTTTGTTGCACTCACCTTTAGTGCAAGATACCCCTAAATACACCCGTCTGAGCCATTCCTTTCATTTTGTTCACCCAATATATTGTTTCGATACACCCATACACCTTAGCCTACCGTGTAGTCTTAATTTGTGATCGGGAAGTCATTGTTTGCCTAAGTTCAAGGTTCAAGTAGAAAGGTTCGGGAATCACGCTTTCGTCAAAGACATATATTTGAAGATCATTAAAGACCCCCCAGATTCTCATGTTATGTTCATTTCAAGTTGGGGGATGCTATGTTTAGTTGTGATGTAAAAAAGATAATAATAAAAAATAAAAAAATGATGATGATTCGGAAAAAAAAAGTTGTAGTTATTTGTTTATTGTAGAGTGCAATGTTATAAGCATTATTTTAAGAGCTCATCAAAGATTTAGTATCGAGGAGGCCACCTCGGTCACATTTAAAGAATGAAGTTGGTAATTATTGCGCCAACAGTTAAAGAACAAGTAATGTGCCCATCATGACGTCCTCTAATGGCACATCTATTTGGTATATCATGATCCGGTTTCTTAGCTTTGAAACTTGAACTTTGGATGAACGGTAAGCAGTGATGACTTGTTTATAGGTTTAGACTATTTGCTTGTTATTTTTACTTTACACCAATTATATCCCATGTCTTATCTTATTCTTTAGTCATGAAGCGTGTCTAGGTGATGAAGCGAGCAATCTTTGGTGTCTTGTCCATGGATTTGGTCATGTATCATTGATTTTTTCCACTTCGTCGTGACATGTTAGTAATGACGATTCACCCTTAACCCATGTCGTGTCTACCCATATTGCCTTCGAGAATTGTTTAGTCCTTAACTCTAATGGTGGAGATTTGTGTAACCGCTAAGCTTATGATAGAATACATGCTATGACTGTGCTTTAAGTGATCACCCTGAAATTGACACTTAGATTAGTTGAGAGAATATGAGTGTTTTGTTCTCATTTCGTGAGGTGTTCGGCTTTGTTTTATTCTAGCATAAGTGATTTATAAACTTATATTTTCCAGGTAATGGGAGATATCTTTTTAGAAATTTATTTAATAAAGTCTACTTGGCAAGTAGAGTTCAAGTGGGGGGATATTTGATAACATCAAATAGTCCTGAATATTAAGTGTCAATTCCCCCGATAATGCTCGTATTTTATATCATTATATGGATTTACGCTTATTTTCCTCTATATTTCACTTTCAGGTAAATTACGAGCATTGGAGCTAAAGAGACGCGGATTTGGAGATTTTATAAAGAATTAATGATAGTATGCCCATTGTGATGAAGCTACGGCGTTACTCCTCTCTCACATAACGCCGTAGCTAATGTGTGACTCAGAAGGCCAGCTCCGCAGAAGATTACAGTGTAACTCCTACTAAGGATTACGCCGTAACCCATTAGGTCAAAAGAAGTTCCACACCGCTACAAGCTATGCCGTAACTCCTTCCAACGACACGGCGTAATCATGACATTGTAACTGTATAAAGATACGGCGTAACTCATCCCATGTGTTACCGTAACCAGCCTATAACGAGAGCATTATTATGGATTTATATAGGTTACAGCGTAACTCTCAACTTAAGTTACGCTGTAACTAGATCTCGCCTATAAATACCAGCCCTAAATTCTGCATTTCACATCATTCACTCCACACCAAAAAGCAGAGAACGTGAGTAGGGGAGAAAAGGCAGATCTTGAAGAGCATACGGAGCCATCTCCAAGGGAGAAATTACTCCTTAACGATAAGCATTAGCGATTATCTTTTCTTTTACTTTTGATTCATGTATTTCATTATGCTAAACATTGAATTGATTGTTTCATTTAATATGATTGGCTAAGCACCTTTGGTGCTAGCCTAGTTATGATTCCTTAATTGTTGTGTTTATGTTTACATTGCTTCTGTATAATTGTTTCTAGTGTATGCATGCATAGTTCATTGGTAGCTACCCTTGTTTCAGTAGTTTTGAATGGCGGTAGTGTCTAGTTTCTTAGGATAATTGACCAACTGATCCTAAGTAGGTAGACTGAGTGGGAAGGGTAAAAATTGACCAATTGCCGACCCTTTTTCGCTTGTGCGAACTGACCAAATGATCACCTTCCGTTTGGATGAACTTAAGAAGTTAGGGATGAGTGTCTAAGATGCTAGCGTCCGGGCACTCATTTTTATGAATCTTGCATGTATCAAAACTTAATGACTTGGATTAGGGGACTAAAAACAACTGGACTTTCAAGGGTAGTAGCTTGATCTCTGGTGGAAACCTTTGCTCATAGGTTAGGACAAACTGACTAAATGCTGTCATAGCGACCTAAACCCCCACTTGAATCAATTGGAAGTAATTAGACGTGAACATATCATGATAGGATGAGTAACTAGGTTAGCACACTTTACCTCTATTGATCACATCCTTGCCTTTATTTTCTTTTCTTATTTCTTGTTAATTAGTTAATTAATCATTTCAAACCTAAAAACCAATTAAAAACCAGTGACACCTAGACTTAATTAGAATCCACTCACATAGCTCTTGGGACGACCTTAGTTTTACCGATTACTATACTACACACGACCGGGTACACTGCCCGTTAGTGCATAGGGTGGACCATAGGTAAACGAGACACTTGTAAATATTAAAACCTAGTCAGTAAAACCTGCATCAAAGACCAAGCACCATAAGACAAAACAAGTAGGAAGAATTCGGAAGCGTAGGGAGATTCGCTTAATTGTAGTAGTACTCTTTATTTGTTTGGTTAGCGTGCTCTTTCTTTCATTAGATTCACATTAAACATAATACATGTATTAATGATTATATGATGTTTTATTTGGCTTTAATGTTTGTGTGTAAGCATTGATACCTCTTGACTATCATGCCTTGTCGACTTGGCTCGCACAATTACTTCATTGACATCTTTGAATAGTAAATGTAATATGTAACACCCCCAAAATGGTAAAACGAAGGCACACATGTCATCGGGTGCTACTAAAATGATATCACAACACAAGAATAAGATAACTGATTTTTGAAAAGAGACTTTTATTCATTCATGAAAACAAAGTTTACATCATTGATTAGTGCGGAAAACAGACCCATAATAAAGCGGTCCCCTTTTTAGTTTATCAGAAAATTCTATGACCATGCCATGCCTTTGCTTTGCGCCTCCAAAGTTAAGCTATCGCCTTATAACCTGAAAATACATGCTAAAAAGTGTCAACACGAGATTGGTGAGTTCATAGGTTTGTTTAAATAACATTTTTGTGTACCATTGATGTGAGTTTAAAACATTCCATTTTTCTGACCATTGTGTCTCGCATAATGTCATGAAGGTTCGTGTTTACCTTAGAATAAAACTTCATTTGTGGACTGTTTGTAGGGTATATGCACATTACAACGAATATAATGCCATATAGTGTGTCTATTACACTAGTACTAAGTTCATGCAACCGAAGTTATGACAGTGGTGTATGCAAATTGTAGTCATACTATTTAGGGGCCCATTGCGAGTGTTTATCCCGTTACACTCGGTTCCAACATGCTATATGTTTCTCCTTGACCCATGTATGGTCAACCGAACGAGGGAGTCACCCCCAATAGATCTATTTATAACATTCTCGCTTCCCAGCAGGAATTGACGGTTCATGAGTTTGGGCATTTTGGGATTTAAGGGCTTAGGCTAAGCTGCGTAACATTTTAAGTCAATAAAGCATTTTGTGTGGTCCAGAAAAAATATTTGCGTGATTCTTAGTTAAGTTTGCAAGAAAAAATTCAATAGGGTGGTAGGTAAACACATCATGCATTTAAATAATCATACATATCAATCATGAAGCACAGTTTGCATGGAAATGCAAATTTTCAGTAAAGCAATTCATTGAGTTTAAGTAAACGAGCATGTATCCTCCCCCAAAACAGATATAAAACAGTTTAAAAGTTTGGGCTATGAACTCACCTTAGCAATTCGCAGTATGCAGTGAAATAAATCAATTAGTGATAGCGAGTGGCTCCGACATGCAACCTAATTTAGTATGGCAAATTTAGTCTTTATTTCATGTTTAATACGGGTTGAAGTTTAACTAAACTTTATAAGTTTTACTTTGTTTGTGTTGTTGTTGCTTAAGTGGCATCATTTAAGTTTGAAATTAGCTTTTCAAAAGTTTGTGTGTATTTCGGCTTATGGAAGTGAAGAAGTATATAACGGAAGAATTTTGTGAATGATACTTCGCTTTGACGATAACCGAATGGCGATGTACGAAAAATAGTACATATATTACAAGATTTTATCGACGAGAGTGAATATCATGACGAAGGATGAGAAGTGACCAAAACCACACATTTGAGATGCAACGACTTGCATTAGATGCATTTCTATTCATATAGATGCAACATCTTGAGTTTCGAAAGTTAATTTTGATGTGTAGATGGTGCAAATTGATTTTCATGATTTCGGCACGTGTAGAGGAACAAAAAACAAGAGAAATTATGAAATGCATCTAATATGATATGCATCGATTAAAAGCTAACACACTACGGTGCGTTATAATTCATTTAAGATTATAAGGATGCATCTAATTTAGGTCAGTGCATCTCGGATTTGCGGTTGTAGTTCTTCTTATTCCTTCTTATTTTAAGTAATCTTCTTATTTGATCCTAACTCTCTCTCTCTCTCTCTCTATATATATATATATATATATATATATATATATATATATATATATATATATATATATATATATATATATATATATATATATATATATATATATATATATATATATATATATATATATATATATATACGTATATATATATATACGTATATATATATACATGTATATATATATACATGTATATATATATATATATATATATATACATGTATATATATATATATATATATATATATATATATATATATATATATATAGGGGAGGGTTAACGTGAGATCAAGCTTAAAATTCTAAAAGTAAGACCGAATATGGACCGTTAGATCCTTTTATTTGTATAAGATGAGATCAACATTAAATGAGTAACATTATGGTATTTAAATAAAGTTTCAAGGGTATTTTGGAGAATTTATATCAAAATGTGGTCAATCTTTTTCAAAATTTTGGCTATTATTTTATACAAAAATCTGGTCCAGATTGTTTATATAATAAACCGATACGCAACCAGAAATACATGATGTATCATCAAAAATAAAATAAAATAAAAAAGACGTTGAATACATCATCTGATGTTTAACTCTATACACAACCCATAAATTTCAAAACCATCTGGTACACAAAGCTATTTATTATATTCTAATTGAAGAGACAATATAAAAAAACATACAAAAGATAAATACATTACACGAAATGATACATAAAATTTTACCAAACTAAAAAGCTGATCCGTTTATCAACATTAGAACTCGTACACAAAAACAATTGTTACACTAGAACTGATCCGGGTATGAACATTAGAACTCATACACCAAAACAATTGCTACGGGTATCAACCAAAAAAACATTATCTTATACAAATCTAGTACATCAAAACAAATATATGCCCATAACACGAACAACTTATCAAAACAAACTACAAATCTTGTTTGCTACAAAACAGGTACAAATATGGCACACCATTGTCACACAACCCGAAAAAATGATCAACCGCGACAAATGTTTCCGAAAGCTGCCTGACGAGCACGGTGGATCCCGCCACAAGAAACACGTGGTATACAAGTACCACATGAACCATCTCACGATTCACCATACCTGACCATCTTTAGCCGCTTGCCGGATTATAAAACCACCATGACCACCTGTCGGAATATGGTTCATAAGACGGCGGTGGTACATACCAGAAACCGGATCTGAAACCCGTCGTCGGTACACATATCACAAACCTATTACCCGTGAACCATATATCACTTTCTAAACCTCACACAAACAAAAATTATAAACCCATGAATAACTTAACCATTTAAAATTGGTACAACCTACCTATAAAGATATGATTTACCACGCATCCAAAAAGATACAGATGCGACAACAACAACACATAAAAAACTTAACCATCTCTTCTATTTCAAGTATTTTAACAACATCATATTCAATTTCACCAACCTCAAAAAACACTAAACTTACAAATCCCTAACGTTTTCTTGAAACAGAAACTGACCCAGATCAAGATCTGACCCGTTTGGTTGTACACATTTTACTGATGCTGAAACTAACACTGTAAATGAGGGTGTTCGGTGATGTACCAGGTTTTGCCATCATGAGGAAAAGACGGATCTGAAACCGAGGGTGGTGTACTAGATCCTTAATTATCTTTCACGTGTTAATGGTAAAACATAACCAAATCCTTCGAAAAACACATTGATCTGTGAGTTTTTCTTTGTTTGTTTATAGAGTCTGATATAATCATAGAGGTGGGTTTGGTACCGGAAAATGAGATGGGAGAGAGAGAGAGAGGAAGGATGATATTATGTTTGGTACGGTTGTTTTGGTGAGAGAGAAAAAGAAATAAGTTAGTGAATAATGGTATCACATTAGGTTATACAGAGTAATATACATTTAATGAATTTGTGAATTTACCAAGTTGCCCTTTTTATTTAATTGCTAATTACTTTCTAAATAACACTACTTAATTAATAAATGGGACACTTGGCCTACTCTCATTGGTTCTTCTAGTGATCTTATTTTTATAATTTTAACAATGATCTCATTTGATCTCAAATCTATATATATATATACATATGTATATATATATATATATATACATATGTATACATATATATATATATATATATATATATATATATATATATATATATATATATGTATATATATATATATATATATATATATATATATATATATATATATATATATACATATACATATATATATATATATATATATATATATATATATATATATATATATATATATATATATATATATATATATATATATATATATTTATATATATATATATATATATATATATGTATATATATATATATATATATATATATATATATATATATATATATATATATATATATATATATATATATATATATATACATATATATATACATATATATATATATACATATATATATATATATATATATATATATATATATATATATATATATATATATAGACACACACACACTGGCAATTTTATTTTAGATTACATTTTGTAATGTGTTTGATGCATGGTGTTGTTATGTAAATAATATTTGCACAAAGTAATGATTACACCGTATCCATGTATAGTTACTTGTAAGTTGTTGTTATTTAATTTTAGTATCTACAACCATAACCACCAAGCTCTTTCTCCTATTTTCTTTTTCCAAAATAGCTTCTCAGTCCACAAGGTTAATCATGGAACAACAACAGGGTCGGGTTTACATGCTCCTCCAATGGCAACACTCATAGTAGAATATCTGCAAATGTTGACAGGTCTTATATTACCTAAACAGAGACTCTCAATATACGGCTCGTCCGAAATCGACCCCTTTCCTTGGACTTCTTTTTATGCCGAGATCAGGAGCTGAATGATCCGATGAGCTATCAGCTGAGACACTGGCTTCTCGGTTGTTAGTAACAACTCATACTAAAAACATGTAATCCAACAAAGACAATTACATCAAATGTTTCATCATACTACAAAACCTTTATAAAGTATTAAAATTAACATGAAACTACAATAAACTATGAACTTAAGATAGCATACCTTATCGAGAGTATCAGGAGGAATATCCACTGATTTTTTCTTCCGTTTTATGGAAGCACACTGCAGTGGCGACTCTTCAACCAACTGCACATGTGTGCTAACTGGTTCTATCACAGGATACAAAGTTTTAATAATAGTCACATATTTACTGAACCTACCAATTATCAAATCGATTTACATTAATGTAAACAAAGAATAATAGTAATATTGAGTGAGGAATAAGAAGATAGTTAAAATACCCCAAACAATGCAATTAAATCAATCGGATGGGAATTAACAAGGAGATACTTTCGTTGTGCTAATGCTTTTTCTTCATATATAAATATCCAAACCCCAACCCGTTTTAGTATGCCAAAATGCTCATTGTTGGCCCAACCGTTTTGACTCGTTAATTATTAGGTATCAAGTATCAAGGAAGGGTAGGGGTTATAAGCCTTATATATGGTGTTGTATTTTTAAGTATACTTCTTACTTCGATATTTAACATCTTTTCTTTTCAACTGAGTATCGAATTATTCATGCTTTAAACTGTTATTTATCACTACGACTATTGTCTCAGGTTATCAGTTTGACTATGTGTTTGACTGGACTATATTGAAGTATCCTCAAATTGGATCCTTGTTATGCGGAGATTTAGAGGTAATAATATATATATATATATATACACACACATATATATATATATATATATATATATATATATATATATATATATTAATGATTCTTATTTTCTATAATGATGATATTTATATATATATTCTTTAGGGCATGGACATAATTTTAATAGGAATGGGTATGTTAATTAGTATGTGGGCCTTTTGGGTATCATCAAATATTTCTTTCAACCCCAGTGTCAAAAGTGGCCTTGTCAAGCAATTTACGTATAGATAGATGTTATTCGAGACGTGGTTATCTCAATTCGGTCATATAATTTTATTATGTATAGACTAAAAATATACAATAAAATTAGTGATTCATTGGGATTCTAAAATTGGAAAATACTTCTTTTGGATGAGCCAAGTCGATAGGAGGAACCAAATGAATTCTGCAACATCCACTTTGGACTGCACACATCACTTAGGGGGAATCTAGAAAGTTATGTAATGTAGGAGGAAATGAAAAAATGGAATATAAAGGAAAATACAAATAACCTAAAGAAACGGATTTTTTTATTTTACAGTATCTGAACTGAATCTTGTTTATTGGCATTCTTCGCCTACTCTATTGAATGTTTCAACCTTAACCTTCGAATATGTATATGTGTATGAAGTATTAACATTCTTTTTCAACCAGAGGAGAAATAAAAAAGAAGCGAAAATAGAACTCATTTTTTTACATACTTTGTATTTGTATTGCATGTATTGTATGTATTTGTATGTACAATGATGATTAACTAATCATTATTGCCATTTTTAATTCAGATTGTTTGTATAGTACATGGTAAAAATGGTCAGATTTCGAGAAAAGAGTGGAAACTAAATTTTGGGGGTATTGTAAGAAAACTAACATCCAACCTTAATCAACCAAATTATCTAACCCTTAATCACTTTATAAAACACACATGCAAACAACCCCAAGTAATATTTGGCCTATAAATTATATGATAAAACCTTTAAGTAATTAAGTTAAGAGAACATCATTATTATTAACATAAGGAGATTATATATAATTACCATCATAATCAATATTCGTCGACTTATGATGACACCTTTTCTTCTACGGGTATTTATAAACATGTTACTTAGTACAATCAAGAAAGACATGTGTAAGGTAACATAAAAAGAGGCAGACGTATAGCTAATAACACATCCAGACCTTCCATCTTTGGTGGTTTCAGGTCTTCAAAATTATTTCACCTTAAAAGATTTTGCACCAAAAAAAGACCATATGTCATAAGAATATTAACAAATAGAATAACTGAAATTCAGTGATTGCACAAACGGTTCTACCTAAAAATCAACCTGACCAACCGAGTGAGTCTTGGAAGGAGTGTGACTCTCCCGGGCTGAGCTCAAACCCCGTGCTATCCAACGTGGTGCTGCCTACACTTGATAATATCCTTGGCCACACCATGTAATCGCATCTATTTTTAACTGTGAATGTACTTCCCGATATTCCTGAAATCATACAAAATGAAAGAAATAAAAAAGCATTAGATTTCATTCTAGTTTAAGTTTCATGAATTTATTAAATTCCAGTGAGCTGATAACCTTAGTCTTTAACATAATTTTATACAGATTTAGAAAATAGTTTGGAATTTGAAATATAAAAACTTTAGCTCAAGTAAATTTTTCTTACTACACTATTCTTAAGGCTCGACGAACAAATCTATCTCATAGTAAATGTTTTGACTTGAACCCTGTAACAATGGAGATTTAGGCTAGCTTTGTAAGAAAGAAAGATATAGATGATGATTCGAGACTTTAAATTCAAAGCTTATTAGTAGTACATTACATATTAATCAGTGATCATATGAATGCCAAGAGTCAAGACAGATAAAAACTTCAAAAATTTAGTAACAGTTTCAAAACACATTTCGCACAGGAAGAAGCTCCTTACATATGGCCAGAATGATCTCCACTGTAATCAATCTCATCCTCGAAATCAAATTCCTCATCATCTGGATCTATCAACCCACCAATTTCGCGCGTTTAGCAGAAAAGTGAGGTGATTTATGTTTTTTGTTCGGTTATTAAAACACAAAGAGATAAAGTTTTTTTTTTTTTTTTTTGGTGACTGTTGTGAAGGAGAGAAAAATTGATGATTGTGTGAGTCTATGAGAGAGTGAGATTAGTATATTTGAGATAAATTAGAGTAAGTGGTGTCTTATATAACACTTAATTTAGGTAAAACTATTTAGATTATTGGTTAGGCTTATGCGGATAATATTTAAAGTGTGTTTTGGCTAATAAGTGGATTCGAAAAATAGTAGAGTGGAACAAAAATTCTATTTTCTCTGAGCATTATACATTTGGTTTTAAAAAAATGTAATTTGTATTTTTAGTTGAATGAATGAATTTTAATTTGTTTGAAAATTTTGAAAAGAAAATAAAATTGTGGGTGAATGAGTTCCGAATTAAGAGAAGTGGCATGTCACTAGTGAAAAGTATGATGCTCACATATCACTGAAGTAACACCAAAAAAATGAAAATGACATGCCATTATAACTAATGCTATTAGAGCAAACGATACCATAGCATGGAGTGGTGTTATGGTGACTTGGCACATTTTGACCTCAAGTTATCATATCCACGTAGCGGCATTATGCTCGGCGTTAGGATTCACGTTGCCACAGCAACGTGGGAGGTAACATGCTACAAGACAAAATTTAAATGAAAATGTTACATTTCCATCCCATTTAGTGCAAGATTTGAAATTTAAAAAAAAAAAATAAATAAAAAAAAAATAATAATAATAATAATACATAACTAGCCCCTGCACCTAACAGCTAGTTTTAAAAAAGTAAAAAATAATAATAACAATAAAAAAAATCAAAAACTTTAATAACTAATATAAATACCCACTTATACACAACTTATTTTTTCACAATTCCACAACTCAAACTCAAATTCATATATTTCCTCTCTAAAAAAAACTTGTTCTTTCACAATGGATCTGAATCAAAGTGACTAAGAACGTAATAACTAGTCCAACGTAGATGACGAAACCAACGTTTACTTTATGATGGCCGTACGAGTATCACCAACGGTTAGAACAAGAAGAAAACCGACTTTAATAAATGAAATATTATTTATTTTTTTATTAGTATTTGTAATTCGTACTAGACTTTAATGAATGAAATAATATTTATGAAGTGATGAGTGAAAAATTAGTTAAGGGGTTTAAATTGTAATTTGTAAAGTTTTTAAATAAAAATGGGCGATTTTTTTGTGTTAATGTTAATTGTTAAAAGCTGACGCGGCATGACTTTTTTTCATAACTAAAGTTATGACATAAGAGCATTCGAAATGCATAGCTTTTCTAAAAACTTTTTACTATTTCAAAAAGTCTTTCAAATATTTTTTTGCATTGTAACAATAGACTTTTCCAAGAGCTTTTTGCAATGACTTTGTATACTCCGATACTTTTGTAAATATTGTACACTTGAAGAGATTAATTACAATCACTTTTTGATATTAAAAAAAGTAATATAATTAAATGTTAAAAGGTTTTTCGATATTTTTGCACTGCGGATGCTCTAAGTTATGACACCCTTTGTTCTTAGACTATCCTCAACCCTCATACAACTTCACATTCCACATCAGTGTCACATCAACGCTCTCTTTCCTTCACCACCATATCACTTTTCACCCCCAACCATCTCACACCACTTCACCTTTCAACACATTTTTTATTTATTAAAATACCTCACTATTTATTTTCCACACACTAAAAAAAAAAAAAAAAAAAACTAGCGCAAATGCCAAAAAGTTAACTCTTCACCTTTTTTACACATTTCACTCTCCTTGCCAACAGTTCACTCCTCACCCTATCCATATTGCTACGTATACTTTGATGCTTCACTTCTTCGGTTGGGGTAGCCTTAGTAAGAGCATCCCTAATGCTTCAAATCTTTAATGAAGCATTTAATGCATTAAATGCATACTATACTTATAAACTAAAGTTTTTGAGAAAAACTTGGTGTATGCTAAGTCTTTGTGTAAAACATTTCAAAAAAAAATTAAAAATATATTATTATAATGCTAAAAATACTACTAAAAGACTTTTTAGAATAAGAGCACAAGGTATGCAAGGACTCAATAATACGTTATTGGTATGTCACATCAGCGTCACATCATACACCTCCCAATAACACACCAATAACTCAAACAACCCTCTCTCATAACACACCACTAACATCACCTGTAGGTCTCGCAAAATACCCCACCAAATATACCACTCACTTACAATAAAAAAAACACACGCACAAAAGGTTTATTTTGCTTGAGCTAGTGGAGTGGCTCAAAACACAAAAGAGTTCATTTGTCTCAAGTTTAACATGTTGACCGATAAGGTTGACGTACCAATGACTCACCAATGGCACCTCATACACCTTGTGCTCTAAGAAAAAGTTTTTTGCCATTTTAAACATTGCTCTAATCCAATTTGGTAAACAATGTTGACATGGCAACTTGTTATTGGACAAAGTGACACACACCGAAAGTATCCAAGTCAACTCTAGTCATCAGCCTCTCCAACAAAACAAAGACTATTCACCAGATCTAAACCCAAACCCAAAACCTAACTCCAAACAATGGCGATGATATCAGTCCTACAACTCCTCCTATTAATCCTAGGCATCACAACAACCACCATATCCACCAACTCCGATCTACTAACCGAACTCCAATCCATCCAATCACGCTCCCCCACCGGCGTCATCCATCTCACCGACACTCTCCTTCGTCGCATAATCACCACCAAGTCTCGCACATTCAATTTAATAATCTTCTTTGACGCGGTACAGCTACATGACAAATCTGAACTCCATTTAAAATCATTAAAAGCAGAGTTTCATTTGACTTCAAAGTCTTTTATTACTAATAATGTGGATTCTCCCAAAACCTTGTCAAAGCTCTTTTTCTGCGATATCGAATTCGGGGAGTCGCAGGCGTCTTTTGCGCAATTCGGGGTTAATGCATTGCCTCATATCAGGTTGGTTCCGTCGGCTGCTACGGATTTGAAAAGGGATTCCGTCTCGATGGATGCGGGTGACTTTTCCAGATTGGCTGAATCAATGGCGGAGTTTATTGAAGGGAAAGTTGAGGTTAAAATAGGGGAGATTCATCGTCCGCCTATCGTGTCCAAAACTCAGTTTGGGTTTATTATTGCGGTTTTTATTGTGTCGTTGCCCTTTTTGGTGAAAAGGGTGTTTGCGGGTGAGACCTTGTTACATGATAAGAGAGTTTGGTTATCTGGTTCTGTGTTTGTTTACTTTTTTAGTGTTTCGGGTACCATGCACAATATTATTAGGAAAATGCCTATGTTTATATCGGATAGGAATGATCCGAATAAGTTGGTTTATTTTTATCAAGGGTCTGGAATGCAGTTAGGAGCTGAGGGTTTTGCGATTGGGTTTTTGTATACGATTGTTGGGTTGTTGTTGGCGTTTGTGACGCATATTTTGGTTAGGGTCAAGAGTTCGGCTGTGCAGAGGGTGTTTATGATTATAGCGATGGTTGTATCGGTTTGGGCTGTGAGGAAAGTTGTGTGGCTGGATAATTGGAAGACTGGGTATGCTGTTCATGCTTACTTGCCTTCGAGTTGGTGATTTTCAACGGATGTTATGATATTGGTTTGTGAGTTGGTTGTAGTTTTTTGAATTTGAATTTCAGCGGATAGTATGGTTGCGTATGGTTAACTATGCTTTTATATATGTTATTGCTTCAAACTTTAGATATTAAAGAAGTATTGTTACCTTTTATGAATTCTTGTTTTTTGTTTTGGTTATTTACTACTTGCAGAATTGTGCGTCTTTTGGTTTCGCAGTGACTCACTTGGTGCCTTTTATTCACAGAATGTCGTTTGTGAACTGACCTAATGATCTGCACTGAATACTTTGCTATACTCAGTTGATTGGTGCTCTGATTTCTGGGTCAAAACTCGTAGCTTGTGTGTTAGAATGGGGATTTTGGGGTAAATAAATTCTGTGGGTCAAGCCACATGTAAATGTTGTTAGTTTGCTATTCTAGTAAACATTATCTGGTTTGATATGTTTTGTTACTGAATAGGCTATTTGAAAATCTTGGATCTATTTAAGATCATGGTAAAAGTATAATCATTTAGGTTCTGTTTAAGGTTCCCTGAACATATGTACTATTGTACTGACTGACAACTTCTGGACTAACCGTTGATGGATATTTCTTTCTCAGTAGCTTCATGATTCAGACAAGTCTGTTATGTAAACCTAAAATATTTTGGATCGCTTCAATTATCAAAAGTTGAATTTGCCTATGGTCTAATTATGTGTTTTGATGCTTCCATGTTCTGAAGTCTGAACTGTGTTTGTAAATCTTGATCAGGTATATTTCCTTGTGTTTGTAATTTCATTGGTTAATATTTACTACATACTTGCAAATTGCAGCAGAAATGTTAGGTCATTCGTGTAGAAAGTTATGGTCTTGAAGCAAATATGTGTCTGTCTGTGACTGTGTCCTTGAACTAGAATGCAACTAGTTATTGCTACAAGTATGGTTTTTTGATTGCACCCTGATTCTTCATAAGGTTCTTGAATTTTTGCAAAACCCATATTGGATTTGATCTTGCTTGGCAGCAATCTTGTGTGAGTGTGAGTGAAATAATAAGGCACCCAATTTTCTTTTTTGAGTTCATATTCTTTGAAGAACCAGAGCACTTAGAGTTATTTGATAGTAGCCTTTACTTTATATGTGTTACAATATAGGTTTTTCATGTTTTTGGGGGTCAAATAACTTTTGTTATAGTAGCGATCATAATTGCCCCAACATCAGGTTAAATACGAGTCTCAAACCCATATGGGAGTTAGTTGATTGAAATGCCCATATATGAAATTTCTGGAAGTGTACTGCAAGTTGGCTTGTGCTAAGGTGTTACGAAAATGGATCCATACTCGCCAGAACTGAATTACAGAAAAGGACTCTTTTTTTCTGGACCGAAGTATACTTGCTATATCTTAGTCGGTCCTTGGTTATAGGTTTAGGTATATTCTCAAAATTAAGCCCAGAGTTTGGTCTTGCTTGGAACATGTAATGAACCAATTTTTTATTTATTTATTTTTTTTTTTTCCTTTAAATTTTTGTAGTGTTTTTTAAACTTGGAATGACCCCACTTTATAGTATTTTGTTTGCCAACCCATAAAGCACCAAATTTGAACATGGTCAAGTTTGAATTGGATAAATTGAATCTGTTGTAAACCAGAATCAGTTTGGGCAGCAAACTGGTTTAGATTGCTTTGGTTCTCAGTATAGCTGGCGACTTGGATATATTTTTAGCTGGGAAGTTCAGTGATGTAACTATTTGGGCTTGGCTGAAAAAGATGTAAATGGTGTTGCAAGTCCAAGAAGCTACATTTATATATATATTTTTTAGTAGTCTTTCGAGGATAGTTGGGTAAGGACTTCTGTAACTGGCCAAAGTTCCAGGAAGGGTTAACTGAATTCATCTGCTTCATTCATCAGGGGTATGAGCACCACTAAAAACTGATTTTTTATTTATTATTGTTATTGTTATTGACATTGTGGTTATGTGGCTGAGCTAACAAACAACCACAAGATACTAAATATTGACATATTGCAAACCGCATGCCAAGACCACTACATGAATGGGATAACTTCTAGGACCCATCCCTAGAATAGACCACTATGTCGCAGCAAACTAGCCGCGACTCGTCAAACATTATATGATTATAAGATGCCTTATCCTGAAAAGCTCCATCACTGCATCGGGGTTATCATCCTTCCACAATATGTTCTAACGGCCTCTCATGGAAGTTCCACAGTTGAAACATCATCACTTATTTTTAGAAAGGCATCTTCTTCACTTGTTGGGATGACTTGAACATAAAACACACTAGTTTTATAAGCACCACTTCCACATTTTGTTTGCAAAGTTGCCCCTTTGTATGCTCACCTTTGTTAAAGAGCCGATCGTTCCTCTCTTCCCAAATGTAATAAATGGTTGCTGAGAAAACCAATCTTCTCAAAATCCTCCATACCGATCTTCCTTTTCATCTTAGAACAAGGTGGTCTACTACGTGTTTCTAGTGTTCTGAAATGCCTTATTTGAAAGTGGCGAATACTTATTAACAATCAAAATCACTGTGTTCATCTTAAATAGGACCTCTTCATTATGAACAAATCGGAATGATGCAATGGCTCCGCCGCTTAAAAATGATGAATATAATCAAATTGTATAAACTAGCATGGTGATGCCAATGGTAGCATGAAATATTTGTTGGTCACTTTTTGTAATGACTAACTTGTCAAACTTTGCTTATATAGAATACTATAGCTGTTGGGGCATTGGTCCGGTGGGTGGGGCTTTCATTCTTGAGTCAATTGACTCGGGTTCGAATCCCATCCTTGGCACTTTGCTCCCAGATAGGTACTCATCCGGGTTCGAATCCCATCCTTGGCACTTTGCTCCGAGATAGGTACCCATCTTCGCAAAATTTATTGGCTCACTGGAGAGATTTTGTGGATAAGAGCTCAAGATCTCGGCTCACTCCAGTTGGTGCCCCACTAGGCTAAGAGAGTTGCCCGAAGCTATTCCTTATGGGGTGGACAATGGCGAGTGCCAAAAGACATTTGGGGTAAGGGTGTTCCCGTCAATCTACACTTTTTTGTGGAGTTACAATTATAAGCAAAACGAATAATTTTACAAAGTATAGGAAACTCGTTCAAATACTATGCTATATTCGGTATCGTTAATGTTTTGACAATAAATATCATGTATAAAACACATTAAACTCTTTCGAAGTATTTGAGCAGAAAAAAACACAAGCAAATACTAATCAGCAATGACTCTACTTATACAATATGCCTATCACAAAAATTCTACCTGAAGTTACAAATCAACTGTTTATATATCTTTGCGCTAGGTTTAAGATCCATGTCCAACATTGCATCATGCAATTTCATGGCTTTTTTAAGCTCATTCACACCACAAAATCCATTAATCATGATCACAAAACTTTCACTAAAAAGCAACTGTTTTATTCTCATGTAATCAAATATTCTTTCTGCTTCTTTAACCCTCGAACCATCAAGAAGTCCACTTAGAAGTGCATTATAACTTGTTGCATCCAAAGTCAGCCCCTTTTTCTCCATTTGATCATGCATATTAATGGCTGCGTCTATTTGTGCCCTTTTGCAGTAATGCTTAACTAAAAAACCACAACATGAAGCGTCAAGCAAGATTGATTGTTGAAGAGCCAAATCAGCAAGCTCTTCTGCTTCTTTCCATCTACGTTTCTTGCACTGAGAGGTTATGTATTTTGATAACGCTAATGGGGACGGTTTATACCCTCTAGAGGTCATATCTTTCAGTAAAGTGTAAAGTTCTTTTGACGGATCTTCATTGCAAAGCATGTTTATAAACTCGCTATAAAAGATTGGGTTCACTTGAACTCTTTTATGTTCAATAAAATGATAAGTTTCTATTGCATCCTTTACACGAGCTTCTACAGCCAATGCTCGCAACATACAACCATAAGTCTCATGTTCTAACGATCCTTTCAAATCACAGGCTCTCTTGAACAACATGTCTGCTGCATAACTTTTTCCCATGTCACACAGCTTCTTAATTAGTAAGTCATACTGCGTTAAAGGTTTCGATATATACCCTTTTTCTACCATAGACTCCATCGCGAATTCAATCACTTCATCATTCTTATATCTACAAGCACCGTTAAGAACAGAAGCACAAATACTAAACCCCGGGTCAAATTTTCTCTCAGACATTTCATCAAACAAACGTAACGCATCCTCAAACATTCCCATTTCACTACAACACTCAATCACCAAATCATATATCACTGAATCATACACGCCCATATCAATAATCCTAACCATCGCATCAACCTTCCCTTGTTGCCTTAAAATCCTCGCAATCACAAGCCACGTAAACCGATCAATCTCAACACCATGTCTCATCATAACACCTAAAAAACACAAACACAACATTACCTCATCCTTTTCCTGTAACGAATGCAACAACTTATTACACGAACCAACCGAAAACATTCCATAATCATATCTAACCAAATTAAAAACATCCAAACCTTTGAAACACAACCCCTTTTCACAATACGAACCAATAACACAATCAAAAACCCTTAAACAATCCAACATACAAAAATCAGCTTTTACATCCTTTTCGCATGCTTTAATAACATATTCAACAATCTGACCAGGTGGGTAGTTTTTATTTAGTGAATCTAAAATGGGTTTTGAAGGATTTACAAAACCATTAGAAATTAACAAATGGATCATTTTGAATTGAACATATACATCTGGTTGAAAAGATGTGTTTTTTATTGACCATTTGAAGAAATTTAAAGTGATTTGAGGTTGGTTTTTTGTGGTGTTAATGATTTGTGTCGAAGCATTTTTCTGTCGGGTTGGTCTTGATGGCTCCTACGTACCGGTCATCCTTGTTCCGAGCTTTGAAGTATGCTGCAAACAGGAGAGAACCCGTTAGAAGGAGCCCCGAGGCCGAAGCCCCGGGAACCACCCTCCGACGGTCAAGTCAGCACCTCGTAGGTAGAGGATTTATGTATATGCATGTTATGTATGCATTTGTGTAGTATGATGTACTGTGATATGTTGTATGTGTGAGATGTAGAGATATATTGTTATATGTTAGATGTCATGAGTATGTGTGTATGATATAGTGTTATATCTTACCTGGTATGTTAGAGAGGCATATATATATGTATATAGACAGATAGTGACATATTTAGAGGGAGATTATATTTAGGGCGGGAAATAGTTTAGTTTTGCGGAAACATTTAAAGGAAATACAGCGAAATATCCGGCCATATACGTCGACAATTTGTAAGAAGATTGATGGACTCAATTTGGATTTAAGGTTTAGGTTTGGAAGAAATGAAGGCCAGTTGTGTCTTTGTAAAAGAATTGATGAGATTTGTGAAGTTAGATTTTTGTGATTTATTTTTGTTCTCCAATTTTGAGGTGTTTTTCTTGTGTTGTTGGATAGTGATTTGATTAAAAGCTTGCTTTTCTGCATAATGTTTGGAGTATGTAAAACACAGAAACAGGACATATGAGTTTGTTAAAAACACATTTGCTTGAAAATTGTACAAAAAATTCAAAAAGAATTGACAGCTGTGGGATTTGAAACCACGGCCTTTGGGACAAGGGCAAAAGTTCAATATAGAACCAAAATTTACCATAGATCCAATCAACCAATAATAGCCATTCATTTTTTATTATGATAAACTTTCACCCTTTTTTAAAAAATTAAATATCTCACAAACCGTTAATCGTCTACGATAAATTATATTATCAGGACGAGAATTAATTATCTTTCTATGTATACGCACTACTATATATTTTAACAACTTTTTTTTTCAAAATTTCACCAACAAAAATCATATATGATTTGTAAAAATCATATATGATTTGTGAAAATCATATATGATTCGATTTTTAAAAATCACATATGATTTTGAGAATCATATATGATTGTAAAAATCATATATGATTCGTAAAAATCGAATCATACATGATTTTTGAAAATCATATATGATTCGTAAAAATCATATATGATTTTTTTGGACTAATTTTGAAAAAATGTTTGTCGAAAATATGTAAAAGTGCATATCTATAGAAAGATAATTTAATTCTCGTCACGATGGTGTATTTTTATATTTTGAAGATTTACCGTTTGTAAGATATGTTGTTTTAAAAAAAAGGTGGAAAATGATTTTGTATTAATTTAGATAAAAAATGAAGGGTTATGATTGGTTCATTTGTTCTATGACAAATATGAGTTCTATATTGATCTCAACTCTTGGGACAAGAGACTAAATCTGGCGCCTTAGACCACTCGGCCCCCCAACTATGCGACAACTTACGAAAATTACCCAATACTTTTAGCTATTTACCATTTTTTTTATAGCAAACTTTATTTAACACATACTCCTTAGTCCTTATCTAACAAATACTTAGCAATTGAGAAATGTTAAACATTCCTATAAAAGTCTCCTACAAATGCTCTTACTTACAAGATGATGAGACTTGTCAGAACTGACGGTATGCAGAGAGATAATAAGTGCGCTAAAAACTATACAATATTGTTGTGTGTAAGATGATTTGTAGGAAAAAATAGTAGAAGGATGTAAAAAGCTCTTAGCAATTTTCTTATAAAAACATGTTGATGAAAAACTCTTTAAATTACCAATAAAATGAGACTAATATCAAAATATTTTTTACTAATATTCGGAGTTTAATATATGTTTTTAATAAAAATAATATAGAATTCAAACTACACCTTTAAATTATCTAACAGTTTACAAAAACTACCCTAAACTTTATCCTCAACATTTATTTATATAAAACAAAAGTTTAATTAAAAAAATTCAAAACACACCCCAAAACTATGTAACAAGTTATGAAAACTACCTCAACCTTTTCATTTTACAATTTTTAGATAACAAACTTGAGTTATCAAATATCTAATAAATTTTAACAATTTTCTTATAATAACTATACCAATAAAAAGGTTTAAATTTTCAATAAAAGCAACATTGCAACGATTTTAACTTATGTATATATATATATAGAATCTAGATCAAATGAGATCAAGCTTAAAGTTGTTAAAATGAGATCCAACTAAAATTTGACAATCGACACTCTCCTTACAACAAAAATAAATGTTTTATTAACTACAACTAAAATTGTTAAAGTTTCGATAGATTTCTTTTTAAAATTTACGAAACCTAGGTGATACACTTTGATTAGAAGTGTAATGTGTATCAGGTTTTTGTATGTGTATCAAATTTTCGAATATTTATTAGTGTAATGTGTATCAGGTGTATCACTAATCCAAACTCATGTATCATTTGGTTATTAGTTGCTAAAATGTTAATTTGTATTAAAATATTATTTTTATATGTATTATTGCTAAAATTGTTATTTATAAATGTTTTAGTGATTTTTTAGACTTAATCTTATTTTTAGAACTTTAAGTTTGATCTCACGTTAACTCTCCCTTATATATATATATATATATATATATATATATATATATATATATATATATATATCTTTACTTATATATGAGGCTAAGTACGAGTTGTACTTGTTAAAAAAATTATGGCTCTACTTAGAATCGAACTCTGGTCCATTGGAACATGTTACCAACACTCCTACCACTAGAGCAGCTTGGTTTTTGTGACTACACATTGAAAAACAAAATTGATATCAAGACGTGGATGAATGGATACAAATTGGAGGCTACTCATAACCCATTCAAATCCTTCCTAAATCTCAGCTATTATGTGAAACCGAATAATTTGATTCCTGAATTCACTTACAATTTTTGAAAGCATTTACACATTCAATTTCCCAAACAGAAAGTCAAAACATATATCAATCATATACACTCCCCATTTGCGTTTCAAAATCATCACAATCTTCTTTATACTGCAAATTGGGTTTCAAAATCAAAATAAATCAAGTTTCAATTCAGTTTCTAAATCACCGATTCAAAAAAACACATAATTGATTCAACCAGTTTCAAAATCACCGTCGATGATCTTGAAATCCACCCAATAATATCGGTAAGTTTTAATTGTATTGAATCAATTTGGTTTATATTATTGCTCATTTTTTATGTTTATGATGTAAACCCAGGAATGTCAGCCTTTCAGGTAATGATTTTCATATATTATGTTAAATTAGCTTATGTTTAGTGTGTTTGACTACGCTGCTATATTTTAAAGTATATATTGATGTTATTCCATAAGTTGTGAACACAATTATTTTGAATGCAGATTCTATGGCGCATGATATGAACATTTTGATTTGCACATACTCTTTTTGGGATTCAACGTGGTCATAAAATACGATTAAGTGAAATAAAAAGGTAAATAAATATTGATGTAATATTAGTTATTTTTATTTCTTTTGTTATGGGTAAGTGGTTTGCAACATGTTAATCACATTTGACAGTAAATTATATGAACGTGATGTTCTAGAAATTTGAAAAAAGTAGGAGTATCTGCTTTTATGTTGGAAGCCATCATTCAGCAAATAATATGGGCCTGCTTTGTTTCAGATAAGCATAATTATGCCCATTTAAATATGAGATGCAAATAATCCATGTGGTTAATGATTCTATTCGGTGTTATTCAGTTTGTGGTTTAGGATATTTTAAGGTTTCAAGGCATTGCAAGGTATGCCGTGATGAGCGGCAGGGATTTCATATTTACAAAGGTTATGGTGCTCAAGATAGGTCAGATGGTCTTGTGCAGTTTTTCAAGGAGGCTATCGTGTGGGTCAGATGGTCAGTCTTTGAGAGCCATGGCAAAAATCAAATCGTGTGGTTGAAGTGAACACTACTCAAGCATATCGTGTGGTTGAAGTGCCCACATTAAGGTCTGACTCAGAAATGTAAATTACAATCTCAGTTTTTGTTATGATCTTCCAGCGATTCAGTTATATATTCCAATTCTTTTTTTAAGTTTCGTTGTAAATCAAAGGCGAGATTATGCGATCTGTGGAAATAGTTGTTATTAGTTAACTAAAGTATTTGATGAATTGCTTAAATGACAAAGTAGAGCTTAAAATTGATTCATAATCATTATGGTCGATGGCTTATGTTTTACATGCATCATTATTGATGAAAGTGTTTCTATGTCACTAATAGGATCACAAAATAAGCAGATGAGCAGAAACAATTTGGATAACACAAAATTGCTTGAAGCATAAAAGCAAAAATAGTAAGCAATCCCAAACACCCCTATTTTTAGTTCTTGCTTTTAGGAAAACGAGTCTAACTACATGTGATGTGAAACTGAAGGAAGTAGCTGAGGCTGTGAAAGGCACGGATGACGTTGACATGTCAAATGATGGAAAGTTAGTTCTGGATTTCTTGCAAGCCATTCCCGCAACTGAAAAAAGGCAGGCAAATTTGGATGCACATATTTATTCTGAAGAGAAGAGGAAGATGAAGGCAAGACTTTTTATTTTATTTTTGTTAATTGAACTGTAAACATTGAGATACTACTTAAATGTCTACCCCTGCTATTTTTAGATATTATTTATATGTCTAACTAACTTATGAAATGTACTGCAAATTTTCAGGAGAAATATGAAAAGGAGCTAAAAGATGCATGAGCGCAGGAACTCATATATGCTGAACGGGAGACAATTTTGGACAAGGTGGTTCATCTACTTTTTCTAAGTTTGCTACTAATTTTTTAATGTGATAGCTAAGCCTCTAGACTTTGGTGATCAATTCTTCACTACTAAAAGCATCTAGGTACTGTCCATGAGCTGTTTAGGAAGGTAATATGTATGAGCTCTATCTGCTAAAATTTGAGTGGCCGTGTCTACTTAATCTTTTGCTGTGACGTTGTTACTATTAAACCATAATCGACATTTAACTATGATGATGATGATATGTTTCTACACCTAAAGTTTTTTTTTTTTTTTTCTTTCTGTTTTTTTTGGGTGTAAATGAGCATATATCTCTATTATAATTGATCTATAGCAAACGCAGAATTGTTGTTGTATCACCTAATTTGTGTTTGAGGTTTGGGAAATTTACGTAATTTGTTGTCCGAATTTGGTAAAAATAATCGTTTACAGGTATAATCGAACGCAATTTCAGTAATCAGCCTTGATCGGTCATAAAGTAAGGTTTATCCAAACACCTGTTTAGTATAGTTGTTTTTGTTTATGTTTAAGGCCGTATTTGGGATTCATTATTTACTTCGAAAAAATGAGGCAAATTTAGAGACGGTTTTGATTTTTTTGTTGGATAGAACATATTATTGCTTATGAGCTCATTTAAGTTGTTTAGGACCTGATTAGTTGAAAAGTTTTGTATATCTGAAAAGTTGATAAATAGATCCAACCATAAGCTCTTTTTGTGAGTTATTATAAGCTGTTTAAAGAAGCTTACCCGTGCTTCAGGTTCCAAATTGATTGAATTGCTGTTTGAATTAACGTTAATAGAGTAAGTGATTTAGTTGTTTAACTGAGCTCATTAGCTGCTTCCCAGCTTTAAAGGAGTTACTTATAGTGAGATTACATATTTATAGCATCTTTTTTGTGGACATATATAATAGTTACTGTTGGAATCACTCCTAAACTAGAATTAAAGTGTTAGTAATTAATATGTAATAGTTAGCTTAACTATGACTTTTATGTTAGTTATCATGCCAAGGCTTATGTAGAAAGCCCATGAGCCTTGGCCCAAGCCCATAAGAAGGGAAGGATGATAGTAGTGTTGCCCTAGCTCCTTGCCCTATAAATACCTCTTGTAAACCCTCAATTGAGGGTTGGTTGTTCATTTTATCTTTCACTCTACGCATAACTATTCTTCATTTATATTCGTGTGTGTGATAACGTGTTCAACCGATCATCTTATCTTTCTTTCTTATATATTGAGGCTTGTGTTACAAACATGGTGACCTAACAGTGGTATCAATCGCAAAATAGTTGGGTGAAAAGGTTTTGTTTTTGAAGTTTTTTGGTTTTACGCGTAGCTTACGGTTTACAAACTTGTTCACGCATAAAAACTCAATTTTTTCACTTTCCAATCCAAGACTCTTGTACTTTTAAGGTTTTTAGGTGTTAAAATTTTAGTTTTTGGCAAAAAGTTTCAAATTTTACGTGTAATTCATTGTTTTTAAGCTCGGTTTTATACGCGTGTTCAGTTTTACGCTTAAGGTGTTTATAAGCTTTGGATCCTCAAGTTTCACACTTTTGTGTTAATTTGGTGATATTGAAGTTGTTTCATCACAAAAATCTGGTTTAGAATCACTTTGGGCAAAATATCCGTTTTGGTTAAGTTTTACGCGTAACAAAACCCTAGAGTTACGCGTAAGAAATCCGTGGCTTGATCTTCTGTTTTCTTGGTTTACTCAGTGTTTTCTTGCTTGGATAAGCCTGAAAACACTTCGAATTTATATATCATTTACACTGTGATAGTGTAAAATATTTTTTTGGGCAAAACCCTAATTTTACGCATAAGCTCAAACTTATGCGTAGAACTCTTTACACCTAAGATTTTTCTTACGCCTAAGCCTTGTCTTACGCATAAGCTAATCCTACGCATAAGTTTTCTACGTCTAACTTTCAGTTTACGCCTAATCTTAGTGTTTCTCAATTCTTACGCGTAAGCTAATCCTACGCGTAACTATTGCTTTTACGCGTAAGGTTGGTGTTTTTATGTCTAAGCATTACTTTGCCTAAACTTGGTTTCTACGCCTAAGGACACTTCATCAACAACGTTTCATTCGACTGTAAAGATCCATTTTACAACACAAGTTTTCAACATGTCTCAACCACCATACTCTAACTACTTTCCTTACACGTATAATCAACAACAACAACAACAACTTAGTCCACAACATCAACAATTCAATCAACAACAACAAATTTATCAACAACATTATCCACAACAAGGAGCAATTCAACCACAAATGGTTCAACCACCACCTAGTCTTCAAGTACAACCTTACACAAACGTTTACAATCAACATCCATCCAGGAATACTATGAAGGAACCATCTTGGTTTGCAAAGATGTGTGAAGCTTTAAGTAGCCAGCAATCCATTCATGAGGCTGGATCACTTGATAGACCTCCAATGCTCACTCCCGAAAACTATGATCAATGGGTAATTAGGTTCTTTAGGTTTTGTGATCTAAAGAAGCCACATGGCAAGTTCTTAAAGAAGGTTATATTGGAAGGTCCATTTCAGATGCCTATTGTCGTTACACCCGGAGATCCTAATGTTATTCCACCAAGAGATGATCTCACAAACATTGCAACATTGTTGACCTTTCTGGTGATGAACTTCTACATTTCGAAGCTGATGAGCTAGCAATGCAATATATCCTTTTAGGCTTACCAAATCCAATCCTTCGAAGTGTTGATGCTCAAAAGAATGCAAAAGCAATTTGGGAACATATTCATCTTCTCATGGAAGGCACTGAACTCAATCAAGAGGATATGGAATCCAAAATTTACTTGGCCTATGAACACTTCATGATTGAACCAGGAGAGACATTAGAGTCTTATCATCATCGATTCTCAGACATCATCAATGATTTGGATAAACACAACATCATCATGCCAAGAATTGCAGTCAATACTAAGTTCCTAAGTAGTCTTGGTCCTGATTGGGAGAAGTATGTCATTTTCATCCGTCAAGCTAAGAATCTTCATCATGCTACATACGGATTGTTGTACGACTATTTGAAGCCTCACCAAAAAGAAGTTGACAAAGAAAGGGCTATCCGTGGACTCCCGGCTCCAACGTCACTTCCGGACAATCAACAACTTTCTTTGTGGGCTCAAACTAGTTATCCTCCTCAACCCGCTCCTCAACCAACTACAACAATTACACCACATGATCCATCACAGCAACAATCTCAACAAACTCAATTGGTTCCATACAACAACAACAATGATCAAGCACTTTATAGTGAAGCTAATGAGGACTCCGATGCTTTCGATGCATTGCAACAAGGATTTGTTATGATTGCTAAAGCCTTTGTCCGTTATACAAACAAATCCAACAATCGCATTCGTTCCTCATCAAACACAAGGAATCAGGCTGTTGTTAACAATGGACGTGTTGAAGTTCAGAATCGTGGTTATGGTCGTCAGATGGGAGGTGGACAAGGGTTTAATGCTATGGGAAGGAATAACATGGGTGCTCCACAACAACAAAGAGCTCAAGTGTTTGAACAAGGGAATGCTCAGAATGGGATAAATGGTCTTCGTTGCTACAATTGTAATGAGAAGGGTCACCTGGCTAACGCATGCCCAAAGCCGAGGACTAGAGGCAGTGCTTATCACAAGGAGGCTTTACTTTTGGCTCTTAAGGATGAAGTTGGTGGAACCCTCACAACCAAAGAACAGAGCTTTATGGCGGCGATGCGCACTCGGATGATGATATGGAGGACTTGCGGGCTAATGCAAGCGGTGATGTTGATGGCACAAATGCAAGCTCTCCACATGAGTGACACAGCCCAGTGTATGACACGATGGCTTGTCTCGGTACCGAACAAACCATATTCATCAGCGATCTAATATCTCAGCCAAGATCTGAATCCGACGAGGCTCAAAGTGTTCAACATGAGCCGTCCACATCTCATTTTGACGATTCTCAACTAGATCCCGTCGTTACATTTGATGATCAAGATGACCTTATGTGACAACTCGCAATTTCAGGTCATTTCTCGAAACAATTTATGCCTTACTATTTCAACATTTGTCGTAAACTAGGTTTACGTGTTCTAAATTCGCGTAACCTTAAAGGTTTAGCGGCGAATTCATGATCATATCATCACGAACATTTTATATGGACTAAGTTTAGTCTACATTTCATTAGCATCATTTGCATCACGTTAGTTCATTCATGATTTTTCATTTCACATTTAACGCGTAATTTTTATATTTAATAAACGTTATCGCGTGAGTTATTATTTTGTATATTTAATCCGTTACTTCCAAAAATAATCCCGACATATTTTTATATTTACATTTCGTGTATAAAAACTATAGTTTGAGTTTACCTAGTGTTTTAGATTTATTTTGTATATAAATCGTTGAAATTATATTATTACGACGTTTTTCTTAAAAACTACTCGATAATTATTTTATCACTCAAATTTCACAAGGAATGTATTTTTACAATTTTTATTATCTCATTACATTCTATTTTGATCTATTAAAAATCTCTTTTACCTAATGTACACATTACCTTACAAGTTACAATTATCTACACATTTACTTACATATCCATTTTTAACAAATTATACATACTTATGCACATTATATAAAAAAAAAATATATATATATATATATATATTTTGTGACAAAAATCCCTAAAATCCGGCCCTAGGGGGGGTGTTGGTATTTATTGTTGGAAAAATTTTCTACAAGTAAGATATTACTTCACCAAATTTCTTTCATTCACTCACATTCAATAATTCACCAAGTTGATCAAAAGTCTTTCTCTCTTTGTTTCTTCTCCATCAAAACCGACCTCCATAGAAGGGTAGCAAGAAATCATCAAACTTTTACAAGCTCAAGTATATACAATCTAGAATCACACTCTCTATAAGGTTTTGAAATAAAAACCAAGAGTGTTTAGGTTTAACCTTGTTCTTTGCACCTCATCATATTAACTAGTAAGCATGTTTCTTTCATTTTTCATGTTTCCTTATCATTTCATATGTATCTCTTCATTTTTGGAGCAAGCATGCATGATTTGTGTTGTTTATACCATTTTTACACGATTTTTAGTATATATAAATATATTTGGTCATCCTATAATTATTCCCATGGTATTCTTTGGTCTTGATGATGTCTAGGAACCCATGACATCCTAAGAAGGTGTATGGTAGGAATAGATTAGTTTTGGAGTTGATTTGAAGGGATTAGAATAGGTTTGGTACGAGAAAAACTATTTTCGATAGCTATAAAAAGTGGTCTGTCCTTGTTTTGTTTTTCTGGAAAATCCGACAGTAGGCACGACATTTTGGCCTTGATAATTAGAAAATATACTTTAAAACGAATCCGTGGCCGCTTGAACGGATTAAAACGGAGTTATAACGAAGCCGTGGTGAATTTTTAAAGTTTGACGACGAAATATATTATTTTCAGAAATTTCAGCAACATATTTTTAGCTTGTTCGGGTCAAAAACGAGCCTTAAGCTTCACAAATTAGTTCAACTTCTCAAAAATATATTAGTATACTTTGATACGAAGCTAAGGACGTATAAAACGTAGAAAACGGATTTGAAACGACAAAGATATGCACTTTTTCATAAACTTGCCGTAACTAATTTTCTGCACACAATTAGCCAAAACCACCATCTTTAACCCTTATTATCTTTATGTTCGAGACCTTTTGGACGAAAACTCCTGAACTGAAACTTCTAGATATCGATACAAACTTTCCAAAACCGTCGAGTTCATTCTCTAACGGTCGACGTAACCGTTTAATATTGTTTTTCCGGAGCCATTTTTGTTAATTTCATAAAAATTCCGACGACATTGTTTTGCGACGAAAAGTGATAATTTCACCAAAAATCATTATAAAACCATTGTAGGATGACATTTTGACGTAAAAACATGTAAAGTCATTTTCGAAGGGTCAAGACGTCAAACGAGTATTTTTCGACGACGAGTAATATTTTCAAAACCCGCAAATGGTATAAATAACATACGAAATGCATGCATAACATTACATTGCAACTCATGACATATCATATCATTGATAATAGGTCCCGGTTAACGCATCACATTAAACCTCGGTGTACTCACTTTTGCCATTACTCCAGTTTACCAAGTGAGTTTTCATAGCCCCGTTTTACATGCTTTCAATTTATTTCAAACCCACGGGGGAGAATACATTGCACTACATTTTTTGTACGATACCAAGTATGTTAAATTCATTTACATTGCTTAAGTTACCGCATTTGCCAATTTGAAAGTCCCCATTACTTGAACATGAACCGTTAATCTTTGAAGCGAGGATGAGTGGATAGATCTATCGAGGGTGACGCCTCCATCCGGGTTGGTGAATCCCAACCAGGCAAACGGATGCATTTCATTTGATAACATTACGGAGTTGTCTGGCAAACACTCTGCAGGGGCATACATTATTGAACAGTCTAGTTTCGGGGTCATGGGCTTAGAGCAATTGTAACATTATTTTTACGTGACTTGATTGTCATGCCTGGTCTATACTTGTGTAGTCGTATAAAACATTTACATAAACCTATGAATTCTCACCAACATTATTGTTGACCGTTTTTTTAGCAATGTATTTTCGTGTAATGAGGCATTATCATCATGACATGGTTTAGGGACCTACATTTTGAGTCGCGGCGTCGACTTACATATTTGTACATTATGGCACTTTATTTCAAAACATCGTTTGGAATTGTAATATATTTGTATTTCCGCAAACTTTCTAAACCTTTTGGGACCATGTTGTAACTCTAAACGCTTTTGTTAAATATCCAACGATGTGTTTTAAAACGACACTTTAGGTCGTTCAATATAACTGTGATGTGGTGCTATGACAGTCAATGCCCCCCGGAATTCCATTCCGCTGCAAAACAGGTAAATTGGGGTGTGACAGATTGGTATCGAGCTACGTTATAGAGAACTAGGTTGCATCATTGACCCTAGACTATAACTACATTATCATAGCATCTCATCATTTCATCATAAGTGAATGTTCACTTTACATGCGGTTTTTACGTACATTTTTCGAGTTATTTACTTTCATTTCATATCGATTGTCACATGGATACCTTTAAATGCCCATTCCATTATTCTTTCTTCATACTCTAATGCGGAGAATTCCTTGTCAGTCCCTATCACAATTTTCACATCAATCGACTCAACACCGATAACATCAACGATGACACCTGAGACCTCTTTAGGAGGACGAAGTTGCACCTACACCATCACGATCACTATTGATTCACTATAGGATCAGGACAATTTTATCACTCAGTTGGGACAGATCATACCATTGGGTAGAACTTATAGGCTTAGTCCTAATGAACCTATTTTCTTAACTCACCACAAGGATTCCATTATCATCATTGTCATTATTTTCATCATCATTATCATTTCGAGCACCATCCGTACCATCACATCTCATACCCGATACTCATACACCCGACTTGCAGCTTGGGAAGCGTGCATGATTTGACACACCATTACCACCTACCACTAAGACTATAGACACTACACCATCTCATAGGTTTGAGGACTGTGAGAGTTCTAGGGCTATTGTTACTAGACCGCCTACTACTCCTACACTTGAAACACGATTAGACCACCAACAGGAACAGATAATAAGTACCTCCCTAGCTAATGTGATCTTTATCATTTATTATCCCTACGATAATCATCACCTTGTTTATTTCATCCCTTACTCCCATTTGCCCAATTTTCCATCATTTCACGACGATACATCACTATCTTACTAGGGGTTAGGCCAACTTTATTCTCGACCAATTAGTAGACTATTACTACTCGATAAGGTTCTCCTATGTATTCTGCAAACCATCCAACAAATTTTATTCCAAATTATCCTGCTAATATTTCATGAAATAATTTCATTTGATTTTATTTCGAACTATTTTATCACCATCTTAGAAACGTTGTTTCATAAAATTTTAACGCAAGTTGTTTTACTACCAACATATCAATTGGTTTCAGTTATTTTATCAACTATTTAATATCCTCATGCAAAACGATTTTCATGTTAAAAAAAAAAAAAAAAAAAAAAAAAAAAAAAAAAAAAAAAAATCAAGCTATTATCTTACAAAACAAAACGTTGAATACCAACTAATTGTCCTACATTCCCTCTTATGAGACAATAAACTTCATCGTTATCTAACGCAAACTGTTTTCAACTATTTTACCGACCATTTCATCTTACTCCTGTACCATTAAACCAAAAATTTACGACTTTAATAATACTTTATAAACAATGACCTTACTGATACTTTGCAAACTATTTTCTCATAGTATGATAAACCGATTAATCTGCTATTATTTTATAAAACAACAAACAATTGCAATAGCAAGTTATAAACTATATTACAAATTTTTCTTGCAAGTAATATTACGATCTTATAAACTATTTTACCCTTTTGGTGAGCTATATTAGCCACTGTCTGATTTAAAATCATGAAACTTGGTACGCTTACCTCACAAACTATTCGCCTTTACTTTCTCGACTATTATATTACCAACCTCTAAACCATCTTGATATTAAGTAAACTACGAAATCTTCTATTATTTAACAAACGATAAATTGTTTTATTCTAAGCTATTTTACAAATCATTTCACGAGTTATGTTATAATCTGAATTGTGTCTTACCCAAAATCTTTCGCTACCATTGTTAAGCCGTTTTCTATCACTATATAGCTGTTTTAAAATCACCTTAACAAGTTGTTGCTTTAACACCAAGCCACAACTAAGATTTATTATTAAACTGTAAATGATAAAAATGTTTCTTTCTTACTCAATAAAGTGGTTTTACAAACCTTTTCATAAACTTTACTGTAATTTTCTTACAAACTATTTATTCTCGTTTGAAAGTAAAGTTTTATAATCAGATATACCGTGCATAAACATTTTCTTCTGTTAACACTCTATAGATGCTTACGCCATTTATCTCTCACTCAAACGATAAGTTAGGATTTGACGAGTGACCTTTTTAGGAAAGACTTCCTATACCATCTGTGAGGAGGATTCCTCGATACAAGAAAACAATGGAAGGATTTTGGGGATTACCAACAAGGACTAGAACTAGGAGGTAGGATGATTCAAAACTCAACAAAAATCTTAAGACATCACGAGACATTCCGAACCACTATTTTGGATTAGAATCCAAACTCTATCATTCCAAAAGTATTAGTTAGACCGAGTTACGAGATTTAGTATGAAGCGAATACACACTAGGCGACACTATAGAAATAAACCAATCATCCTAATTGAGACTACAGAACATTTCATTAAACAAGGCTTCAACAATGCGTGAACTTCCCTACAATGAGTTTCCCTTAAAGGAAAATTAAGTTAAATTAAGGTTATCGATATAAACTTCCCCTAAGGCATTGTGTTCTCTAGAAATTCCAAGTAACCTCACTTCCATATCAAGAGATGCCACAGGTTTGAACATGTCGGATAATCAATGACTCCCCATCTACAAGTGAAATTAGAACAGACCTTCTTCGACATAGTATAAGCTGATATCTATTTTCTTGCTAGCATGATGACAATATTAGTGATGAACTATTTTTGGAAGCACACAATATCGGAACAAATCTTGAAAACCAACCACTACACCACCTCACTTAAATATTTAAGGTTTGTGACTTTACAACATGGAGCATGGAAACACTTCGATAATCAAACAATAAACATCTTAGTCATAGAGACTAAGCACCTTAGGCAAGTAAGGCTCAGGTCATGACTTTCGATAGGACTAGAAACACGAGGAAATCGCAACTGTTACCTATAATCTATTCTTTTCAATAAGGTCCTTTTCGACAAATTTAACATTTTGAAATCTAACGTGAGACACGTGGTGTCAATTCAAGTTGTACCTAGTATAAGCTATTCGATTCACCTTAGACTGCTGACAATCATTTCAGGATTTCCATGAAACCTACTAAGACATGATTACCGCCTACTATCCTCAACTCAATGGTTAGAGCGAGAGAGCAATTCCCACATTAGATAATATGCTCAAGCCAATATGACTTTTTAGAAATGGTTAGGTAAATCATTCTCCATCGACAAGTTTCTTTGCAACAATAGTTAGTTCAGGAGCATATTGACCACACCAATTGAGACAATCGTAAGGTTGAGGTAATCAATCACTTATTCAAGGATTAAAATCAGGAAAGTCCGATTCATTAGTCCATAACCTATTCATGAAACAAACAAAGAAGTCATACAAATCAAGAATCAGTTACAAGTAACAACATATAGCTATATAAGCTACATCGTTATCACGATGCAAAATTCAAGATATGTCCCATAAGCCGCAAACCATTAGAACCTCAAGTGGGCAACAAATTATGCACAAGGACCCGTCTTGGAAAGGCGTGGTACGATTTAGAAAAACACTGAACGAACCAATTCGACCCAAATATTCTCATCTATCGTACTCTATTTTCTTTCCGATTTGTTATTACTTACGAGAATTTTAATTCCTTTTACATTAACTATCATTGTAACGACACGGTTTAAATCCTTGTAAACATTGAGAGTTATAACAACTAAACCAAACGTCACGTCATCGTTCCTTAATTATACATAGCCTAGCTAACTATGTCTAATTCTGGAGGGATCACGTTATGTTGGGAGCGGTTATTTATAAATCTTAGTGCAAGCAAAATCTTCACATATTTCAAAGTCAAAGTGTTGCTTATGAGAGATTCATCCGATATTTTCTTTACTACGATGTTTTGTACACTCTCAATCATCGATAACCGTAACGACACTTCTCCATGTCTTCTCTCCTCGATATTCATCACAAACTCAAATTTGATAGACTAACACGAACTGAATTCAGGGACTGAATTCCTTTTTGGATGGGCGAATGTGACAACTCGCAATTTCAGGTCATTTCTCGAAACAATTTATGCCTTACTATTTCAACATTTGTCGTAAACTAGGTTTACGTGTTCTAAATTCGCGTAACCTTAAAGGTTTAGCGGCGAATTCATGATCATATCATCACGAACATTTTATATGGACTAAGTTTAGTCTACATTTCATTAGCATCATTTGCATCACGTTAGTTCATTCATGATTTTTCATTTCACATTTAACGCGTAATTTTTATATTTAATAAACGTTATCGCGTGAGTTATTATTTTGTATATTTAATCCGTTACTTCCAAAAATAATCCCGACATATTTTTATATTTACATTTCGTGTATAAAAACTATAGTTTGAGTTTACCTAGTGTTTTAGATTTATTTTGTATATAAATCGTTGAAATTATATTATTACGACGTTTTTCTTAAAAACTACTCGATAATTATTTTATCACTCAAATTTCACAAGGAATGTATTTTTACAATTTTTATTATCTCATTACATTCTATTTTGATCTATTAAAAATCTCTTTTACCTAATGTACACATTACCTTACAAGTTACAATTATCTACACATTTACTTACATATCCATTTTTAACAAATTATACATACTTATGCACATTATATAAAAAAAAAATATATATATATATATATATATTTTGTGACAAAAATCCCAAAATCCGCCCTAGGGGGTGTTGGTATTTATTGTTGGAAAAAAATTTTCTACAAGTAAGATATTACTTCACCAAATTTCTTTCATTCACTCACATTCAATAATTCACCAAGTTGATCAAAAGTCTTTCTCTCTTTGTTTCTTCTCCATCAAAACCGACCTCCATAGAAGGGTAGCAAGAAATCATCAAACTTTTACAAGCTCAAGTATATACAATCTAGAATCACACTCTCTATAAGGTTTTGAAATAAAAACCAAGAGTGTTTAGGTTTAACCTTGTTCTTTGCACCTCATCATATTAACTAGTAAGCATGTTTCTTTCATTTTTCATGTTTCCTTATCATTTCATATGTATCTCTTCATTTTTGGAGCAAGCATGCATGATTTGTGTTGTTTATACCATTTTTACACGATTTTTAGTATATATAAATATATTTGGTCATCCTATAATTATTCCCATGGTATTCTTTGGTCTTGATGATGTCTAGGAACCCATGACATCCTAAGAAGGTGTATGGTAGGAATAGATTAGTTTTGGAGTTGATTTGAAGGGATTAGAATAGGTTTGGTACGAGAAAAACTATTTTCGATAGCTATAAAAAGTGGTCTGTCCTTGTTTTGTTTTTCTGGAAAATCCGACAGTAGGCACGACATTTTGGCCTTGATAATTAGAAAATATACTTTAAAACGAATCCGTGGCCGCTTGAACGGATTAAAACGGAGTTATAACGAAGCCGTGGTGAATTTTTAAAGTTTGACGACGAAATATATTATTTTCAGAAATTTCAGCAACATATTTTTAGCTTGTTCGGGTCAAAAACGAGCCTTAAGCTTCACAAATTAGTTCGACTTCTCAAAAATATATTAGTATACTTTGATACGAAGC
This sequence comes from Chrysanthemum makinoi, assembly GCA_910596185.1. Classification (NCBI taxonomy): domain Eukaryota; kingdom Viridiplantae; phylum Streptophyta; class Magnoliopsida; order Asterales; family Asteraceae; genus Chrysanthemum; species Chrysanthemum makinoi. Next base: position 236,851,549 of record OU343225.1, on the reverse strand, counting down.
TAAGGACGTATAAAACGTAGAAAACGGATTTGAAACGACAAAGATATGCACTTTTTCATAAACTTGCCGTAACTAATTTTCTGCACACAATTAGCCAAAACCACCATCTTTAACCCTTATTATCTTTATGTTCGAGACCTTTTGGACGAAAACTCCTGAACTGAAACTTCTAGATATCGATACAAACTTTCCAAAACCGTCGAGTTCGTTCTCTAACGATTGACGTACACCGTTTTATGATTTTTTCGGAGCCATTTTTGTTAATTTCATAAAAATTCCGACGACATTGTTTTGCGACGAAAAGTGATAATTTCACCAAAAATCATTATAAAACCATTGTAGGATGACATTTTGACGTAAAAACATGTAAAGTCATTTTCGAAGGGTCAAGACGTCAAACGAGTATTTTTCGACGACGAGTAATATTTTCAAAACCCGCAAATGGTATAAATAACATACGAAATGCATGCATAACATTACATTGCAACTCATGACATATCATATCATTGATAATAGGTCCCGGTTAACGCATCACATTATACCTCAGTGTACTCACTTTTGCCATTATTCCAGTTTACCAAGTGAGTTTTCATAGCCCCGTTTTACATGCTTTCAATTTATTTCAAACCCACGGGGGAGAATACATTGCACTACATTTTTTTTGTACGATACCAAGTATGTTAAATTCATTTACATTGCTTTAGTTACCGCATTTGCCAATTTGAAAGTCCCCATTACTTGAACATGAACCGTTAATCTTTGAAGCGAGGATGAGTGGATAGATCTATCGAGGGTGACGCCTCCATCCGGGTTGGTGAATCCCAACCAGTAAAGCGGATGCATTTCATTTGATAACATTACGGAGTTGTCGGCAAACACTCTGGGGGCATACATTATTGAACAGTCTAGTTTCGGGGTCATGGGCTTAGAGCAATTGTAACATTATTTTTACGTGACTTGATTGTCATGCCCGGTCTATACTTGTGTAGTCGTATAAAACATTTACATAAACCTATGAATTCTCACCAACATTATTGTTGACCGTTTTTTTAGCAATGTATTTTCGTAATCGAGGCATTATCATCATGACATGGTTTAGGGACCTACATTTTGAGTCGTGGCGTCGACTTACATATTTGTACATTATGGCACTTTATTTCAAAACATCGTTTGGAATTGTTATATATTTGTATTTCCAATAAACTTTCTAAACCTTTTGGGACCATGTTGTAACTCTAAACGCTTTTGTTAAATATCCAACGATGTGTTTTTAAAACGACACTTTAGGTCGTTCAATATAACTGTGATGTGGTGCTATGACAGTCAATCCCCCAGGAATTCCATTCCGCTGCAAAAACAGGTAAATTGGGGGTGTGACACCTTATGGTTACCTTTGATACTCAAATTGACTCCGTGGTCATACTTGAGGATCCGAATAGTGATCATGTCGTGACTCACGTTGAACACGCTGAACCTTTGCCTAATCCAGATGTTGATCTCTTACTTAAAGACCAACAATCCCGAATGGAAGAATGTTGTGCACTAAATCAGCAATTACACAGTAAAAATGCACTATTAACCATGGATATTGAAAAGGCAACTCAATTTTTTCAAAACTCAAGAAAAACGTGAACAAGGTTTTGAAGCCGCTTTTGCTAAATCTCACCAAAACAAAAAATCATTAGAACAATAGATACGTGATCTAGCCGCATCGAATAATGCTTTGTTGTCTCAAATAGAACAACTGAAACATGAACATAAAAAACAACTTAACGCTCTTACTTTGGAAACTCAAAAAGCCAAGGCTGAGTTGTTAACTTGTCAAAAACAGTTATCTGCATACAAAAGGCATTCAACGAAACGAATAGATGACTATCTTGAAGAAATTGTCGGCTTACAAAACAAACTCAAAGAGTTTTAAAATGTTGTTTATAAACATGGTGAGTCAATCACAACTATTCAAAATTTTACTTTAAAACCCAATCCAAATGGATATGGACCGAATCTTGCTGATTACAAACCAAAGCTTTCAAACCAAATCCACGAAGTTTCCAGTGCAGAATACAAAATTGATGATTCTATTATGAGTGTTGTTGAATATCATCGCCAAGAGGAATTAGATGCAGAAGACGAGAGTCGATCAAAATTAGAAAATGTTGTTTATAACAAACCATTTAACTATTCAAAAGCCGTTACTTTCGTCACACAAAAGGATTCTTCTAACACACCTAGGATTATCACACCTATATCTGAGTCTTCTAATGTTGCTCCCCAACCAAATTATGCGCAAATTTATGGTCCTTTACCTTCACTCAGTGAAGTAAAATCAACACCCGAAACTCGTCAAATTCTTAGATATTTTGACATTTTCACTTCTGACATCAAACTTTTTGAACATGAGATTGAATTTCATTATGAAATAAAAGTTGAACATTTTCAATCGCCTCAGGCGCGAGAACAAAGAGATATTTTTCAGAAAACAATTTTACCTCATGTTAAAATTTTGAAAAATTGTGCATTGTATTGGGAAAGGGACTTTCATAAGGAACTTGGACTGATGAAAATAGTTTTCGAGAGAACAGAAACATCTATTTCAAATACAAAACGTAAAAAGAAAATGTTGAGAAAAGATGTTGATCGACTCTTAGAAGATGTTATATGTGCTGATATCCATAATGTTGTGTTACTTCATTCTTTTACACATGCATTTGATTATATCTCTGCTGATTCTATTGATTCTGTTGCACATGTTGAGAATACTGATTTTGTGTCATAAATCAAGTCTTTAAAAGTTGAAAATGAACAAGTGATAAACGAGCTTTCAAATGCAAAACGTCGTCTTCAATGGTGTCAAAAAGATTGTCATACTCGTGAACTCGCTTGGCAAAACAAAATCACTCAGTTGCAAGCACAAACCTTTAATTCAAAACCTGAGCAACTGGATGATGAGAACGCGTCTTTGAAGTGTCAAATCTTAAAATATGCACAAGAAATTTCAAAAATTAAAAAGAACCATACTGTCATATCTGATTTACTCAAAAAGACTCGTGCTAAAGCGTCAAAAGACCTTGATGATCATCTTGCATACATGAAAGATGTCTTACGACGAGATGGTCTCACTCGTACTAAAAATCTTAATTTGCTACACACTATCCATGATCTTAAAGCAGAGGTGGTGAAACTTAAGAAAGATAAGGATAGTAACACTGTAGTATCTGCACCCAAACAGATTCAAAATGACTCTAGAACATCTAATGACAAACCACAAGAAACTAATGTGCTTCCCTCTACTGAAACATGAATAGTTGCATCTTTTCCCAACGCCGCACTTCACGACCTAGGAGCAATACAAGGAAGAATAGGAAGTTGCAACGTAAGAAAAGAACAATAAAGAATGCTGAAGTAGAATAACACCCTAGGACTTTGAATAAAACTCAAGTTGCACCCACTTTAGTTATTGCGTCTGACAAATGTAATGAAAAAAGTGATGTAACGAATGTTGAACCTTTAAGTACTTTTGATGTTAAGTCTGAAGCTTCTTGTGTTATATGTCGTAAAAGTATGCTTTCTGATTGTCATGATAAATGTGTTGCTAAAACTATCTTGTCTCGTTTACGGAATCCTAAGAAACGGAATACCACTAGGCCCAATAAAGCTTCTAAGTCTGTGCTTGGTAAACCGCCCTCTTTAGATTCTAAGAAAAGCATTGATGTCCCTATAGCTCCATTATCACCTCCAAGGAACGTAGTACCACCTAGTTCATTCACTAAAACTAAAGCAAAGACTAGTTGGAGATGGCAGAAATGGTTACATAATACACTAGGATTTAAATGGATACCTAAAATCATTGATATATGTGTTTCTACTATAACTGCTCCGGAACCCTCTAACTCTTCGGGTTCCACATCTACTTCTAATCCATCTGTGTCGTCTATGTGTAATGCAGGTGATACAGATCATCCTTTGGATTGTTGATAGCGGATGTTCCCGACACATGAAAGGCAATCTCAAACTGTTATCAAACTTTATTGCAAAGTTCATTGGCACTGTCAGATTCGAGAATGATCACTTCGCAGCTATCATGGGCTACGGAGATTACATCAATGGCAACATCGAAATTAGCAGGGTTTATTATGTGGAAGGTCTCGGTCACAATCTCTTCTCAGTAGGTCAGTCCTGTGATGGAGATTTGGAAGTTGCTTTTCGGGAGAAAACTTGTTTCATTTGTGATCTACAAGGAAAAGATCTTATGTCTGGCACCAACAACTCAAGTTTATACACAATCTCAATGCATGACATGATTGCTTCATCTCCCATCTGTCTCCTTTCAAAGGCAACACCTACAAAATCTTGGCTATGGCACCGACGTCTCTCACATTTAAACTTTCAAATCATAACCAACCTTGCTCGATACAAACTTGTTGAAGGTCTCCCGAGATTCTGGTATTCTAAATATCACCTATGTTCAGCTTGTGAACAAGGAAAAAGCACTCGTGCTCATTTTCCTTCAAAGGTGGAACACAGCTTTCAGCATGTGCTTCATCTTCTTCACATGGATTTGTGTGGCCCGATGCGCGTGCAGACGATTAATGGCAAACGCTACATCTTGGTAATTTTAGATGACTACTCCAGATGGACTTGGGTTTATTTTCTTCGAAGTAAAGATCAAACTCCACAGATGCTGATGCTGATGATGACCCCGAGGGGGATGTGATGTTATGTGATGGATCTCTTGACTTTCCTCTCTCTGACGAGTCCACCATCCTTTATCCCGATGAGCCCTCATGTGAAGACAAAATCTTTAAACCCGAGATATTCATTGATGAGTTCTTTGTTAAAAATATCATTCTAGATAAGGATCCTTCGTTGGATGCCTTCAGTATTGAGCCTATACATTTTATCCCTTACCATGAGCTCTCTTCTTCTTTGGAGTTTTCTCATTCTGATCCGTCATCCCTTCGTCCACCCACAAAACCGCCGGATGATGGATCATTCTTTCTTAAACCTTTTGTGAGTTTGGGAGATGTTATCCCATTTGTGCTTGAGCCCGACATTTTCTTTCCCTCCCAACCCACCCATTCTCTTTCCCTCCGGAGTAAGGATACCATCTTTGATCCGGGTATCCCTTCCACTTGCTTCCCCAAGGACAAATGAATTCGGGGACGAGTCAGGCTAGCGACTCGGTGACCAAAAACAGTAGCGCTTCATGGGAGGCACCCCATGCTTATCTCTATCTTCTTCCTATTTTCTCTAATAAGTGACGTGAAGGGGTTAGCCTCTTCGATTTCTCGTGTTTGGTTGTTTGTGATGTTTTTGTCTAGGATTTTCCCGATATGAAGACTCCCGTGCTCGAAGTTTGTCTTTTCTCCACTTGAGTTTCATGATCGTTGCTGATGGAAATCCGATATCCAAAACCTTATCGACTAACGTTTATCTTCTAGCATACTTAATAAACGGCTTTTAGATTTTCGTTGATACCCTTACCTTTAAACATTGAGGACAATGTTTCGTTTTAGTCTGGGGTAGGGTAATATTCGATTTGATTTGACCGCACTTGCTTATTTTTGTCGTGTATTCTCGCAACCCCGTTTTTCCTTAGAAAATGAAAAATTGTGCAAAAATGAGAAAAATTTAAAATTTTTTGAAGCTTTTGTTAAGTCTTTTTGATTGAAAAGTTTGCTAGTCTCTTAGACAAGAAGCTATAAAATGCGAATTCTAGCTCACAAGGCCAAGAATTTGCAAGTTTCCCTGAGTGACTTTAAATATGCATGACTTAATTTCATTAGACGAAGCATTTACTAAGTTAATATATGTTTTGACACCTTGTTGACTTTCCGCTGGTGAGAGTAGGAATAGAATTCTGACTTGACCGGGCGTGTTGAGCCCTAGCTTGTTCCCTTAACCATAGATAATCAAAAATTATCGGCTAAGCATCCGCGGATCTCATTATTTGGGATTTTAAATTTGCGGAGATCGAGGAATGATAGAGTTACTTATGAATTTAGATGCTAAACGTGGAGTAGTTGGTTCTCTTTAGAGCCCATCGAAGGTACTTATGGCTTTTGTTCCCACAAAATTGTTTCACCCCATATCTGTATAATAATAATTAGAGATGTTGAGTTTTTGGCGATAGTTAGTTCTTTATTCTTCTTTAGAGAATCCTTGCCCATGAGATTTGGGTACACATCAAGGTCTTGTCGGTGTTGCGGTGTAATAGACAACTGATTCATGATAGTTTGTTGCTATTGTTTCTATTGTTATAAAAGCCGTAGGATTCGGAGTTTGGCACAAAATTAACATGAAATAAAGCCCAAATGTATTAAAGTTGAAAAATCCAAAGCCATAAAAGTTTTCTATGTCCGACGGTACCCCCGTTGTCATGGACTTCTAAAAGGTTGAGGAAAATCCAAAGTCATAATAAGACTTCTGATAAAACGGTAATCCCGTTGAGTTAGTGGTTGAAAAGACCAAGGGCCTAATTTGCAAAAATACAAATGTGCTGAAATAAGTGTTAAGCCAAACTTTGAATACGGGAGATATCTCCCTAAATCGTGCGAAATTAGGACCTTGATGTGGACCTCATTCTTGTGTGCAACGGTTTTTGAGGGAAGATGGATAACTAATTAGCGACTTAGCTTTATATCTTATCGGAATAAAAATTATCGAAACGAAAAATTTGAAGAAATTCATTTCTCACAAAAATAAAAAAATCTAGAGGAAAATAGGAAAATGGGAGCAAAAGGTAATTACACAAGTAACTTCCATGGGTAGTGTTAGCATCTAGAGTCATATTTAACAATGATTTCGATTTTACGCTTAGTTTGGGGACTTGTGAAAAATCAGGGACGATGTATTCTATCCGTATGGTCACTTCACGATGTGTTGTGTTTCCTACTCCGTGATCCTAAAGTGTCGTTTGAAAAATGTTGGAGTTATTGATCGACATGAAAGTTCAACAAACCGTCACTCATAATCAGAATGTGCTTAATCGTAATATCTAAATGTGAAATAAAAGGTAAACGGGGCATTTTTAGAATTAAGGGTCCTTAATATCTTTTGAGGAATCTTTGCTACTTTTCATAGGTTTAGTATAAAGAGATTGAAATCCTTGGTTTTAGAAGCGTGAGTTGATTGCATTGCGTGGGGACACGACAATCGTCTAGTCTGGGGTATTTTGATATGTTCTAAAACACATATCATTTCTTTATCAAATATAGACCCAAAATAACCAAGAAATAGCCATTTATGTTTAATATTTGTTGGTTTCTTGAGTTTATGCATGTGCAGGTACGGATATGTCAAAACACACAAAAGATAGCCAAATCAGACAAAAACCCGAGCACGAGAGATGAAGAGTGCTAAAGCTGAGCCGGAAGATCAGAATTAAGCATTTGTGAAGAATTTCATGCTGAGAAGATGATTTCTGAAAGATATGATCAACTTTGGAGAAGTGTCAGAATCAGTCCCTCAACTTTCATAAATTGGCAGAAAATACCCTTGAGAATTAGAATTGGCAAATTCAATCCTTGGTTATTTGAAGAATGGCAAGATTAGCCCTTGGATTACATTTTCAAAGTTACAGGTTTGGTCCCTTGAAATTCAGCTTGTACACATTTGGCCCTTGTAATAACACTTGGATCCTTATTTAATCCTAAGTCCAAATCCATTAATACACCTTTGGGCCCAATATACCACAAACCCAAGTCCAATATCCTTACCCGGTCCAACCATTTATCCCTTACCCGGTATACCCAGGTCAACCCCTCTTTTTACCCTCCCTTTACTGTTTTATAATCTTCCTCCAAGAATTACCCTGCTCCAACAATTTACCCAGCACCCAAACCTCGTACTAAGCATCTTGGGACATTCTAGAATCTGACATGGCAAGGTGACAGCTCAAGAATGACAGATGGAACCTCCTTAGTGGCTGTGACGCCTCACCAAGCAATCAAGGGCAGAGAATTGATGGATTGGTGACCAAGAAAAGATCAAGGGCTGATATTCAAGTATCCTGAAGCTTCTATCAAACCCTAGAGATGATCCTGGCTCAGCTATATATAAGACCCTTCACTCACAGATTCAAGATTGTCCAGTTTTCACGCATTAGAAATCTGTTACCATTTTCATTCTGTCGATTTTAATTTCAGTTGTTAGTAGTTGTAATTTCAAATTTTGTAATCTCCTTTTTATTAATGAACATTTTCCATTTCAATTCAAGTAATATGTTTCATTTACATTTGATTTCAAGCTTGCTCTTTGTTTAAAAGTCTTATACTTCTGTTTATAAAAGCTCACATAAGCTTTAATCAGCTTATGTGAGCTCATTGTGGATTTACTTGTTTTAAAAAACCAGTTTTCTCAAAAAAGTCAAATGGTCAACAAAAGTCAACTGAGATACATTAGCAGAATTGGTTCAAAAGCTGGAGCTGGTTATGCATTGGGTTGAATTTAGCTTGATTTGGTGTTGGTTAAGAGTTAGGATAGAATTTAGTGATTCTCAATTAGCATGTCATTGTGACAGGACCCCTATAAGTTTCATGTTCTGTTCTTAAATTAATAGCTAAAATAGAATAGTGTGTTTTTACTGTGTTCAATCTAGTGTAATCAGTGATATTATAGCTTAATTGATCATAGTTTATGTTATTAGTAGCTTAAATATTGATATGTGCATTTCACTTTTTCATCTGCATAAGTCTGTCCATTCTGCATCATCTTATGGTATTTGAATGTTCTGAGTTGGAGTTGAGGATTGGATTAAGCTTAGGTAGTTCATTGTGTTTTATCTTTCATACTTAGAGTCTTAAGGTGTGTTTGGCACAACAATAAAATTTGAGATATAGGTTCTAGTAGAGATCAAAATTGGTTGCATCAGTTTCATTTAGCTTCATTAAGACATACTCAAGCTTTAGTTTGCATACTAGTTTAAGTAATAGTCAATATCACAGTTAATTAGTCCCTATTTCCACATCAGTTAGATTAGGTTATTGCATAAGTATCATTTAGGGTTAGAATCATATAGGATAGTATTATTAGGTCTTATTTCATCATATTACATCATTCATAATCTGTTTTTGTAGAATTCAAATTCATAAAAGTCAAAACTACAAATTTATGAAAAAGTCAAAAATCCATTTTAACTTGCAAATTGCTTCTACTTTTATATTTTTAAAATCTTCATTTATAGTTCCTTTTAGTTGATATTTTGGATTCTATCACTTTGGTAGGTTGTTGTTAACCTGGTATTTTCAGTTTATTTTTAGGATTTTTCTAAGCTACTTAGATTAGTTCTCAAAGTAGCTTGTTCAGGGCCGTTTGGCATGTAGAGCTTAAAACCTGTTATTGTGCTTAAGTGCCTTTAGTTAGAGCTTATTTGATCCAACTTAGTTGCATTAGGTTCCTATTGAGTAGATTTAGCTTATTTTAGTCTCCTATAGCTTCTGGTAGCTTTTAGGAAGCTTATAGCTTATTTTCTTATTGCTTTTTAAAACAGATTCATGCCCAAATCCACTTATAGTTTTGATTTTTAATTTCCTTATTTTGCATCCAAATCAGCTGAAATTCTGGATTTAGACACTTTGGTTGGTGGTGGTTTTCATGGTGATTTTTATATATTTTTGTAATTTTTTCTAGCTAGCTATTTTAGTGCTCAAAGTTGCCCTTTAAGAGCTGTTTGGCATATTATGGTTTTGTAGCTTAAATCCTTCTAGGTTGTGCTTATTAGGTATAGTTTAGCTGCAGTAGCTTAATCTTGGATAGTTTAGATCAGTTTTAGGTTAGGGTAGCCTATGGTAAATTGTGGTTAGCTTATTGCTTATTTTTAGTGCTTATTCATATAAGTAGTGTGCCCAAATCATAGTTCTTGTGCTCCAAATTAGTTTCTGTTATTTTTCCCTTGTTCTATATATTATTTTATAGTTTTCTGGAAATTTTCATATTTTTCCCTGTTAATCTTCTATTTTTACGCATTTAATCTCATTTTTAAGCCTTTTTAATTAGCATTTAATTCAAATAATTCAGAAAAAGCTCAGAAAAACACAATTTCAATTTTATTAGTTTTAGAATATTCAAAAAGTCATAAAAAGTATTTTTCCTGAATTTTCTTAGTTAAAATAGATTTTATATCATTTTAATTAGTTTTAAATAGTATTAAATTCATAATAAATAGAGAAAAGATCAGAAAAATGTAATTCTAGTTTTGAAAATTCTTTTTAGTTAAATTAGATTTTTGAAAAATAGTTTTATAATTTTCTTGCATGTTTTCCTAATTTTTAGCATTTTAGCTCTATTTTAAATGTTTAAAATTAGTTTTTAATTAAATTAAAAAAAATCCAAAAAATTAGTTTTAAATTTCAAATAATTCTCAAATATCATTTTTAGTTGTAGAAAAATAGAAGTTCATTTTTACGGGTTTAAATTAGCATAGTTGCATTTATTTCGCGTTTCCTTAATTACGTTTTTCGCGTTTTTAGTTTAAACTTGCATACTTAGTTGCATTTACTTGTTTTAATCATAGATTCAGTAGTTTTATTTGCTTTCCTTTATTATTGCTTGCCTTATAGTTTAGAAATCCCCATAATTCCTTTTTACCCATTCGAATCCCGAATTACGCGACGTGAGTTGTTAAACTTCATTCATCCCTCGTTGGGAAAACGACTCGGGAAATACATACCTTTGTATTTCTTCGGAAAAAATCTTGTGTACGAAAACGAGAAATCAATGATATATATTAACCTCTATAAAAACATGAAAAAATCAAGATAAATCCATACAAGGAGATTAGTAGAATCTCCATAAACGTAAAAAAAATCATATTATGACATTATTAGTTATTTGTGCGTACCTAAACATATTAGGGTTTTGAAAAACTTGATGATGATGATGATGATGATGGCCGCCTACTTTCATTGAATGATTTTCGGTTTTGGTTTTCTAATAAGGTAATATGTTCGTATATAAAAACCCTGATACATTAATATTTGACAACCTTATTGGTTTATGCAATATCAATTATGTGTTGCAAAATTTATCACAACCATTGGAATGCTCCAATGGTTGAGGTGTTGTTTATTTGTGCCTCCCATCCCAAGTTCGAATCTTGCCAACTGTCTTTTTAAATTTACTAAACCGAATTTTTCAGTGGTGTTGGAATTATGAGGACATGGACGTATTTTAAACAAAAAACGAATTTTAAAATTAAAAAAAAATTGTACATATATTAAATAAAATGCCACATGTCATTAAAAAAAATGCCACATAAATAGAATGATGACATGGAAATATGACATGGCATTATGGGATGCCAAGTGGCATTATGACGTGGCATGCCTCCTCTTATATATAATGTATATATATATATATATATATTTATTAGCCGGCAAAGCCCGTCTAAAGACGGGCATCACTTGTGATATTTTGCTTTTCGAATTGCAAGTTTATTTTAGTTTACATTTTGTAATATTATGATGCACGATGTTGTTTTGAAAATAAGAGTTGCACAAACTTGGTAGTTTAGTTTATTTATTGCTTTACGAATTGGAAGATTTATGATGTACGATTGTTGTTTTTAAAATAACGGTTGCATAGGCTTGTTTATTTTGTTGTTTTACGTATTTGTGAGTAGTTGAATTTAGTGGTTTTTTTTAAGAAGTTGGCCTTTGATGACTTATCGGCTACATGTGGTTGGCTCAGTAGGATGGTTGCCGACATGTGAATCCCTTTTACTACAACTTTGAGCTTTTAAAAAGCCTAGAAAGACAGTTCTACTTAGGCAAAAAGCATGCCACTATCATTGGAAACATATTAGATGCCGATGATGAAGTCGGTGTGTCCAGACTTCCAGGGGTAGGAATGAGAGTAATAAGCGAGTGTGGTGCCAGCCTTGTATATGTGGATGATGGGGAAGCAAAGCAAGAAGAAAACTTGGAAAATAATGTCAGTGGTGAAGAATTGAGTGGAGGAGATCTGTATGAGTTTAAAGTGAAAAGGATTGGTATTATCTTTCGGTTGGCTCGGGAATAGAAACACTTTGAATATAAGTTTCGCGTTGAATCAACGATCTTAACGTTTTGAGAAAAAGGTCAGATATGAATGTTATAAGGGTTTTGTGTGATGAATGAATAAATGGTAAAATTTAGACATGTGAATACCTTTCGAGACGCAAATCATAGTAGAACTCTGACATTGATCGCCAGGACCCTACTCGCCACTTGTCCAAATGTTGCCATCTTTACCCATCTTCATCAAATGCTTCGCAGGAACACCAATCTGAAGTAGAGTTAAAATATATTCCAAGACACACATTAATGAGTAAAGATTAACAAATTAAATGAAAACATACGAACAAATAGTGTACATAACGCTTCGGGTTTGCATAAGGGTCAACCAGAGCCGTCAATTGCAGGTAGGTGGACGCGCACAACGGTTTAACGCTTGCATATGATATTTGCATAATTGTTTTTATATATTTCCCTTAGATCTACATTAATTTTGTAACTACTTAATGCTAAATCATTGATCACTTTTAATACTGTAAAGGTACAGAATGCGGTGCAACCAGGTGTATCAGGGTTAGACATAGATTTTGGGAAAACACGCGCTTTTCCACAAGGCACACCAATTACTTATTCTATGCATATCCTGCCATTTTTTCAGCCGTATGCATCTATTTCTACGGTTTAGATTTCCTACATAATGATTTGTTAACTGTGTAGGTGTCGATGTAAGAGGTAGCAGCATGTTGGGAAGAAGAAAAAAAATGTGATGGCTGCACGGGCGCGTTTTGATGTTGGAAGGCCATTTAATATCCCAATTACAAGGTTTGTCTTTCACCCATCTTTATATAACATAGTATGTTCTTTCTTTCGTAGTATACGACATATTTCTGGTATACGTCAATTTTAGTAGTATATATTGTTTGTTTGTTTATAGGATGTTTGGATGTGTGTTTCGATTGACTTTTGCGTTTCCAAATGTTTCTTCAAAAACCCTTTAAAACTACATTCTTACATCTGACTTGAACAACCATTAAATTCCAGTTTTTAAGCAAATCCAAACACCTTAAAACGGCCAAATCACCCCTTTAGACTGCTATTTGGTAGCAGCCCCACACATCCCTTAAAATTTCACATTTTGGATTTGTATGTTACTCGCAGTGGCCTCAAACACTTTTGATTTCTTGGCCAAAAAGTCAAAAACCATAGTTAGACAAAAAGAAATATTATAAATTTGAAACTGAGTTATTTGGGTAACCTGGATTATATTGTGGCTTAAATTTTGCTATTATAAATGTAATTGACCTGATGTCCATTTTTCTTGCTTTACTAACATATACATTTACAAGCAAATGCTCCATCCAGTTTTTTTCCCGCACAATATAGTTTTCATTGATTCCCATACACTTGACTCTTGATTTCAGGAACAATTGATTGATCATGCATTAAAAGAAACACTAGATGTGCTTGCTTCATGTTGAAAGGCGTCAACAGTTAAAAGATGGCAAAGTTTGCCTGTGTAAATGACGTTCACTAAGTTAGTAAGTTGTAGTATAATGTTTCTCTAATGTTGAAACAAACAATAACGACAACTACATCGTACCCATACATAAGCAAGATCAACTGCCCCGCCGCAACGCGGCGGTTCGCAGCCATCCTTGTTAATAAAACATAAGGCCACAGTGAAATGCGGACGATATAAGACTAGTCCAACACAAAACTTGGTGTAAGCGCTCACGGCATTCATGATTAACAACTAATCATCACATCAGTTTTTTACTCCACCATCAACATCACCACCAAAACAAGTGTAATTAAACCACATGTAACCACCGGTAAATTTTGCCTCGTATTAAATTAATATAATATCCTAACGAAAGGATACTTATCATTTTTCTACGTACAAAATTTTTTCTTTTCAAACGTTATCAATTTATTTGGTCACAACCTCTAACTAATGTGACGTAACTCACATTATCAAACATTCTTATATGTTAAACTATAAAAGTTTTCAACTTTTTTTTACCACTTTACGCTATTCGTTAACATACGATTTTTAACCGTACAAACTAAACGTTTGTTATTCATTAGAGTTTTCACGAAACCCTAATTTATTATAAACAATGATTTTACACAATCAAATCATAAAAACTGAAGTACAACATTTTATACCTATAGTACAAGTCTTTCAAGCTTCTGTACAAGTCTTTAATGCATAAGAGGTAATTATTTATATAAAGCTTATTATAAACCTCAGCGTACTCATCATAGAGCATATACTACAATTATTGTGTGCACAAGCTTTAAAAATATATTTTCTTATACTTAATAACCCTAAGTACAAGATTCTAAACCTAATGTATAAGCATATGATGCACAAAACCTAAAAACTATATTTATGTTAATCTAAATGTATCTAAACTAACTCATGTTTGTTTTAAACTTACCAAATATTTTAAATATATTTTCTATAATCCTAAAACTCTAGTACAATCCTAAATAGCTTATGGTACCACCCTTTAAAGCACAATTCAATTTCCTTTTTGTTTTATTAGACCCTAAACTTAAATAAATAAACCGTAGATTATTATAAATCTATACTTGTGCAAACTAAGCCCTAAAACTAAGTTACTACTCCATCTAGACCACATGTACAACTTAAAATAGCCAATGTACAAACACATTAAGCCAAATCGACCCCTACTTATTTTCTAGTTCAATCCTAACTAAATCCCTAACCAAACTAATCCTAAGCCACTAAACCCTAACTAAACTCCTCTAGGCTCAAGATTAACCACCTCATGATGCTACATCACCTTGTCCCTTAAAGTCTTCCACATTGTGGCTATGAATCGAACAAGCAACCTTGTTTTCTAGAATTTCAACAAGGATAGTCAAATATTTCAAGCTCCTTATGTGGTTTCATTTAGAACCACTTGAGCCAACAACATAGTGCATGGACATATTGAGAACACCATGCTCCATGTCCTCTTGGACAAGTATCCCTAGTTGTAGCCATACATTACATACAAACCCAAATTCCTTCTCCTATATAAATCAATCACAATGTTCTCTTTTTATCTCATCATTGTTAGGTCACCATATTATCACAACAATATGTATTTCTAGAGAGAGAAAGTTATATAGAGAGAAAGTGGAAGGAACTAATGAATGATTAATGAAAATGATAATTGTAATTAGAACCAACAACCCTCTCCCTTCTAGGGAAGGGGTATTTATAGTGTTTACATAAGTAAGGGTGTTTCCCCTTGGTTCTAGAAGAACCTTCTATCACAACTCATGGGCTTACTACATGAGTTGAGAAACTAATTACAAACATTTATAAACCATAATTATTAACGACCTATTACAAATGAAATGACCTACACTTGATAATAAAACATGTTCCTAACAATCTCCCCTAAGGGTTGGTCATCATTTGTTGTCTTGCTTAGGTCGTTTGACGTCTTGAACTTCTTTGGCGTTCATAGCTTGTGACGTCTTTGATTCTTTGCATCTTTGTTCTTTGTTCTTGTTATTGTGATCGGTTGTGAAGTCGCCTATCATCGGCATCTTTGTTGTTAGTGATGAAAGTCATTACCGGCATGCTCATACTTACGGTGAAGTTTGAGATTCATATATTTGAAGCTCTCATTCTTTAACTTTGATCTTTATCTCATAACTTTGCAGATTCTTTGACTTTGATGTAGAATCTTTCTGAAATTTTCTTTGCTTTTGAGAGAACTTCAATTAGTGTTGATGTTGGTATGAACATGAGAAGAGTCTGCACGATCTTTTCCACCCATGAGCATCCATAAGAAGAAAACATAAAACATGGGTTAGAAATAATCCAGAGCTTACAAGTTTGAACTTCGAGTGTGTTAACAGCATAGTGTGAAAACACATCTCTAATTCTCACAAAGGTCGTTCCTGAACTGGAGTCCCACAAGTGAGATAACACGATGTACCGAAATACACCTACAGTTCAGATGAGTCGTTGGGGTACACCGAAGCATCACCCCACGACTGTAGACCGTTTGAGACACACTAAGCGTAACCCACACGGAGTTGCCTAAGTGACCTGCCGTCGGTCGTTTGATGTTGACCCGGCAGAATTTCCATTCAATCACTGTGGATCACACTTGTGAATCCCATCATAAATGTTTTGGCAGATTGCTAAGATCTGCGTAGGACTCTGGAAAAATGTCACTTGTGTCCTTATTGTTTGAACAACAAGTGATGAAATATATAAGTGTTCCTAAGAGATCTTTTAATGAATCTCATGGCTCTAGACTCGATTAGTGCTCATTGATTTTCCTAACCGGAGACTAGGGAGAGGGTCTCCTTCTTCAATACCAAAAATCTCTAAGAGAGAGTTGATAGATTACGTAGGGTTCCCTGTGAGGATGAAACAAGCTCTTTTGAAAGAACTTGAGTGGCTTAGAAGGTTTTAGTGCATTGCGTCACTGGGTCCATGACGACTTTGTCTTCAATACCGGTGTCATCTTGTGACAACCAGTAGCATATGAATTGAACCCGGTGTCTGCCCTAAGTTGAATAATTTGAAGGGCTATTTCTTTTCACCCCTTTCTTTAACTTTTCTTTTTAATTCTTCAACTCCTTCTTTCTCCGATTCTCATTTTCTCCTTTTTCAATCATACCTAAGGACTTCTAAATACTAACTATTTGTGGTGTCCTTGGGTAGATCCCTCCAGCTCTGGCGGATCATAGGACGTTTATTCCTAAACTTAGTCACCTTTTAACTCCATGACTATCCTACGTTGCCACAAAACCTTTTCTTGAAAATCTCTCAAGATGTTTATGATGAAAAACATGTTTTGGTAACACCTTGAGAGTTTTGGTTTTTCAGAAATACTCCCCCTCCACATGTGCTTATGAGTTTTGACTGAAATCGCAGTGAGGGTAGAGCTCACACTTTTGAATTGATCGACTCTTGATAGACAATTCCCTCGAGACACGGTTACGTTGTATAGTTAAAGAGTTCCATTATCACCTTTTAGGTGACAACTAGCTCTAATAACTACCTTGAAGATGTAAACTCTCCTTGAATAGGAGGTTAGACCCGTCAAAGTTCATGTCAATCAAGAGTGTCTCGAATTGGTACATTCTACTAAGATAAGTCTTGGAAGACAAATCTTTTCGATTATTGACATTCAAAGATCGTCAATTCATTGGTGATATCCGAGTCGAGCACGTTATGAGATTCCATAACTTCCTGATCAACAATTTTAATCACATTTCTTCCCCTCAAAAATAGCATATGAATGTTGTTTTTGAAAAACATGTTGATTAAAATATGCTTTTTGAGGTGTTTGAACTTCCTTTGGGAAGAAACGGATTTCAAGAACATTTGATTTTGAACAAAGATTTTGCGTTGCAAACAGTTAAGAAGCTTTCGCTCATTTAATTAGGATTGAGGCATGAAAGCGTACCACAGGGTCCTTTCTTTTGAAAATTGAGATTTGTTTCGAATCACAGTGCCTTTAGTGTCTATTTTGTTTTTTTTTTTTTCAAATTCATTTCAACTTGATAACATAGACCCAATCTGGTTTCTCAACAAATTCCTTGACATCAAGACTTTTAAACTGATTCTTTCTGAGAAACCGTAAGAGATTAACGCAATTCTCAACAATCTTCCCAATCCACACTGCATGTCTTTAGCAGCTTCTCCATACACTTCCTTTTGGTGAAGTTTCGAATCGCTTCCCCAAACTAACACCCATCTTCATCAGATTCAACAATTTGATGTAGTTAACATGTCTTCTAACTTTTTACAGTTTTAAGTGCACATCAAAAATTTTATATGAACAGTAAACCACACCAAGCAAATCTGAATTGTCACGTAATCACAGTTGTGCATAATGCGGAAAATTCGTTCGGGGGTAACATGCAAGAAATCAACACGATCTTCTCACGTATCGCGCTTTACACCAAACAAACCTTGAGAGATGAAATAATACTACTTCCCCCTGATTGTTGCGGTAAATTGGAATAATAATCGACTGTGTATGTGCGAATACTCGATAAAATGATCGTGTGCGAGGCATCATAATACAGTTAAAGCATCATATGTAGGTAACTTTACACAAAATAACCCAGTGAAAGTTGAAACGATAACACCGAAGTAAGATATTTGAACCACGTATCGTCTCATTTCTTCCCCCTGATTGTAGAAACTCGTGAAGGGAAAGAGTTTTCGCAAAGAAGGCAAAGAAAGCACATGACATATACTCTCTCTTTCCCCCGATGTTTTCGATGAATCGAAACATACACCACGTATGTTGATGATGAAATCGGAGACAGCGTAACCATGTACGTTCAATTAATCAAAGAGGTATGAAGTACCATAAATATCTTGTGAGAATCAATTGCTGATAAAACTTCTGAACTTGTTCATTATGTTGATCATCTGTTGTGTCATTGTTGTTGGAAACAATTTGATCTACTGTTATCAGAGATTCGATTGAAGGTGCATCTCCAAAAACGGTTGTTGTTGTAGATTCAGGGTGTATCTAGAATTAGAATATGATCAGGTTGTGCAGCGGAAACATTAGATACATCTGAAGCACGACTTTCTAAAGAATCTCTAAACGATGGAGCAAACAAAATTTCCAATTCTTGGACGATTGAGTACAATGGTGATGCGGTGATGGATCATTATGTTTTAGACAGTGAGAGACGGGTCCTAAGTTGTTGTACTTAGAAGCCATAGCTGAAGTGCGGGTCCAAACTGAATTATTCGAAGCCATTGTTGTTGTACTGTATAGAAAGTAGGGACGGAGAGATAGAGACAGACATGGATTCCTAAGTGTAACTAGGTTCTAGATGTTAGAAGCATAAAGTTGCAGTGTCAATTATCTTCTTGACACCTGAACACACTGTGTTTTTGCAAATGTTTAATATCTTGCCTGTAGGAATCCACCTAAGACCAACAGTTTTTTAAAATTCTACCCGTGGGTATCCACCTAAGATTAGATCTAGGAAATGCTGAAACTTCTTTTGGAAAGAGTCTTTGTCCTATATTGATTCACCTATTAGGTTTCCGAAATTTGTTTCTCAGTTCAACGAGTCTATTTCTAATTGTCTGTTGACTACACTTAGGTCTGTTATGCAATACACTAGAAGGCATCACACGAGGTCGTGAACCTAAGATTCCATCCTTTTGGAGTAGTGCCCTTTTCCTAGCCTTTTCTAGATCATAGTTCTTGTGCAAGTCATTTGAATCATATGAATTTTTAATTTTAATGCTCGGTTTAGACACGGTGTTGAACTAATCCTAGACGGGCGGTTGCAACTACTTGTTGAGGTTTAACGAAACAGATTTAACGAAAGCAAGTATTTTTCTCGGGCCAAGAATGTGGAGTGACTGGATTTGACAAATGATTATTCTCAACAACTTGGGAGGAAAACCGTGGTTTTGAAGATTTTGATCGTTCGATTTAAAAGCGGTTGGTTGTCTAACTACTAATTGATTTCTGATTGGTTGTGGTGACGATTTCCCCAAGATTGTTGGTTTTGTAAACTTAGTATCCACACTCTTGCCAGTTAATCTTCTCAATTTGTTTTGTAAAGCAACATGCGAAAGCCCCTTTGCTTGAATTTGAGCCTTTAGATGCTCATTTTCTTTTACTAATGTATCCACACGATTACTTTGCATTTTAACTTCAAGAGATTTGCAATGTGCCTCTAGTTTTGAAAAATCTTTTTGAAATTGAGCAATGGTCTTTTTGAGAAGAATGTTTTCAGATTCAAGAATTTGATTTGACGATTCAGTTGTATTGTTTGCAAGTAAGGGTTCAGACATGAGACAGTTGTCTAGACATTGTGCAACACACTGGTCAACCTCTCCTTCATTTCTGAATTCAGGTTGCTCAGTTTGTTTTGCATTTGCAAGCGAGTATGAACAATGTGATGGGTGTACCTCAACCATCGTTCTTTGTCAAAGGTAGGCTCTGTGTCATAGGTGGGAACGATATCTTCCTCAACCATTTTTTCTTCATCAAAGTTGGGCTCGGTGTCATAGTTGGGTATGATATCTTCCCCAAATCTGCTGCTGTCATCCTGCTTTTCCAAGGTAGGCTCTGTGTCATAGGTGAGAACGATATCTTCCTCAACCATTTGTTCTTCATCAAAGTTGGGCTCGGTGTCATAGTTGAGTATGATATCTTCCCCAAATCTGCTTTGTCATCCCGCTTTTCCAATGCTACAACCTCATTGTTAGTATTCTGACATTTGCAGTATTCTCATCATTTTTTACAAGCCTTTGAGCATTCCTTCCTTGTACATCAACTCTTTCACCTTGCAGGACTGCTTGATTTCGTGGATCGGATGAAGTCGACTCTTTGAATTCTTAAATTGTGAGATCATCTTAGTCAGTAACATCATTCCTTTATTTAATTCCACAAATGCATTTGCATCTTCAGAATCATCGGTAGCAAGGTTTGGTGAAGAAGGTTTTAAGCAGTAGATGGAAGGTGAGGAGATTTGTGAAAGCATTAGAGACATTGATATAGTGAATTTTAATTTTCCCTCCAAAAATAATTATGAAAAATTTTCTCCCCCAAATTTTGAAATTCACTATAAAATGCAATTCTAAGGTTGTAAAAAAAATTTGAGGTTTGACAATTTTGACGCCAAATTTGACCCGAAAAATTCGAATTTAGGCCCAAAAATTTGAATTTGTGACCAAAATTTTCACAGTTAAACAAAAATTTGAATTTCGCGTAAAAATTAACGTTTAGTCTCCCATAGAAATTAAATTTTACTCAAATTTTCCCGCCAATTTTTTTTTTTTTGAAAATTTGTGTTGATGATGTGTTATGGATCTTTAAGGATAATTAAGGTTGATGTTGTTTAGGTTTATGTAGATTAGTAGTGGAAATCCAAACTTGCAGAAAAACAAACTCGCAGAGAAGAAACTCATGAGAGAAGAAACTCGCAGGAAACAAACTCGCAGGAAACAAACTCGCAGGAAACAAACTCGCAAGAGACAAACTCGCAGGAAACAAACTCGCAAGAAACAAACTCGCAGGAAACAAATCAAACTCGCCAATATTGAAGAAACTCGCCAATAATCAAGTCAAACTCGCAAAAATACAAGGCAAACTTGCCAATATTCAAGAAACTCGCAAAAATACAAGGTAAACTCGCCAATATTCAAGAAACTCGTAAAAATACAAGGCAAACTCGCCAATATTCAAGCAGAAACTCGCCAAAATACAAGGCAAACTCGCCAATATTCAAGAAACTCGCAAAAATACAAGGCAAACTCGCCAATATTCAAGCAGAAACTCGCCAAACTGCAAACTCGCAGAAATTCAAACAGAAACTTCGCCAAACGCAAATAGAAACTCGCAGAAACTCATGAGAAACTCGCCAAAATTCATGGCTAACTTGCCAAACTCGCCAAAACTCATAAGAAACTTGCAGAAACTCGCAGAAACACGTATTCAGTCCAAAAAGTCCATAAATTTCAATCTAAACCACGTTTTTAAGTACGGATTTCTATTAAATCTAATCAATATTAACCTTAATTATCCCTTGGCTCTTGATACTAAAAGTGGAAACCTGCTAAAAATGGAAATTCGTCTAAAATAATCCGATCTTAATAAGCGTTATCTAATTCATATAGGTTCCGGACGGCAAGATTGATTCATCTTGCGACTTTACTTTCCTATTTTGCTTGCTTCGAATGAGGTACATATATTCTATCCCTTTTCAGTAGGGGTTTCTCATGACTTGTGATCCTTCAAATTTGTTTCGCTTATGATATTCCATTGCTATTGACCCCCTGATATTGAACCTTTGTTATTGACCCTATGATATTGAACCTTTGATATGGACCTTCTGATTATGAACGTATGTTATGAACCTTTGATATTGAACCATTGCGATTGACCCTCTCGTTGTTGAACCTATGTTCTTGAACCTTTGATATTGGACTTTGACACTGAATTGCTATGAACATTTGGATTGCGAACTACGATATTGAACCTCGATTATGTTGGTGATATATTGCTACACTGTGGACCTTTGTTTGACCCTTGATTGATACGAGCCAAATATTGTTTCCCTAGCCATGAAGGTAACATGGTTGTGTCATTGATGCACCAATGACATGACTCTAGTGTGGTTGAGTGATGTTCCACACCATCCCTTCGTTATCGATTATGGGCTCAAGATATATTGTATGGCCACTATTGTCTGCAGGGGCGTATGGATGCATCCTAGATTTGTTCTGTTATTTGATATGTTATGATTTATCGGTGAATGATGTCGGTGTGCAATACGCGTCTTCACAGATCTGGGAGCTAGCTACTCCATTGGTTACTGAGGTCTCCCCTCCTATTGATTTGGTATTCCGAGGTCACTCCTCCGAATACAATGGCTACTCTTGGATCTTGGGTCGCTATTGCCACTATTGATATTCTTGTATTGTATTGTTGACTCGGGATAGATTTCTGACAACCCTTACACTTTTGATATACCTATATTGTACCTTCGTATTAAGCTGTCCATTACTCGGTACCCTTATGTGACTCACTCTACTACCATGATATACATATTCCATTGCATTGATCTGTCATACTCTTGTTCCATTACTTGGACTATCATTCCATTCACGTACCGGGTTGTATTATGATTATTGAATTTGATTATGTTATTCATGTTTTATGTGGCTACCGTTTACCCTGCTATGATATGATTAATATGCAATTATATGATTCAACTGTGGCTATCTGACTATATGTTATCTTACTGTTATGTGACCCTTTGATTGATCTGGTGATCATGTTTAAGTGTAATCAGTTGATTTATCTGTTTATCATGGATACCTTCGTTTAATTATGTTCATGGGCTATGTTTATCCGTTGGTGTTCTTATTGCTAATTGTCGACCTGCCATGCTTATATCTGTTATGATATTTGTTATGTTATTAACTGTGGGTTACTTGACTTGTGTGATTGCCATGGTTATTTAGATGTGCTTATGTATATGTCATCGATGCGTTACTTGCTTTGTTCTCCTCTGTTATCCGTTGCATGCGGATATCTGTTACTATTGTATTCTGCAGGTTCCTCATTGACTCATTGTTTCCTTTCCGTTGCGACCTTGTTATTGTTTCTTTTGTTTCATATCGTATTTCTGATTTTGTTTAGCTTTCATTTTGTTATATCTGTTCCTTTGGGCTTTTTAAGCTCACCGCATTTCTTTTCTGTGGCGGGTTTTAGGTTGGAAGATGGGCTTTGATGGGCTGAGAGTTGGATTATCTGAGTGGACCGACCCTAGTTACCTTATTATTTTGGGACTTATTATGAAGAGCCATTGTTTTGATTTTCATTTCATTTTGATATTTTGGATTTTGAAATCTTCTTTGTAAGTCATTCGTTTATATGACTTGGTATTTCATTTTGTAAGGTTTCCATTTGAATTTTTTTATTTGTATGTTCTGATATGACACTAGAGTGTGACACTTCTACCCTTGCCGGGTTGAGGTGTTACAATACTCAAGAAGGCTATAATATATTTTATCATTCGAAAACTTAATTTATAAATTACGAAACTACTGGGACCTCATTTTGTAAACTCTGATATTTATATAAATTCGAATGATAAATCTTTTAAAATGACATAGTTAGAGTTCATTTTCTATTATTATAACTGTTGAGCCATGAAGTAACACCCAGCTTGAATTCCGCTGCGTATCACGAAATTGGGGGTGTTACACCACAAACTTTATCACAAAAATATATTTCACTTAAACACAAATTTAGCTCATGACACAATCACACACACGAACAAAAACAAAAAGTCAGTCGTTTGCACGACCAAGTTGCACAAAAACTTGGTTGACAGCGTGATGGTGAGGGTGTGTAATGAGATACGACATTGTAAGGTCTTCACGCGTCGAAGATGTACCCGTTACACTTTAGTTATGTTTGGGTGCGGAGAGGTATGGAGCTTTTGGAGCGAGGTGAGCTTTGACTAATTTTAAGAAGGCTAATTTTCATAGCTTTTTAAAAAGCGGTGAGTGATGAACTGTGACTACTCGCTCAAAGTTATTGCTCACTGCTACTTTAAAAGAACACACCTTTTGTCTAACAAGACTAGTTTTGAAACATTGGCAAAATGACAAGGGTGAGAGATAAAAAGATATATAAAGGATAAAAAATGTAAAATCTCAAAGTAAAAATACATAAGATTTGGTTCCCTGTGAAAAATTGGGGACTGAATCAAAAAATTTGAGAGGATGGATCATTGGGTTAGAAATTTGCCAAAGATTGAGTTACATGCTCATCTTAATGGCTCCATTCGAAATTCAACTCTTCTGTAAGTATTCTCTATCCATAGCACACAACAAATAATATCTAGTTGATTTAATCTGAAGTTGTGACAAAACATAAACACACTAACGCCTTGGACTGTTTTTAGGTTGTTAGAAAGTATGTGCCTTTGGCTTTTATTGTTCAAATTGGTATCAGGTTTAAACCATTATATTTACACCTTAGCTTGTTATTACAATTGCAATCTTTCTTAGGGGGCGTTTGTGATTGCTTATTTATTTCTGCTTATCTGCTTAAGCTCATGTTTATCTGCCAGATTAAGCAGCTTCTTGTTTCAAAGTGCTTATTTGAGATTATATTAATTAAATATTTAATGTGAAACCTTTTTATAAATTGATTTGATTGGAGGTTTCATCAAGTTTTGTTTAGTAGAAAAAAATACTATTTCCTGAAGTACTTGTTTATAAGAACCATGAGTAGAAAAAAATAAGCCTTCCCAAACACCTTTAAATATGCTATTGATTCTGTTTGAATGTTTATTTTCATTATTTAACGCTACTTTGGACGATTATTTTTGTGTATTTTGATGAAAATATGTTTGCTTTATGTATTGTTTTTAATGCTAAATCTTAAATTATGAACAGAGAACTTGCTAGAGAATTGGGTGAAAAGGGCACCATTATCTTTTCTGATTTCGAGTATGTTATCAGGAAAGGTATGCCTTCTTTAGCACATTTATTATTGAAGTTTTGTTAATGTTATTTTCATG
Source organism: Chrysanthemum makinoi (assembly GCA_910596185.1). Lineage (NCBI taxonomy): Eukaryota > Viridiplantae > Streptophyta > Magnoliopsida > Asterales > Asteraceae > Chrysanthemum > Chrysanthemum makinoi. Next base: position 236,826,485 of record OU343225.1, on the reverse strand, counting down.
TCTTTTAACAAAAACATTCATGTATTTTAATATATTAGATGACAGATCACTCTGTGAGGTGTTCAAGTTATTTGATCTGATCCATATTGTTACCACTGACCACAAAACGATTACAAGAATCACTAAAGAAGTACAGTAATTTCTAATTTGATTTGGTTTTGTATTGTGAGCATGTTTGTAACACGGTCATCTTATCTGTTTGGTCATGGTTAATAGGTCGTTGAAGATTTTGCAGCTGAGAATGTCGTTTATTTGGAATTAAGAACAACTCCCAAGGTACCTACTTGAGCATCGTAACTTTGTATAAATAAGTAATGCATTTTGGGATTTAAGATCAGTAAGGGTGGTTAGAGGTGCGAACCGTGAGGCAACAAGCCAAGGGAAACGTTCTTGGACACTACCTAGAAAATTTGCATAAAGACTTGCCCATAACAAATTTATTCCTCATTTTTTCTACTGTATATAAATAGTCAATACAAATTCGTTTTTTAATGAATACCCAGATCGAAATCCTTGGTCTGCCAACATGAAAGCCGTTCAGATTAGTAACAAAAAAGGCAACATTTTGCTTTCGCATGTAACATATCGCATAACATGCTGTCATGGGTGTCTTGTTATTCAAATAGACCTAACAAAAGTATACAGAGGAATGATTCAATAGGTATGAGCAAGCGGTCATACATAGAAGCCGTTTTGGAGGGTTTAAGATCTGTGAGTAGTAATAGTCTTGATATCAATTTATCTTCTAATGATACTGCAAAATGTGTGGCTGGAACTAAGAAGATATATGTTAGACTTCTACTCAGCATTGACCGTCGTGAATCTACTGCAGCTGCGATGGAAACTGTATGTTTTCAGGAATTTGTCCTTAAATATTTCCAAATTTGCATTCTCAAAAGCCCGTAACTTTCATTTGTTTTTCTCTTTGAAATTCAAATGTTTTAGGTCAAACTTGCTTTGGAAATGAAGGATACGGGGGTTATTGGCATTGACCTTTCTGGCAATCCGACTGTTGGTGAATGGTAGAATCAAATTTTATTTGTTATTCATTTATATTTGTGTGGGCTGTTTCTATAGTACTGAGAGATATGTTTAAATCTTTGAGATATATCTTAAAATTCTCAGGGCAACATTTTTACCCGCTTTGAAGTTTGCTAGAGAACAAGGTCTTTCGGTTACTCTTCACTGTGGCGAGGTCCTTCTCTTTTTTCATATTTTCTATTCGATAGAAGTGGCATTTTTTATTCGTATACTTAAGGATGGGTTGGTTTGCGTTGTGGTTTATCTTAAATCTGCCTAATAAGAAAAAGGAGTTAAACAGGCCAAACGAGTTGACAGTCGTTAGAAGTCTTTCTAATATTTTTTTGTAACATTAACTGACTCATTTATCAGTTATCAATAATGATACTAAAAAGCAACTCGCTTTTCCGTTATATGACTATCGTTTTTGCTCATCAACCAAACCGCCCATCTTTCTACCTCTAATCTTAGATAGTTCATAAACTAACATGAAATTGGACATGAATGGTTTGTAGGGTTTTACTAATCATAACAATTATTAAAAACAAGTAAACATCATCAAAGCATGCAGCGGAAGTAATAGGAATAATACTTGTAATTGAATTAACCGAATAAAGAATATGCGTACCTTTTAGCAATTCAAGAAAACACACGATAACTTGAACGAGGAACAAAAACCCAAACCGTAACTTAGGGTTTATAACCAATCGACCCAAATAAGTCGACACCCACAAATCTCCACAAACACAATTGTATTCGTCCTTCGTTCTTGTACACACGTACTAATATCGATTTGATGTGAAAAGCTAGGTTCTTGAATAACAAATAAAACCAAACACTTGTATCTTGAAGTTGGGAAAATCGAATCCCTATGGGGAGGGAGGTACACGATCGACCAAACAACAAGAGGAGAGGAGAGGAGAGGAGAAATTAGGTTTCTAAGTGATCCAAGGTTAAGAATTATGAATACAAGGGGTTTGTATTTATAGTTTCTCAAAACTTGGTGACAAAGAAATCTCTCCCCTCGGGCTTGAAGACCCACGACCGGCCATGGACCCAAAGGAAGGGTTCTAGAATTTTCTTGTCCACTAATTTCATCTCTAGTCCTCGTAGTTTACATTTAACGACAGTTAGTCTAACCTCGTTAAATATTAACTATCGTTAAGTTTTATTTCGTGACAAATAATTAATAATAATAAAGTTTATATATATTAATTATTTTAACATCAACTCTCATACGTAATGTGTGCAATCCCGAAGTCTCAAGTTCGAATCCGGTCATACGCATATTAAATTATATCAATAAACCTTTCATGGTTAGTATATGACAAATAGTATCTCCTCAATCTATAAGTAAGATAATTGGATATGCATGATGCAACACTTCCCATGATTTATAAGCTTTTTTTTTTTTTTTTTTTTTAAGTTTGTCTTGTCTGATTGTCTCTATAAAAAAAGGATATCCATTTTTAATAAATCTACTTGGAAAGGTCTGAAAGAACTGCATCTGTCTCATGAGCTAGAAACCCATATTTAAGATACTTGGAGAATATCATAACATGTGAGACCTATGATCTAGAAACTACTGGTTTATAGTATATACGTTGACAGTCTATCAAGAGTGCACTCTGTTTGAGATTCAGTTTTATACAGTCAGTGTAAAGTATTAAATTTGTAATCTCCTAGACTTTCATTAAACATGCATATTCAATATATAATACAAAGGTAGATTCTAGAATACGGGCTAGCCTATCAAACTAATGAAAGCCCATGGGGCATAAAAAAAAAACGTCTATCACTCCCCCGCAGTTGGAGCCGGAGGGCACCGAATAGTCAAACTGGTAACAATTTCCTCTAAAAGAGCCGTAGGCAAACCCTTAGTGAAAATTGATATGAATCATAAATTATTACTTAGCTATTTTAATTTCATTTAGATAAATTTTAAGAGTTGCAGTTTTATTAGGATTGGGTAAGTCTTTTACTTATCCTACAAGTATTAGGACTAGGTTATCTTTAATTATAAATAGGGCATTCGGGATGTAACTTTGATTATATTGAATATGAAGTAATTGATTTGGTTATCAATTGGGGAGTCGGTTTATTTCACTAATATAAACCATTGGGGGTCGTTTTATCCCATCAAAATAGACCATTTATCTTTGTTTATTCGTTCTTTTCATCTCTTTTATCGATCTGATTCATATCAAAATGTCGTACTGATAACGCGACGGAACATGCAACACCCGAACATGACTAGTGGCAACCATATCACGAACATAATGAATATCAATCTCAATATGCATCACCCGTTGATGTTGAACGTGATTGGCAGTCAAATAAATAGCCGCTAACATTATCATAGTAGACAAGTGTAGCAGTCACGAGAGGAGAATGTAGCTCACGAAGTAAATTCCACAACCAAGCAGTCTCGGCAACAGCATTGGCAACACCCCGATACTACTTCAAGACTAGACCAGAAAGTGTATGCCGACGCTTAAAAGACCATGAAAGTAAATTATCCCCCCAAAACACACAATAACCATACGTAGACCGTCGAGTTGAGGGACAAGCCCAATCTGCATTGGAATAAGCAACAAGAGAACCACCTGCGGTCGAAAATCCAAAGTTCCACGAATATATCGAAGAATACACTTGAGAGCGGACAAGTGAGGCTCTCTCGGATCATGCATATATAGACAAATTTGATGCACGACATAAGACAAATCAGGACGTGTGTAAATGTTAGGTACTGCAAACCACGTGCATGATTATGGTATAAAGTAGGATCAGCAACCGAATCCCCAAATCCAAGCTTGGATTCACTATCAGCCGTAGGGGTTATAATTGAGCATATGAGTACACTCAAGAAGCTTCATAACATACTTCTTTCGACAAAGAAACATCCATGTAGAATCACGCAAAACAGAAATACCCAGAAAATAATCAAGCGCTCTCATGTCTGTCATGTCCAATTCCCGATGCAAAGAGGAGATAATAAACCTAAGTAAAGCTGCAGAAGAAGCGGTAAGTACAATATGATCCACATAAAATGAATAAGTAAGCAACAACATTGCCTTATTCATAATAAACAAAGAAGAATCACAAAGACTGAGAGAAAACCCAGCCCAAATAGCATATGCTGCAAAACGTTGAAACCACGTACGAGGTGCATGTTTCAACCCATATAAAGATCGCTGCAACTGACATACATGATGTGGAAATCGAGAGTCCACAAAACCCGATGGCTGATAGTCATATACACAAGCATAGAAAGACCGCCGTCAAGAAATGCATTCTTAACGTCAAGCTAGTGAACATGCCACTTACGAGAGAATGCAAGATTAAGAACAGTGTGAATGGTTGCCGGTTTAACAACCGGATTAAAGTATCATCACAATCAAGACCAAACTGCTGAGAAGAGCCCATTAGCAACAAGGCATGCCTTATACCTACTCAAAGAACCATCCGCATGAAACTTATGTCTAAACAACCACATAGAACGAACCACGTTAATATTTGGTGGTTTCGGAACAAGAATCCAAGTACTGTTTTTAATTAATGCATTATATTCATCTTGCATAGCATCTCACCAATTGGGTCCGATCAAGCAAGAGACGGGGACTTAGAACAGAAATAGAATACGTATATAAAGCAAACCGAGGATTCCGCTTAACAGTGCCAGCTTCGGCACGTGTAACCGTAGGATGAGTTTGAACAGAGGTTGGTTGGGTCGTAGTATTAAAGCAGTGATGATAGTGGAAACCGGTGATAGGGGGTAGGGGATTGGGTCGTGAGGTTTGTGCTAGTAGGGGGTGTAGTGGATTGGGTCGTGGGTATTGGGCAGTAGAAGGGGGCGTAAAGGAGTGGGCGGTGGAGGGTCTAACAGTATGTAGGTTTGGTGACCGTTGTTGGGTCGATTGTGATGGGCTCAATAGGAGTATTAGGGGGAGGACTTGTGTGTATAGGAACAGTGGAGGAGGTATTAAGTGCGGAGGTATTAAGTGCAGGATTGTGAATAACATGACGAGCAATGGTAGTGGGCGTCAGTTCAAGGAAGTCGTACGAAGGAGGTGCCATAGGTGTCATGGAACAATAAGGGAATTGAAGCTCGTCAAAGGTGACATGACGGGAAATAACAATCTTGTTAGTGGAACAGACGTACGTATTAGAGTAGAGGGTTTAGACGAGATAAAGAGAAGATGTAGGGAGAGGGATCGGTTTAGGGGAGAGGTTAGGAAGGATACTTTTGGCTCTTATACCAAATTGAATTTGTAATCTCCTTGACTTTCATTAAACAATCATAATCTATACTATATTATAATGCATGGATAACCAACCGTAACTCCAAACCTAACTCCTAACCACCAAAAATTAAGATTAGGAGCTCCAATCATGGGGTGACATGTGTCATTTATCAACAAAAAATCACTTTTATTTTCAAACTGAAATATTTTTTTATCTATTTATTTTTTTTATAATCTAATTTCACCATATTTTCTAAAATTTTGTGTTCTTTAATTTTATTTGATTCACCATATTTTCACCATATCTTTTTGGTGGGTTTATTTTATTTGATTCAAATTTTTACAACTTTAACTTTTATTTCAATCAATACAATCTTGATTCGTCAAAATCATATATTTTTGGGGGGAGTGTTTGACGGATAAGAGATTACGATGGTCTTTCTATATACGGGAATAATGATGTCACGGGAAAGTTACGGGAAACCCAAGCAAACACATACAAGGGCGGAGCTTAGTGAGGACCGGGAAGGGTCCCGGCCCCTCTTGGCCTAAGCCCGTTAGTGTATTTTTTCGCGATTTCATGTGTTAAAAAAAAAAGAAAAAAAAAATCATCTCGGCCCTCCTATCTAATGTTCTTCTAGAAAAAAATTTGTTTCGGCCCTCCCACAAATTTTTTTCTAGCTCCGCCACTGAACACATACATTCGGAGTGTTGTGAAACGAATTCACTAAGCGGTTAAGGAATTGCGGAGAGAGTTGGGATAGCAATTCATTTACTATTTTTATAATATAACTATATTTATTGCCGCCGGTGTGTGCGGGTATCCAACTAGTCAATATATAATGCAAAGGAAGATTCTAGAATATGGGGTAGCCTATCAAACTAATAAAAGCCCATATGGCATAACAAAATAAACCTCTAACATAAAGAGTCCCATTCATCTATTTCATAGAGAATGAACTCTATGGGATATAATTTTATATACTGTTGGTGCAAATATCTCACACGTGAACACGTCTTAGATAGTGTCTTGTATTCGCTTTGGATAATGCATCTGCCAGATATCCATAAGGGCTTTGTATGTTGGTTTTTACACTAAACAATGTAAGAACATTGGACTCTGTTTAAGATAGTTTTTGCTCACTGTCGGTATAGAGATTCCAATTTTGGCACTAATGACTAGTGGTTCTTAAATGTATATAAGTATTTTGTAATGCATGCAATTAAGATACTCACTGTATGTGCAATTGTGCATCATTCAATGGTAGACTTTGACCACTTTCTGTTATATAAAAGCCGGCATGTAAACCTTGTTTTTAACTAACTTAGTATAATATAATGAATATTGCATAGGAAATAGACAGTATGAGATTGCTTTTTATACACTGTTGGCGTGGAAATAAAATTTAGAAACGGGTTTGACTCGAAGATGAGTGTTTCATTACCCACATCAGACTACTCATTGGATAACAAATCAAGGGAATCCTGGAATGATTTAATAATATGTTTAATGTCAAAAAGTTTTACTGAGTGTATAGAAAGTGAACTCAATATCTTGGATTATCATAACTAGTTTACTTCCACGACATAGTGCTTTTAGGTACCTAATCCAGTTGAAATCCAAGCAATGCTCGACTTTCTTCCTGGTAGAATTGGGCATGCATGTTGCTTTCAAGATGAAGAATGGAGGAAACTTAAATCATCCATGATCCCGGTAAATTTATGATCCTACTCTATCACTGATACATTTGTTTTTTTTTAAAGAAAGTTCTTGCAAAACATTTCCTAGCTCTTATTATATTCAGGTTGAAATATGTTTAACATCCAACATCAGAACCGAGACAATTTCTTCCGTAGACGTCCATCACTTTGGTTAGTTTGTTCTTTCTCATGCTTATGGTGGAAATAAGGACCACTTGTCTAGTCATGTAACATCTTCATTATATGAGTCTCGTTTATATGGTCTGAGGATGTGGGTCGTTTATTCCATGGGAGAAAAAACAATGATCGGGCCCATGAAATAATAACGATGATGCAATAGTGGATCCTTATCGTTTTGTGCTTACAACCTCCCCTAAATGGCCTGGTACCAAATATTTGGACGGTTTCCTAAAATATAGTTTGTGTAATCAAGGTTTATACTTATATATTTTCAAAATTCAATGGAACAGGAGAAGAAAATGTTAGCAGGCCAACTCAAGTCAACTCAACAAGTCCCATCTAGAGTATAAACCCGAAAAACTGTCAAAGTGCTTTTGTAGTTGGGTCTTATTTGAACCTGTTTGGATATATGCTGTTTCTCCCAAACAAACTGAGAAGTGAGAACATTAACAAAAAATCCCAAATGGACCTATTTAGCCTGTAACACCTTTTTGTTTCGGGGGAATTGCATATATATCCCTCCAAAAGTGAATAATTCCATATATATCCTTCTTACAAGTTTTTTATGCACATAGTACAATGATTTTTATGCATGCAAAGGATATATATGCAATTTTGCATCTTTGGAGGGATATATATGCAAATGACCCTTTTGTTTCATGTTTGTTTACAGCTGAGCTTTACAAGGAAAACCATCCCATAGTCCTTTGCACGGACGACTCAGGGGTATTCTCCACGAATCTTTCCAATGAATATGCCATTGCTTCTTCTACTTTTGGTATGAAAACTTTTTTCATTTCAAACATTGCTCAATATTTATTAACTAGATTTTAGAGGGATGTGTTGACAAGTTGCACGCTACAACTCCTAGTCGCACTTTTTAAAGTTGGTTTTTGGTCATCTTTGCTTATTGAAGGTCTTGGAAAAACAGAGATGTTTCAACTGGCAAGAATAGCTGTTGATTTCATATTCGCTGAAAATCAGGTAAAGATGGAACTGATCAAGGTGTTTGAGTCGGCTGCTAGAACACTAGAGTACGACTAGTACTGCACAAGGTATACGCCAATTAGTATTGTGACGTTCTCATGCATTCTTTCTGGAATACAATGGTGTGAGAAGTGTCATTTTAAACTATCCATGCTCATTGTATGTTGACTATGTTTTAACTTTTATTTTGACCTTGGAAATTTTTTCTTTTCGTTGAAGATTATTTTGGAAATTACTGTGCTAAAAAGGCCTTCAACAATTTTTTTTTTTGAGTCTTTCAATATGCTGTAGGTATCAATAATGTGCACAAGTGGTATATCTTTTGAATCTGTATCTACAATATCAACATCAATGAGAATGTGTAACCATAAAACATGTTGGCAAGCAAAAAAGGTTCGCTTGTACCAACATAAGAAATAAGCATGTCATTTAACGATATTTTGTCTCGTTTCATGTTCATCAACAGTATCATCAAACTCAAACCTAAAAAACTGATTTGAGATACTTATACACAGTACATGTTTGAATTTCTTTATCAAGCTTGGTCTTTTGTAATGTGATTTAAAAGGCGTTTGCTTGTGTTATAATCATGATTATTTCCTAATGCAATATGCCAATATTAATAGGAGATTCAAAGATCAGTCAGGTAAATTTACGTGCTTTCTATTACTATTAGAACATAAATGGTAACGGCTTTTAAGCTTAAAGCTTGATGTCTAAATGAATATTTGATTTCTTATTAGACCAATTTTTAATTAAATTTTAATTTTCTTCTTTTTTCACCAGCAACAAAGTTTGTGTGTGGCGACATTGACTTGATTCATCAAACATATTATGTCTTTCCAATAATTAAAGGAAAAGTAATTTATATAATTTAATATAATAAACATAATTGAGAAACCTAAGATTGGTTGGATATGATAAATAACAAGATTTAAGCTTCAGGTCAAGTATTTCAGAGTAAACACCACTAATTTGCTTGTACCATAATCACATAATGGTTTGACTATCACCTTCAACATGAATGTTTTGGTTGTCATCATGTTTTTTCGTTATTGTATTCATATTGGAGATACACTTTGAGGCCTAAAGAATTGGCAGCCCCCCTCCCGCCACACACACAATCACCCACTCCAAACTCAACTTCGATTACATTGTGAAAACAGTTAAAAAAAAACTTTACTAGATTAACCGGTTAAACCAAGACCGCTAACCAGACTAGTCAAGGAGCTGCAAGTCCGATCTCCTAGATTAGACCGAGTGATTTTAACATTAACAACTAAAAGCGATCCTTCTATTTATAATGACGGATCGAGGTTTTGGATCGATCCAAGTTCCAACAATCCTTATGATGAGACGTGTTGTCGATCTCCTTTAAGAGGTAAGATTTATACATGTCCTCCTATGTATTGTTTGTCAAAGGAACTAAACCTTTATTCTTGTTTTCACGCATTTTCACCTTTCATGTCTGCGCTAACCGGAGTATGACACATGAGAGATGACAAATAATAACGGCCACATGCAGCTGTATACTCAAAAAAAAAAAAAAAAAACCTTAAATGGCGTGCTACCCTAATGACCTGAATGTTTTTCTAGTACATGTACCTAGAGGTGCAAAAAAACCGGTTTTTACCGGTTTTTGGTTTTTGGAAAACCGGTTTTCAAAAATCGGTTTCGGTTTTTCGGTTTCTTCGAATCGGTTTTTCGGTTTTAAATGTTCGGAATCGGTTTTTATCGGTTCGGTTTTTTTGGTCTTAAATGTTCGGATCCGTTTTTTTATCGGTTCGGTTTTTTTCGAAATTTAAAACATTTAATACTAATACATTTCGAATACAATCATAACTTTTATTTAAACAATACAATTATACAACTAAAACTATAAAATACTAATACATTTCGAATACAATCATAATTTTTATTTAAACAATACAATTATATTAGCGATTTTTAAACATGATAAGCACTTTTGGGTTCTCAATATACCTGTGGAGATATGAAACGTTTGTATTATATTTCTGAATATGCGATTCTTAAACATTTGTATTATTATATTTCGATAGAGAAATTAGTTTTTTATAAAACCTTATGTATGTAAAAACATTTAAAATATGAGATGCTAGCTGTCTTATATACTCAAAGTGATTTTATTTTCGCATCCCACATCGCCTAATGTAGGAAATGTTTGCCACAATGTATGGCTATAAAATGAGGCCCAACATTGCATATAGAGAGAAACTCAGCCATTGGCCAAAATAAATTTATTGGTTGAGCCAGTATAACCAACACTAGTTTCCACTCATGTTTAAAAAAAAACGGTTTAAACGGTTATAGAACCCTTAAAACCGGTCGAAGGAAAATAACCGGTAAAACCGGTTCGGTTTTTGAAAACCGATTTCGGTTTTGAAAAAACCGGTTTCGGTTTTATTGACCGGTTTTTTTAAAAACCGGTTTTATATGATGTACCCGAAGGCGTTTAATCTTTTACAAGTCTTGTTGGGCTTTATTCATGAATGTGTGTCGTGATGCGGCGTAACGTTATTGGGCTCATATAAACATACATTATGTCATTATGAGGTCTTCCCAACTCCCTCTATTTCACAAGAAATAGATGAAAGTTATCGTACAATATTTGAAAAAGATCCAAAACCTAGTTAAAGTTTTCGTAAAACCAATTCTATTGTGAAAACCAAAAGCAACATGAATCCTAAATTTCAGAAGTAGCTAAGATTAAAGGGGTTATCTAACATGAGATTTGCTAACAAGTGCCTATTGAATACATTTTAAGTTGTAAATGGACGAAAAATTTGAGTGTATTAAATGAAAAATCACATTTATTTATAATAATTTAAAAATATAATTAATATTTATTAAATGCATTTTTGATACAGAAAGAAAATTTTAAGTATATTAAAATGCACTTTTAAAGGCCTTTGGAATGCTCTTTTGGCTTGGGGTTTGAATTTAAAAGAACCAAAAAACATGATTGGTTCAAAAGACTTACAAATTAGTAACCAACTCACTGGCCTCACCAAATTGAAATCCGGATGTAGCACCCAGGTTTTCTCATTCCTCTTTTAACTTTTGCTTTTCTAACTTTTTAGGGGCCGTTTAGTTGGTGATTTTTTTATTTTTTTATTTTATTTTTTTATTTTTTATTCCGTTCTAAATTCCCAGAGAAGGGATTGGTTTTTCTTCTCTAGAAAAGAGTTGAGAATTTTGAAAAGCCGTTTAGATAGATTTATATTTTTCCTTTTTTAAAAATGAAAAGATGTATAGATGAAGCTTTTTCAAACATTTTTTCTTTTTCAAAGCAACTTTTTTTTCCATGTTAGATCTTTGTACGTTTTTATCCCTTTTACATGTTTGTGTACGGTTTTATACGTTTTCGTCCATTTTTTCCGTTTTTGTA
>OU343225.1:236741381-236814844 GCA_910596185.1 Chrysanthemum makinoi | reverse complement strand
CAAGCAAGAAGATTCTGAGCATGTGAGGGTTTCAAAGTCAACTCTGAGATTGTTCTTAACAATCTTTCTTGGATAGCCATTAGGGAAGATATCAACAATTGTGAGAACCTCAGGTGCATCCACATTCATTTGAGCAGCCATGTCGTGATCTGAAATAACATTAGCCAAAAGAACCAACATATCGAAAGACATAATGTTAGTCAACAGAAGGTTTTTATTGTCTAATTATTGAATATACAGTGTTAATGATTGTTACGAGTCCTAAGTCACTTGTTTGTCCAATAGTCCAATGACGTCGTGAAACGTTTCGTGAGTTAGTTAACTTTAAGTTTTAAAGTTTATGTTATCACTTATAGTTCACAACATATCAAACGTTTAAGTTTATTAGTGACATTATTGGATTCGTGACGTTATGATTCATTTATTTACAAGTTTGCACGCGTAACAATTCAAAACGAAGGTTTGATCAAGGCTTATGCGTAGGAATAGTAGCTTATGTGTAAACAAGATAAGTATACGCATAGATGTAAGCTTACGCGTAAGAAATATTACGCGTAGGAACAGGAGAACCTTATGCGTAAAACTTAAGCGTAGGTGTATATAAACCTTAGGCGTAAGGATTACTCGTAAGAGTAAACCTTATGCGTAGAGTTACTATTTACGCATATCCTTCACAGGATACGCGTAGTCCCATTGTAGAACCTTACGCGTAATAGTTACGCGTAAAATTTCTCTTACGCATAACTTTCTACGCGTAAGGTGATCCTTATGCGTAGAGTAACAAAGACCTAGATTCTGAGTTTTATGCGTAGCAAGCCTGAAATAAAATCGTCATATCATCAATCTTAACACATATGTTCATTTTAAAATAGATTATGGCATGAAAACATGTTAAACAGTTTACGCGTAGAAACACATACGCGTAAGTCAAAACCCTAAAGTTTATGAATTACGCATAAGATTTCTAACCATAGGATTTGCACCAAACGTTTTCTGGTAGGTCTTAGGTGTTGTGAGAGTCTATTAACCAAGTTTTAACATCCAATTCGTGGTGAATCAAAAATACCCAAACTCAAGAACTTTAAACCCTAATTCTTAATTCTGACATAATTAGTATTTCTGGGTTGTTATAGGGCCTAGATATCATCAATTCAACATGATATTAACCTCACAAAGCAATCTTTTTGACCAAAAACCTTCACATTTGAAAAACCCCAAAACTACGCATAAACCCTAATTTTGAAAATCAATCAATTCATGTTTCTGGGTGGATTTTGAGGATAGAAAAAGATATCAACGATGTTATTAAAGCGTTTTGACACTATCTTTTTAACCATAAACACACACCAATGATTGTGTGTTCATACGCTTATGCGTAGAACACATAATCACACATATCTAACGTTTTAACCGTTGGATTTGCATAAAATTCAAAACCTTTGCTTGTAATAACGTTAAGATTATGAAAACACTTACACTTTGATGATCAAAAACATAGATTTCTTGAACGAATTATGTGCGTAGGATTAGTTAGATGAGAGTAATAAATGTGAAGTGAAAAAATTAGGTGGGTGTTTTTATTAAAAATAACTTTAAGCTTTTGGCAGTTTTGGTCCCTCCACCTTTTCCTTTTTCATCCAAAGCCATTTAACTTCCATTATGGTTACCAAACAAAGATTTTAAAAAAGAAACTTGACGACACTCCCCCTCGACTTAAGAAAATAATGAAAGGTTATAAATTTTAGTCCGAGGAGTGTCAGTTGAACCAGAAAAGTTTACCACCATTGATACAAGAAACAACCAGAGTAGAGTAACATGCAAGTACACGGATGTTTTTGAAACAGTTAAGAATTTATTTTCTCCCCCTCAACACTAGATCGGAAAAATACTGAATTTTGAAAGATTATAGTGTTGACGGAAGAAATGTACTTGCCATGTTGAAAGAAAATAGATAGAAGAATATTTTTGTTGTTTTATCAAGTTTTATATTTTTGTATTTTGTTTTTGAAAATAATATTTACAAAAGAGATTTTGGTGTTTGACAGGTTTTTAAGACTGTTTTAGGAGTTCATCCAATTCCTCTTGAGTCAAACACCTCATACCAATCCGGTGGACCAACTCATTAAACCTAGCGGGAGGCAAGGCTTTGGTGAGAAGATCTGCCAATTGGTATTCTGTACCCACAAAATATAATTCAACAGTACCTTGTTCCACGTGATCCTTGATGAAATGATATCGAAGATCGATGTGCTTTGATTTCGAGTGCTGAACTGAGTTGCACGAGATCGCAATGGCACTCCGATTGTCGCAGTACATCGGGATTCTGTCAAATACGTAACCATAGTCTTTGAGTTGTGTTCTCATCCAAATGACTTGAGCACAACACGCCGACATGGCTACATATTCTCCTTCGGTTGAGGACAGCGATGTACAATCCTGCTTCTTCGATTGCCATGACACCAGGTTGTCACCAAGAAATTGTAGAGCTCCTGAAGTACTTTTCCGTGAATCTAAGCATCCTGCGTGGTCAGCGTCAGAAAAAGCGATTAGTTCAAAACCAGAATCCTTCGGATACCAGATTCCCAAATTAATGGTTCCCTTGATGTATCGGAGGATTCTTTTAGCCTCAGAGAGGTGGGTTTCAGTTGGTCGAGACTGATAACGGGAGCAAAGATATACATCAAAGACAATATCAGGTCTACTGGCTGTTAGATACATGAGAGACCCAATGATACTACGGTATTTGGTAGGGTCAACCAACTTCCCATGTAAATCAGCGTCCAGTTTCTTGGTATGTGCCATTGGAGTGGCATAAGTGTCACATGTATTCATTCCAAATACCACGGGGTGATTGATGAACTTGTAGTCCTAGAAAGAACGTAAGTTCACCCATCATGGACATTTCAAAATGTTTCTTCATTAGTTTTGCAAAAGCGATTGAGTACTTTTTATGAGTTGACCCAAAAATGATGTCATCCACATAAATTTGAACAATTAAAATATGTTCCCCGTGATATTGTATGAAAAGAGTTGGGTCGACCGAACCTTTGGTAAAGTTATTGGCAATGAGGAAAGATGATAGCTTATCATACCATGCCCGAGGGGCTTGTTTGAGACCATACAGAGCTTTGTTCACTTTATAGACATGATTAGGGAACTCGGATCAATGAATCCTTCGGTGACGACATAAACCGTTTCTTTTAGTTGTCCATTGAGAAAAGCAGTTTTGACATCCATCTAAAAGACCGTGATGTTCATGTGAGCCGCGAAATGCCAGTAAAAATCGAACAGCCTCAAGACGAGCAACCGAGCAAAAGATTCTTCAAAGTCAATACCCTCTTCCTGACGATAACCCTTAGCCACCGGACGTGACTTATTTCTGATAACGTTTCCTTCAGCATCCAATTTGTTTTTCCAAATCCATTTAAGACCAATGACGTAGACCCCTGTTGGTCTTTCAACCAGTTCCCATACTTCAAGACGCTTGAATTGGTTGAGTTCTTCTTGCATGGATTCAATCCAGTTGTCTTTTGTCATTGCGTCTTTGATGTTTTTAGGTTCGATTGGCAGACAGGTGAGTGCATAAATGAAATGTTCACCATCTGAGTGAAGACGTTGTCTTGTAACGACTGGTTGATTCGGGTTGCCAATAATGTTTTCAAGAGGATGGTCTTTTGTCCATCTATGTGTGGAGGGTTGATGTTGGTATACATTGTGCAGATTTTGAGGATTCAAATGGCTTGTTGAAGATTCCGCGACATCGGTGCAGCATCTCATTAGCAAACGGGATAAAAAACGCATTTGGATCAAAATCTGCAGGTGGGGGTACTTCATTCAGAACATCATCAGGCGGTTCATCATTGTTGGAAGCGGTTTGTTCAACTGTTGTGTTGGAGTCAACTGGTGGTGCTTCTTCAACCGTAGTTGTTGTAGCAGGTGTATCGGGTATAAGAGTATTATCAAGTTGAGCAGGAAACAGCGGATACACCAAGAGCACGTTCATCAATATCGTCACTGAACAGCGGAGCAAATAACCTTTCCATTTGTTGACGAGTAAGTTGGGGGCTTTGTTCAGCTGATGATGGGGTTTGGGGAAGTTTAAGCGGTTGTGACCGGGTTCCAAGCTTTTATACTCAGAAGCCATTTCCGTAAGTTCATCAAAATGAGCATGAATAGTTTCCATAACCTCCTTTGTTCGACGATTCCAGATTCGGAAACCTTTAGAATTATCACAATATCCAATAAAGACTCCAATGTCAACTTTGGCTTTGAGCTTTCCAAAGTCATCACGATCATTATTCGGATAGCAAAGAGATCCAAATACATGAAAGTGTTTGAGATTCGGTTTTCTGTTGTGGACAAGCTCATAAGGTGTTTTGTTGTGGCGTTTTGTAATCATTGAACGGTTTTGAGTATAGCATGCAGTAGATACAGCTTCTGCCCATAAGTAATCTGGAAGTTTTGCATTGATTAACATTGTTCTTGCAGCTTCCACTAACGTACGGTTTCATCTTTCGACAACTCCATTTTGTTCGGGTGTTCTTGCAATAGATGTCTGATGCTCAATTCCCACTTTCTCATAAAATTCCCAAGAGAGTTTTGGTTAACAAATTCAGGCCTCTATGCTGTTCTGAACTTTGTCGAACGGTGTTTCGGAGCTGAACTTGTATTTTCGTGAGAAAGGTGATAATCATCTGTGGAGCTTGATCTTTGCTTCGAAGAAAGTAGACCCAAGTCCAGCGTGAATAGTCATCAACAATTACTAAGATGTAGCATTTGCCATTTATCGTTTGCACGCGCATCGGGCCACACAAATCCATGTGAAGAAGATGAAGCACATGCTGAGAGTTGTGTTCCACCTTTGAAGGAAAATGAGCATGAGTGCTTTTGCCTTGTTCACAAGCTGAGCAAAGGTGAACTTTAGAATACCGAAATTGTGGGAGTCCTTTAACTAGTTTGTGTCGAGCAAGGTTGGTGATGGTTTGAAAGTTTAGATGTGAGAGACGACGGTGCCATAGCCAGGATTTTGTTGATGTTGCCTTTGAAAGTAATCGAAAAATGGGAGAAGAAGCAACCATGTCTTGCATAGAGATAGTGTAAAGACTTGGAATTACGCGGGAGCCTCGACATAAGATCATTTCCTTGTAGATCACGAATGAAACAAGTTTTCGAATGAAACAAGTTTTCTCCCTGAAAGCAACCTCCAAATCTCCATCACAAAATGACCTCTGAAAACAGATTGTGACCGAGGCCTTCCACATAATAACCCTGCTAATTTCGATGTTCCCATTGATATAGTCTCCGTAGCCCATGATAGTTTTGCTGAAGTGATCATTCCCGAACCTGACATTGCCAATGAACTTTGCAATAAAGTTTGATAACAGTTTAAGGTTGCCTGTCATGTGTCGGGAACATCCGCTATCAACAATCCATAGAATGATCTGTATCACCTGCAATACACACAGATGACACATGTGGAATAGAGGTAGAGTTGGAACCCAAAGAGTTAGAGGGTTCCATTATAGTTATAGACATACACACATCAATAGCTTTAGGTATCCATTTAAATCCTAGTGTGTTATATATCCATAGTGAGAGTGGAAGTAGTGTCATCTCTTGATGGATTAGCCATTGGATCTTCGGGTATTGTCACAGTTGGCATTTGAAAAGGACCTTCAAGAATGACATTCTTCAAAAATTTACCATGAGGTTTCTTAAGATCACAGAACCTAAAGAATCGAATAACCCATTGATCATAGTTTCCGGGAGTGAGCATTAGAGGTCTATCAAGAGATCCAGCTTCATGAATGGATTGTTGGCTACTTATAGCATCACACATTTTTGGAAACCAGGTAGGTTCCTTTTGTGTCACAGTTGATGAATCCATAACATACTTTGATGGGTAATGATATTGAAAGTAGTTAGCATATTGATGTTGTTGTGGAGTGAGTTGTTGTGAGATCTGTTGTGGTTGTGGTTGTGCATATTGATGTGGAAGATAATTTCCAATTTTTTGTTGTTGTTGTTGTTGCTGAAATTGTGGTTGAGGATATTGTTGTTGTTGCTGCTGAGGATATTCATGAGGAAAGTAGTTGGAGTATGGTAGTTGAGACATCTTGAAACTTGTGTTGATGATGGATCTTTGTAGTTGAATGAAACTTGAGTTTGTTGTTGAAGTTGTGCTTAGGCGTAAAAATTCCTTAGGCGTAAACCTTCTCTTACTCGTAAGAATATCTTACGCATAATGGGAATTCATGGTAAAGTTGCCCCTGCTTTCTCTCTCTAGGTGGCGAAAAAAAAAGAACCCTAACCTATTATTAACGCATGCAAATCTGCTCTAATCCTTTGTTTTTCTTCAACGAATTGATCCTGTAGTGAGTTTATCATCTACTTGATAATCTTTGCTGATTTAAACAATCGTTGTTAGGGTTTCTTTTGGATCAATCAACTGTTAGGGTTTCATTTTTTCTTGATCGCATATTAGGTTTCTTTTTGCCGACCTTGTACTCATATCGCAGCACTATATTGTTATTGGTTAGGTCGGTTGATTCAACCTTTTATATTTAACGATTGAAGGGTTTGTTATTAATCGACTCTATTATTATTTATCCTGTGATTTGCGATTTATTGGTGGTGCGCTTGCTACTGGTGATCATTACCTTCGAATCCCTTTCCTAGGGTTTGTTTGTGCTAGTTAATTTGGTTGCTGGTTTCCTGGGTTTGTGTACTTCACGACATACTAAATCTTTTTCAAGGTTTGGTTACATTATAATTGATTGGTTCATAACCCTATCCCTAGGGTTTGTGTTTGCCGAGAGGTTGGAAGTTCTGTGTACTGAATTTGCTTTGGGGTTAGAGAGAGATGAATAAAGGTTTTCTCAACAATTCGAATAGGGCTTCAAGGATGCATGATGGCAGTTCGATGTTGAGTAATTTGGCTAAACGGGTTAAAAATATTGATGGTAAAATATTGGGGAAAGATGGAAAACATATGATGCCGTATCGTTATGTCAAAAACAAAGCACCATCTATTGGTCAAGTTGATGATCTTTGCTGTTGTCATGGAAAACAAGGATAGCAAGGCTAATAACAATGGTGATACAGCAACTATTGTCGTGGAAAGCATCAAGGTAAACAAGAAGGATGGTTGTGAGGTGGTGTGTTCGAAAACCACTTCTGATGTGAATGAGATTAGCGATGTTGCTGCTGGTACAATGAGTTGTGTGGATTCTAAAGTCACGGAAGTATTTAGTCATGATTTTGTGGTTGATATTTCCTTGGTTGATGTCGTTATACCATAGGAAGAAGTGGAAACTATTTGTTCACGATTTGAAAATTCACTTTATGGCTATTTTGCTGGACAAAAACCTGCGTTTCCTTTAGTACAAAACTTTGTTCGTAATGTTTGGAAGAAATACGGGCTTATGCATGTCATGATACATCAAGGGTTCTTTATGTTTTAGTTTTCCACTAGGGATGGTATGGAAAACGTTCTGAATCAAGGTCCTTGGCGAATTAGGTCAATCCCATTAATACTCCATGTTTGGAATCGTAATTCTGATTTGATTAAAGAGGACATAAAGAAGGTCCCTGTGTGGGTTAAATTGTATAATGTGCCGGTGGTGGCATATTCGCTGGTTGGGCTAAAAATGATCACGGCTAAATTGGGACGAATTATTATGTTTGATGAACACACGAGTAATATGTGTCTTAAGTCGTGGGGCAGGAATTCGTACGCGAGAGTTTTAGTTAAAATTTCAGCGGATAATGATTTTGTGGAATCGCTTGTTGTGCCAGTTCCTATACCAATACTAAAGAGCATCAAATGGTTAAAATTGATATTGAGTTTGCATACAAACCCCCACCCCCACCCCCCACCCCGGTTGCTCTGTGTGTAAACTTTTTGATCATGTGGATAAGGAGTGCCATGAGGAGCTGAAGGAGGTTAACAGGAAAATGAGTGTGGATGCTGGTCTTGGGTCTAATAAGCGTAACTCAAAGGCTGGTAACAAGGTTAATGTTTCAGGTAAGCCTAAACTTATTTATAGACCCGTTCCTAAGCCTAGTACTAATGATCAGGTTAGTACTTCCATACCGAAGGATAATTCTACTTATACTCATAAGGAGGTGGTGAATTCGGCATGTGATAAGCTGAACGAGAGTGATACGCTGAATTCTATTCTTAAGGTCACTAATGAGGAGACTCCTAACTACAAATCTGATACTCCTTTGGTGACTAACGCGTTACCTCATGCCTGTAATGAGTATGGTTACTTTAGAGATGGCATTAATATTGGTGAACTTAGGAGTAATATGGAGAAAATGTCGGAAGCGGATAAGGTACTTGATATTGCTTCTAACTCTTCTAACGTGGAGGATGTTGGAGACGGTTCTGATTTGCACATTAATAAGGAGATTTCTAACAGCCCCATTACTGTAGCGTTGGAGGAAGGTTTGGACAATGTGAAACTGATATGTGCTAAAACACATATCATTTCTTTATCAAATATGACCCAAAATAATCAAGAAAGAGCTGTTTATTGCTAATATTTGCTGTTTTCTTGAGTTTATGCATGTGCAGGTACGGATATGATAAAACACACAAAAGTAAGCCAAATCAGACAAAAACCCGAGCACGAGAGACGAAGAGTGCTAAAGCTGAGCCGGAAGGTCAGAATTGTGCATTTGTGAAGATTTCTATGCTGAGAGGATTATTTTTGAAAGATATGTTCAACTTTGAAGAATTGTCAGAATCATTCCCTGAACTTTCATCAATTGGCATAATATACCCCTGAGTTTCAAAAATGGCAAAATTGGCCCTTGGTCTATTAAAGATTGGCAAATTCAACCCTTGGATTACATTTTTAGATTTACACTTGTGGTCCCTGGATTTTCAGTATTGTACACTTTTGGTCCTTACATTACTACTTGGGTCCATTATACATCCTAAGTCCAAAACCAATACAACTTGGCCCAAGCTTAAACCCACGGTCCAATAGCCACTTACCCATACCAGGTCCATAAACCCAAGTCAACTCACACTTAAACCCGGTCAAAACTAAATAAAAAATACCAAAATACTTTACCGCCCTTTTTTCTCCCCCAAATTCATTTACCCAGCATAAACCTAAGAACCCTAATATGCCCCTCATTCAATTCGCCAAATTAACCAAATTAAAGGGTACTATGGTCTTTTCCCTGACACCTCCTGACACGTGCTCAGTTCCAAGTCAGCAATCCGTGTGTCACACCTCAAAAGCTGCTCTCTGATTGGTCATTGATACGTGGTGAGTCTCATCTAACGGTTGATAATGATTGGTGATATGTGGGATTGATCTGATGGTTCAAAACGACTCTAGAGAAAGCACAGAATGCAACTTCCAGATCCTTCCTTGGCCTCAAGCTCAAGTATAAATAGCCTCATGATTCACAGATGTAACCATGTAGAGTAGGAGTAGTGTAGAGTGTAGTTTTAAGTAATCTTTACTTGTTTTCGATAAAATAGTTTAATTCCAGTATTTGTAATTTCATTTGTACTCAAATTGAATTAATACAAGTTTTCATTTCAGCTTATATTCTCTGCAAATTTAAATCACTGTTTTATTATTTTCATTTCAGCTTATTATAATTTCAAACAGTTACTTGAGCTTTTATCAAATCTGTTTAGTTAACTCTCACTACTCAACTCTCTCTCTCTCATATATTTCATAGTGGTCAACAAAAGTTAAATCTGCAGTCATAAAGGAAACATGGATCTGTATTGCTGATATGGTGGAGGATTTGTGTTGATTATATGTGATTTGGGTTGGTAATGGTTTAGGTTAGTGGTTCCTTGGTATCAAGTACAAACCATTGTGGTTGGACCTGTTGTAAGTTCTAATTCTGTCTTAATTTTGAATCTGCATTTGTAGTAGAGTTAATTACTGGTTAATTGTTTGATTTTGTTTGTTATAATTTCTGTTTTAACTTTAGATCATTGCTTTCATTAGTTGTCTCATCTGCATAAATTATGTTCCATCTGCATCATCTGCATAGCCTTGATTAGTTAGATTAGGTGTTAGTTTAATGGTTAAGCTGCATCAATTAGGAATAATATTGATATTAGATTCTGATTTGATAGTTTACATGAATTATATTTAAGATTTGATTGTAGAATTTGGCTTATTAGTCTTTAAAGTAACTTTTAGATAACGTCTTATTTCTGTGTTAGAGGTCATATCAGAGTTAAGGATTGTTTGATTTAGGATTAGTTAGGCAGTAGTTAGTTAATTTGGACATTAATTTCAATCTGTTATCTCTAATAGTCAAATTTTCATAAAATCTGCTCTTTACTATATATCATATAGTAGGATTTCTATTGAACTTGCATTGTAGGTATAGAATCATCTTAGATAGCTTCATTAGGCTTTATTTCATCTTAATTCATAGTTTTGAAACTATTTTTGAAGATCAAAGTTGGAAAAAGTCAATATTCATTTCTGTCATTTAAGTCAAAGTGGTCAAAAATATTTCTGAGCATCATTCTTTATAGATTTTTAAATTCATCATCTAAGGTCAGAATTGAATGAAAATTTGGAATTTGTAACTCTGGTTGGTAGTGAGCTTAATGGTGATTTTAGTTTAATTTTGTAATTTTTTTTTAAGCTAGTGAAATTTAGCATTAAAGTAGCTATGTTGGGATCTTGTTCTGCACATCAGGATAAATCCTTCTAAGTGCCTTATAGTTTTGATTTTTATTTCTCTCATTTTGCATCCATTTGAGCTGAAACTTTGAACTTAAGCTTTTTGGTTGGTTGTGAACTCCATGGCCATTTTAGTTTATTTTTAGGAATTTTTCTAACTAGCTTATTTTAGGCTTAAAGTAGCTAGTTAGGGGTGTTTGGCATAATGGATTTAGAAACTTGTTTTGTAGCTTAATGCCTCTAGCTTGTGCTTATTAGATCTAAAACAGTTGAAATAGCTTATTTCCAGTTAGTATAAGTTAGTTTTAGGCTTAGGTAGCTTATGGTAGCTTATTGTTAGCTTTTAGCTTATTTCAAGTGCTTATTCATATTAGTTGTGTGTCCAAATCACATGTCCGGCTCTCCAAAGTTGTTTATAATATTTTCCCTGCATCTCAGTATTATTTTATGACATTCTGGAAGTTTTCATATTTTTCCCTTTTCATTTGCTATTTTTCTACATTTAATTTCAATTTTAAGGCTTTTTAATTAGTATTTAATGCAAATAATTCAGAAAAAGGTCTAAAAAATAAAATTTCAATTTTCCCAGTTTTATAAAAATAAGAAAGTCATAAAAAGTATTTTTTTCATATTTTTCATAGTTAAAATAGTATTTTCTAGGAATTTAATTAGATTAAAACAGTTTTAAATTCATAATAAATAGAGCAAAAGTCAAAAAAATGTGATCCCAGTTTCTAAAATTCTTTTTAGTTAAATTTGATTTTTGAAAAATAGTTTTGTAATTTTATAGCTTATTTTCCTAATTTTTAGTATTTCAAGTCTATTTTAAATGTCTTAAATTAGTTTTTAATTCAAAATAAATCAAGAAAAATCCAAAAAAATAGTTTTAATTAACAAATAAATTTTAAATATCATTCTTAGTTGTATAAAAATAGAAGTTCATTTTTACGGGTTTAATCTAGAGTAGTTGAATTTAATTCGCGCTTTATTAATTACGTTTAATCGCGTTTTTGTTTAATCTTGCATAATTAGTTGCATTTCCTTCATTTGCATCATAGATTTAGTCGATTTTATTTCTTCCCTTTACTATTGCTTATCCCGTAGTTTAGAAATCCTCAAAAATCCTTATTACCCATTCGAATCCCGAATCACGCGACGTGAGTTGTTTACTCCATTCATCCCTCGTTGGGAAAACGACCCAGGAAATACATACCTTTGTATTTCTTCGGAAAATATCTTGTGTATGAAAACGATCAAATCAATAAATGGCGCCGCTGCCGGGAGGGCATGTAGTGAGTTTTCGATTTCGTCTCGATTCGCGTGTATTTGAAGATCCTTCCCCGTGTGAAGTTATCGTTGTTTTTGTAAATATATCTTTTTCAAAAACCCAAAAACATCTAAAAACCCAAAAAAAACTTTTCCTAAAGTGTTTACAAAACCCAAAAAGATTTTTCTTTTCAAAATTTGTTTTAAAAAAAAACCCCAAAAATATTCTTCTTTACCCTCTGAACCGTCAATTCTTTATCTCTTTACCCTTTTATTCGTATAATTCTTCTCGATGTCTTCGTCTTACCATTATGGTTGTCAATGGTGTGGGGGACCTCAAAATGGTGGGAATTGTCCCGGTTGTAGCATTGTGAATACGAGAAACGAGTTTGTCTACGACCAACATCCCTACAATGAAACGACCGATTTCCTTAACCAATCCCCATACCATGAGACGGAGTCATACTCTTGTGAGTACTGTGGAGGTCCTCATCAAGGTTTTCAATGTCAAGCCCAATATAACAATACAACCTTTGGTTATGAACCTTATCCATATACTTCACCAAACCCGTCACAACAATCGTACTGTTGTGAGTATTGTGGAGGTCCGCACTTTAATTCCGATTGTCAAATGCAGAATCCGATTATTTACGAGCAAGTTCCTTATGACTATTCTTATGACCCATCTCCACAATACCAAGAGATTCAACCACAACATCCGCAAATTCCTCAAGATAGTTTCCAAAGATGTATTAATATACTCGTAGAATTTAGGGATAAACATGGTATCGAAAAAGATCATCATCAGAAAACTTATGGTGAATTACTTGCCGAAGATCGAGCGTCTCGCAACGAAAGATCTATGTTAGAATTACTTGAAGAAGAAGAACGGGCAGCTCGGATTGAAAAATGTCTTGAAGAAATTCGAATTGAAGAACAAGCACTTGAAAGACGTGCCCGATGGCTCGCGACTTACATTGACGATGATGAAGAGGATTCCATTCAAATGAAAGAATATTATGCGAGTTTGTCGGCTGAACCCACTCCCGTTTTTGAGCCTTTCCTTTCTGACCCTCCCCCTTCACTCACGCCGGTTGAGAGAAGTGACGTTCTTTTGAAAGGGGTCGATGATTCTATTTCTTCAAAAGATGTTGAACCCGTTGACTCTCTCATAATGGGCGATGAGCATCTTAGTACTATTCCGGAAACGAAAGTGTCTAATGTTGAGATCCTTATCCCAATCCCAATTGAGTCCGAGGTTGTTGATGATATTTGTGATGAGCCTTCTCTTGATATTTCAGATGATCATGTTAAGGTGTTCTCCGATTCCGATGATGATTCTTATGGAGATATCGACTTTGTCGACGATTTACCGTCTGAGCCCGTTAATATTGAAGAAGAAAATGATTTTGAGCCGGAAGTTGAAGATATTGAGCCCGATGATATTCAGATCGAGGATGAAGCATTACGTGAAACATTGTTGAATGTTCATTTTCTCATTTCTAAGATTGAAGCCCTAAATGATAATTCAAGTTCGCTTCCTATCTCCGTTAAAGATAGTGACTACTCGCCCGAGCTTGAGACTTTCCGATTTGATGAAGAGATTAGTGGCAATCCCACTATTGATGATGTTTATCCTCCGATTCTTGAGCGATTCTACTTTGATATTGATATGAGCAAAGTTTTGAACGAGATTTCCGACAATCCGATGAGTGATTCAATCATTGAGGATGCTATTGATGAGCCAATACCACCGGGTATTGAGGATGTTGTGCATGATCCCGAAGCGGATATGGTTGTTCTTGATGGTTCTCTTGACTCTCCTTTCTTTGATGAGTCCACCCTCACTTATCTCGTTGAGCCCTCATGTGAAGACAAAATCTTTAAACCCGGGATATGCATTGATGAGTTCTTTGTTGAAAAAGTTTTATGTGATAAGGATCCTCCGTTGGATGCCTTCAGTATTGAGCCTACACCTCTTATCCTTTCCCATAAGCTCCCGTCTTTCTTGGATGTTAATACAAATATCGTCATTAAACGTTATTTATATTTTTGATCTTTGCCTAAGTTTTGTTAACGACAAAAGTAAATTTAATTTATAAAAGCTTAAAGCTTGTCAAGTTTATTAGATATTAAAACAAGCTTTCTTAAACAATATATTCATCATTCAAGCATTTACATTTATGATTAGTAACATCTTGATATGACTCTAATCATTATGTATGATAATAGTTTGTAGAATGTGTTAGGTTCTTAAAACCAAACACTACTTAAGCATTTGCATATTTCTATTAATAGTAATACAACATTTGACATCATGTATTACATCATGGAGATCATTGGAAGATTCCATTAGATATTTTGTGAAGATTTGTACTCTTCATATCTTGCACAATCTTACTTAGATAGAGTTGACTTTAGACAAGATTTGATATCTTGACTGTCAGACTGGCGGTACCATTTTGGTACACGGGCGGAACCCTTTTTAGGGGTCCGCGGTCCGTGGACGCTCCTGTCCAATTTGGCTATAAATAGCAATGCCAAGCCAAGTAGTTTCTCATCCCTTTCTAACATACTCTCATTAGGGCCAAGACCTCTCCTTTTCCACCCCATTCACAAGGACATTCATGGTCCTTTATACGGGGATCATCCACTTCCATCATCAATGTCCCCTCATATTGAGGACATTCCGGAGAGCATGTGGGATGACAATCCCACTAGAGAGGAGATTCAAGCCGAACTCCACAACCTCCACCAATTCAAAGGCATGGTGGATTCTCACTTAAGTGAGACAATGCAAATGCAAAGTGCTTTGCTTGCATCCATCATGACCACTCCAAACATCCCCAACACCACCAACACATCCACCATTCCACCACCACAACCTCCGCAAACTTTCTACCCTCCAAGGCATGGTTGCTCTACTTGTGAGCAACCGGGTCAAACCGTGGATCGGACCCGGATTATGGTCCATGACTTCCACGAAGAAATGAGGTTCATCCTCAACCACATTCTTGAGCGTCCCAACGCTCTTTCCCATCCACCATCACTTTAGGATGGTTTTAAA
This sequence comes from Chrysanthemum makinoi, assembly GCA_910596185.1. Lineage (NCBI taxonomy): Eukaryota > Viridiplantae > Streptophyta > Magnoliopsida > Asterales > Asteraceae > Chrysanthemum > Chrysanthemum makinoi. Next base: position 236,799,829 of record OU343225.1, on the reverse strand, counting down.
ATAGTCTTTCTTTTATTTGCTCTTTTAGGATAATTTTCATTTTCTTGTACTAGAAACACATCATTGTGTTCTCTTTTCATGATCTTTACTCATGAAAAATTTTAACTAATGAATGTTGTTTCTTATATTGTTGGTGTCATTACATAGTGTTTGGAAATACTTGTGAATGATCATTATTACTAACAATTTTTTGCTTTATTTTCACAATCCATGTATCTTCCCACAAAAGCACCCAATTTAGGGGGAGCTTTGAACAAGGGGGAGATAATAGCTCGCTCATTACATTCAAGCATAGCCTCTTTTTTGTTGAGACAAAAAGGGGAGAAAATATAGAACTTGAAATTATTTATATTTGACTTTTCTGAAAAAGTCAAACTGCATACTTTGACTTTCTGAAAAAGTCAACATCATGCATCAACTAGTGAATTCTTTGACTTTCATAAAAAGTCAAATTTCATACACTTGCATTATCATTTTCTTTTCAAGCTCTAAAACTAATATTTTTATAACTCTTGTACAAACTTTGTTTCTTTTATAAAAATAAAATTTATATTTTGTCCTCAACAAAAGGGGAGATTGTTAATACAAATATCGTCATTAAACGTTATTTATATTTTTGATCTTTGCCTAAGTTTTGTTAACGACAAAAGTAAATTTAATTTATAAAAGCTTAAAGCTTGTCAAGTTTATTAGATATTAAAACAAGCTTTCTTAAACAATATATTCATCATTCAAGCATTTACATTTATGATTAGTAACATCTTGATATGACTCTAATCATTATGTATGATAATAGTTTGTAGAATGTGTTAGGTTCTTAAAACCAAACACTACTTAAGCATTTGCATATTTCTATTAATAGTAATACAACATTTGACATCATGTATTACATCATGGAGATCATTGGAAGATTCCATTAGATATTTTGTGAAGATTTGTACTCTTCATATCTTGCACAATCTTACTTAGATAGAGTTGACTTTAGACAAGATTTGATATCTTGACTGTCCGACTGGCGGTACCATTTTGGTACACGGGCGGAACCCTTTTTAGGGGGCCGCGGTCCGTGGACGCTCCTGTCCAATTTGGCTATAAATAGCAATGCCAAGCCAAGTAGTTTCTCATCCCTTTCTAACATACTCTCATACATATCTTCTCTCTAACCCTTCTAACTCAGTTTCATATCATATTAGTGATCTCTTTTGTAGCAAAGAAGATCAAGTCATATTCAAGCTTCAACGAGAAGTTGGAAGTCTTGTTTGTTTAGTGTTGTATGATCTAGTGTTGATTCATACTTCATTGTTGTATCAAACCATCATAATCTTGTGAGTGTGAGTGGTTAGTATTTTAGTCCTCAAAATACATTGTGTGTGGGAGTAGTTGTACCCTTGGAAAGAACTCGACATCTAGCTTAGTGTCGGAAATAGTGTAAGCGAAGTGTAAAGGTTTTCTCCGCCGGTGAAAGGAGCTTGTTGACTAGTGAAGTTAAACTCTCGAGTGTGAGACTCGGGGAGTGGAGTAGGGCAAGGAAAAAGAGTCCTTGTAGGCCGAACCACTATAAACAACTTGTTGTGGTTTGATCATTTCTTTCCTTATTTACTCATTACATATTGCTTGCATATTTCATTAACATACTCAAGATCAATATCAATTGATCTTTCAATAAGTTTCAAAACAAAGTTTTTAATCGGTAAACTATTCAACCCCCCTTCTAGTTTTCTACAATTGGTACCAGAGCCTCGTTGCTCAATAATTTCTAAAATAACTTGTATTTTATAAACTTGAAACGATCCATGGATTCGAAAACTTTAAAGAAGGGCAATCTATGCAAAGACCACCACTCTTTGAAACCAATGGATTTATCTATTGGAAAAACCGTTTTGAAACATATGTAAAATCAAAAGATATAGATCTTTGGTTTATTATTGTTAAAGGAGATTTTAGTTCTACAACAAAGGATATTTCCGTTGATGAACAAAAGAAATTAGTTGCTAAAAATAATGAAGCTAAAATGATGCTTTATAATGCTTTACCTAGAAAAGAATATGAAAGAATTTTTATGTGTGAAACCGCTAAAGATATTTGGGAATCTTTAATTGTTACACATCAAGGTAATTCACAAGTCAAGGATAACAAAATTGATCTTCTTGTTCAACAATATGAACAATTTGTTATCCCGGAAGATGAAACCATTGATTGTGGCTTTGCTCGCTTTAACACTATCATTACATCACTTAAAGCACTTGATGAATCTTTTCGTAGTAAGAACTTTGTCGGGAAATTTCTTAGAGCACTCCATCCCAAATGGAGAGCTAAAGTGACCGCTATTGAAGAATCAAAAGATCTCTCAATAATGTCACTAGACGAGCTAATTGGCAACCTCAAAGTTCACGAAATGGTAATGGAGAAAGATTCGAGATCATCAAAGGAAGCAAGGAGAAGATCAAATCCGTTGCTCTTAAGGCAAAGGCGGAATCAAGCGATGATGGTGAATCTTGTTCTGATAGTGAAGATGAGGAGTATGCTATGGCCGTTAGAGATTTCAAGAAGTTCTTTAGAAGAAGAGGAAAGTTTGTAAGACAACCTCGAGAAGAAAAGAAGCCATTCAGAAAAGATCGGGATGATAAGAAGATTAAAGGTGAAAGAAAGTGTTTTAGATGTGGTGATGCAAGTCATCTCATAGGAGAATGTCCCAAGCCACCTAAAAGCAAAACTCAACGAGCTTTTGTAAGTGGTGCTTGGAGTGATAGTGAAGACGATGAGGAAACAAGCAAGGAAGAGATCGCTCTAATGGCACATGAGTCAAATGAGGTACTTTCCGACTCTTCTTATTCCTCTATAGATGATGACACCTTGCAAAAACAATATAATCAATTGTGTGAGCTAAGTCTAAAAATCATAACTAAAAATAAATTTCTAAAACCCAAAAAGGAGTTTTTGGAAAATGAGGTATATGAGTTAAAAGAAAAAGCAAAACGTCTTGAAAAAGGAAAAGCAAATGACGATGATTGTAAATCATGTCAAGAGCTTAATCTTGAAATAGAAAAACTAAAGCTCACACAAGAAGTTTTAATAGAAAATAATTCTAAGTTTAAAAGGTTTAACAAAAACATCGCTCTTGCCGATGAAATAGTTAAAATTCATAAAACACCAGGAGACATGAATGGGCTAGGTTTTAATGAAGTATTAATTCCAAAGAGTCAAAACAAAACGGCCGAAAAAGACGAACATTCTCAAAAGCTGCTGCAGATGCACGGACCGACGGAACCAAAATAAGGGTTCCGTCCGTTATGCAAAATGGTACCGGGTACTTCAGCAGAACAAAATGTTCGCAATACGGACCGTACTGAATTTGTTAAAATAACAAAGAAAACCAATGATAATGTTAAACTAAAACCAGCCATTATATCGGGAGTAGGACTTGTTAAAAATGAATTTAGATCAAAAACTACTCAACAACGATATAAAACTTCTTTTGCCAAACGCCCATTTCCTAAGAGCAACCACAACGTTCAACCTAACTACCAACACAACGGTTGGAATCAAAACTTTCCTAGACCATATCAAACTCCAGATTACATGCCATGGAACCCTTACCCATCATTTCCATACATGAATCAAATAAATGGTATGTTTAACCCAAACGGACCCATGAGATATTGGGGACCAAATGTTTGAGTTATTTGCTTCTTAGGTATGTTTGAAAGTTGGATTGGAACCTGATGAATGGATAAAAGATAGTGGATGCTCACGACACATGACGGGCAACAAAAGTCTCTTCTCATCATACCAAGAGTATGACGGAGGTAATGTCACTTTCGGTAGCAATCTCAAAAGCAAAATCATTGGCAAAGGTACGATTGCTCATAACTCTCTAACTATTGAAAATGTTGCTCATGTGGATAGGTTAGGATTTAATCTACTTAGTATTAGCCAACTATGTGATAAAAAGTATAAAGTACTATTTGATGAAAATGGTAGTAAAATACTAAAAGATGGTATCACCATAGCTAAAGGAGTTAGGAAAAATAACATATACGTCATGAAAATAGATAAAACATATAATGACAAACTTTGCCTAACAACATTAGACGATAGCTCATCTCTTTGGCATAGACGCTTAGGTCACGCTAATATGAGACTTATACAAAACCTATCTTCAAAAGAGTTGGTTAGGAATTTACCAAAACTAAAATATGACCAACACTTTTGCGACGCTTGCAAAATTGGTAAACAAACACATAGTAGTCACAAATCTAAAAATATGGTGTCCACATCTAAGTGTCTAGAATTATTACATATGGACTTGTTTGGACCATCCGCTATAAGAAGCTATGGAGGCAACTTATACACTTTGGTCATAGTAGATGATTACTCAAGGTTTACTTGGACATTATTTTTGAAAACCAAAAATGAAGCTTTTGATAAATTTGAAATACTTAGCAAGAAAATTCAAAATCTTCTAGGTGTCAAAATTGTGTCGATCCGAACGGATCATGGTCGTGAATTTGACAACGAAACTCAATTTGGAAACTTTTGTGATACAAATGGTATAACACATAACTTTTCGGCTCCACGAACACCTCAATCAAATGGAGTAGTAGAACGTAAAAATAGAACAATTCAAGAAATGAGTAGAACAATGCTTAATGAACAAAACATTCCTCAAAAGTTTTGGTGTAACGCCGTTGACACTTCTACATATATTTTAAATAGAGTCCTAATACGTCCTTTCCTAAACAAAACACCATATGAACTTTATAAAGGTAAAAAGCCAACATTAGGATATTTTAAAGTCTTTGGTTGTAAATGCTTTATTCTTAATACTAAGGATTATCTCACCAAGTTTGACCCAAAGTCTTATGAAGGTGTATTTCTTGGTTACTCTCAAACTAGTAAAAGCTTACATTGTCCTAAATAAAGAAACAATGATAGTCGAGGAATCGTTGAACATAACATTTGACGAAAGTCCACCTCCCTCTAAGACATCACCTTTGGTAGATGATGACTTAGTTGAAAGTCAAATAATTGAAAGTCAAATTAATAATAACAAGGAGGATGAACCATTAAATAAGGAAATTATCAATATAAAAGAATCTAAAAGTCATCCATTAGAAAAGGTCATAGGAAAACTTAATCAAAGAACCTTAAGATCACAAGCTCAAAATCAAAGTAATCATTTTTGTTTTGTATCCACCATTGAACCAAAACCCATAAATGAAGCAATAAAAGATGAATCATGGGTAATTGCCATGCAAGAAGAATTAAACCAATTCGTTAGAAATGATGTTTGGAAACTAGTTCCAAAACCCAAAGATCAAACTATAATTGGAACAAAATGGGTCTTTCAAAACAAAATGGACGAAAATGGTGTAGTATCTAGAAACAAAGCTAGGCTTGTTGCACAAGGTTATAATCAACAAGAAGGAATTGACTATGATGAAACTTATGCACCGGTAGCTAGACTTGAATCTATTAGAATATTACTTGCTTATGCATGTGCTTATGATTTTAAATTATTTCAAATGGATGTTAAAAGTGCTTTCCTTAATGGGTTTATTAACGAAGAAGTGTATGTTGCTCAACCTCCGGTTTTACCGACTTTGAGAAACCACATCATGTCTTCAAACTCAAGAAAGCATTATATGGCCTTAAACAAGCACCTAAAGCTTGGTACGACCGTCTTAAGACTTTTCTTATTGATAACAAATATACTATGGGATTAGTAGATAATACTCTTTTACTAAGAAAAAGAAATCACAAATTATTATTGTTCAAATATACGTTGATGACATTATATTCGGATCAACTTGTCAAGAACTATGTAATGATTTCTCTAAAATCATGCATGACGAGTTTGAAATGAGTATGATGGGTGAGTTAAACTTCTTTCTAGGACTTCAAATTAAACAACTAGAAGATGGTATTTTCTTTAATCAATCTAAATATATAAAAGACATGCTTAAGAAATTTGGTCTTGAAGATTCCAAACCAACTAAAACACCCATGTCCTCGGACACTAAACTCATCAAGGACGAAGAAGGTGAATCCGTAGATAACACTAAATATAGAGGAATGATTGGTAGCCTACTCTATCTTACGGCTAGTAGACCCGACATTATGTTTAGTGTTTGTCTATGTGCTCGCTTTCAAGAAAACCCAAAGGCATCACACTTAGAAGCATTAAAAGGGATTTTTAGATATATTAAGGGAACAACGTGTTTAGGATTATGGTATCCCAAAGGAACGGGTATAGAAACCATAGTGTATGCCGACTCGGATCATGCCGGTGATTATGTCGATAGAAAAAGTACAAGTGGTATTTGCACTTTTGTTGGACATTGTCTCACCTCATGGTTTGCAAAGAAGCAAACGGCTTTAGCCATCTCTACTACTGAAGCGAATACGTCCTCACCGGAAAAGCATGTCCACAAGCTCTTTGGATGAAGCAAGCTCTCGTAGACTACGGAATTCATCTCAACGACATTGTGATACTTTGCGACAACAAAGGAGCCATCGATCTCAGCAAGAATCCCGTTCAACATGCTCGTACAAAGCACATTGAAATCCGTCATCACTTTCTTCGCGACAATGTTCAAAAAGGAAACATTTCAATCGAGAAAGTATCCTCCGAAGACAACATTGCCGACATCTTTACTAAACCTCTTAAACGAGAACCTTTTAATCTTCTTAGACTTGGTTTAGGGTTAATGGAACCAAACATGTAGGATAAACATAGCCTAAAACATTAGAATAGTCAAACCAAAACAATTTTGTCTTGTTTCGCTATCAGTAGCCACGGCACCAAACGACAACACGGACGGAACCAAAATTTGGTGCCGTCGGTCCGTGGTGTCTACAGAAGCAAAACAGCTTTATACATAACATCTTCTTCCTCACAACTCACTTTACCAAAACGTGCAAAACTTAAACCAAGCTCATTATTGTCATCTTCCCACTCACTAATCACTGAAGATAACATCATTGTAAGTATCCTAACTACATTTCATCTCTTAATTCGGAGTCTAGGATTCTTATTTATGCACAAAACTATCACAAATCATTACATGGGGTTTTATGTATGCTTTAATACCAAATATGAATTCAATTGGCAAATTGCATAACTAGTCATTCAAATTAGGTACTACATTATCATATTGCATAAACAAATCATGTTTCCCACTAATTGATATAAGGCCTTATTCAAACAACCAAACACCCCATGTCAAAAGTTTTGAAAAGCTTCTCACTTATAGGAAAACATTCTTTCATTGCTAATACAAATAGAAACGTTAGAATTTTCATCACTTGCATGCTCTTGAATACTAAAGGTATTGCATAACTAATATGCACTCCTGGGTATATTCAAATATAGCCACATTGAATTAGGAGCATTTGGGTTATCTCATGGTATTTGCCAAACACTCCACTAAAACCATTTTGTGCATAAAATGAGTCGAGATAACCGCAACTCCAAATTGTTTTCATATAGGCACACACTAGAATCAAAAACGTTAAAATTTATCTTATTTTTTTAACATGTTAACTCTTGTCCTTAGGAATAACCATGGTAGCCGCAAGATTCTATGATCACAAAGACACTCTTAACTACATTCCCAAACACCACAAAACCAAAGGACTCACCAAGGAACAAATAGAAATATTTAGGGGTCTAGAATCAAGGTATTTCCACGAGGGTAGAACCATTCACTCATCCTTCCTTGAGCATACCAATCTTCGTGAAGAACTAGCCGCCATTCAATTTGATTGTCTTCTTGACATTGATGAACCAATTTGTCCTAGGTTCGTGTTAGAATTCTATGCTAGTGTGACCGGTTTTAGTGATGAAGATGATGATGAGTTTTGTCTTAGGTTTAGAATCAACCAAAATGACTACACCATCACTTTAAGTGAATTTGCTAGAGTACTAGGAATTCCCAACCGAGGAACTTGTGTCTACACGGATAAGTGGTCACTCACCGCCTTTGATGCAATCAATGACCGCTCTCTTCCCTACATAACCCGTTTAGCCGATAAGGATGTCATCCGTGAACACCTTTTTAACCCAAAAACGGATACAACCCGAGTAACCCGAAAGGGAAAAGAGGTAGACCGAGATCCATATGGAATGGAGCTCAATGAACTTAAGCACGAATTTAAGAAATGGGAGGAGTTACTTAGAGCAAACGTCATTAGCACCATAGGGAATAGGGATCACATAAACGCTTGTCTTTGTCACATGCTTTACAACTTGTCCACCCGACAACCATTCAACTTAGCCTACTACATAGCTAGGAGAATGATTGATATTCCAACTCAAGGATCCGTTGCTCTTCCATACGGGATGCTTCTCACCCGTCTCTATAGAAACTTCGCTCCAATTCCACCAACCCCAAAAGGGATGCACCTTCACTATGAACTCATCCCTCACATCTTTGTACCTTTGAGTGATGCTCGAGTTGCTAAGACTAAAGGCAAGAGAGCTAAACCTCCAACTCCTTCATCATCATCATCAAATAGCTCCGAGGATGGTCTTCCAAGCTCTCATCTTCCACCTCATGAGTATTACGCATCTCTTCCCGAGATTGAGAATGAATCAGCAGAATTCAAGCAAACTAAGGGAATGTTCAAGTGCCTTGGTAGGATGATGAACAAGATTTACAAGAAATTGAACAAATAAGGGTACTTTAAGGAGTGTTTGGAACAATGCTTTATCATTAATGTTTGATACTATTTAGTTGTTTTATTATGTAGGATGATAATATAACTTAAAACAATGGTGTATGCTAACAAACTCATGCAGGGGGATAGCACAAGTATGCTATCAAATTTTACCCATTTTCACTATATTGTGAAAATCAATAAGCCTTGCTCTTAATCTATGCTCCACTGTTTTTACATATGTGTTATTTACTTTTCCTAACTAGAAATGTTTAGTATAACAGTTTTGAGAAAAATTTCGTGTTTCGAAAATTTCAAGTTTTAAGAAACATTCTGTCCAAATTTCAGCACTCCACGGATCAGACGGCACCATTATCTTGGTACCGTCCTTTATGTAATTTGGTACCGCCATATCTGTACAGGCGGACCAGACGGCACCCTTTTTGGGTTCCGTCCGTGTATGATTTTGGTGCCGTGGATCCTCCAGGTAATTTTCTGAATTTCGACTCTTTCGTGATTCCAAATTATCTTCCATCACTTAAAAATCAACCTTAACTAGTTTATACTGTTATTAGAACTAGTATTATTCACTAAGGGATGTAAGAAATCCATTTCCCACCAAAATTCAAAAATTTGAAAAATCCACCCAAGGAGCCCTTTGGCATAAAGGAAGGAACCAAATTTTTGGTACCTTCAAATCCGTGGGTAATCTGAATATTAGGAAATTCCACTCACTAGAACACATTAATTGCATATCTTTTCTTCTTCACTCCATCTTCTTTGTATGGATTGACTTGGGTGATATGACTAGCATTCAACCCACTTCCAAATCATTAGGAACCTCATCTCTTCAATGGTTCAACATCAAATCAAACCTTTTCTCAACAATTTCTTACCTCTATAAATTGAAAGGCTTTACCATGATCATCCTCACACCTTCTTCATTCTCATTACTATCTAGCAAATCAAAACCCAAGTTAAAATGACTAAATCATCACCAAAACCTTGCAAGAAAACCGCTAGAATGAGCGTAAGGCCTTGTTGTTTTGTCAATCTTAGCTCATCATCCGAATCTTCACCACTCACAATCTCATCTCCCATTAGAGATGATACACACCTTACCTTAGCTACACCTACTTCATCACACATTGTGATCACCACTCCACCACCAATAAAAACACCTACTTCACCTCCACCGCCACCCATCCAAACATCCAAAACACCCTCACCACCTTCACCAAGGTCTCCCACTCTCACTCCCATGGAGTTATTTTCAACTCCACCAACATCACCAAATCCTTTCCTAGAGGACTTGGAAGACTTGCCTCCTAGGCCAAGTCATCCACCACCATTGCCATCCTTTGGCACCATTGAGCGAATCGCTCATGAATCACCTCGGTCATCCATTGACCCAAACGCCCCATTAGGGCCAAGACCTCTCCTTTTCCACCCCATTCACAAGGACATTCATGGTCCTTTATACGGGAATCATCCACTTCCATCATCAATGTCCCCTCATATTGAGGACATTCCGGAGAGCATGTGGGATGACAATCCCACTAGAGAGGAGATTCAAGCCGAACTCCACAACCTCCACCAATTCAAAGGCATGGTGGATTCTCACTTAAGTGAGACAATGCAAATGCAAAGTGCTTTGCTTGCATCCATCATGACCACTCCAAACATCCCCAACACCACCAACACATCCACCATTCCACCACCACAACCTCCCCAAACTTTCTACCCTCCAAGGCATGGTTGCTCTACTTGTGAGCAAACGGGTCAAACCGTGGATCGGACCCGGATTATGGTCCATGACTTCCACGAAGAAATGAGGTTCATCCTCAACCACATTCTTGAGCGTCTCAACGCTCTTTCCCATCCACCATCACTTTAGGATGGTTTTAAAATAGTCTTTCTTTTATTTGCTCTTTTAGGATAATTTTCATTTTCTTGTACTAGAAACACATCATTGTGTTCTCTTTTCATGATCTTTACTCATGAAAAATTTTAACTAATGAATGTTGTTTCTTATATTGTTGGTGTCATTACATAGTGTTTGGAAATACTTGTGAATGATCATTATTACTAACAATTTTTTGCTTTATTTTCACAATCCATGTATCTTCCCACAAAAGCACCCAATTTAGGGGGAGCTTTGAACAAGGGGGAGATAATAGCTCGGGCTCATTACATTCCGCATAGCCTCTTCTTTTTGTTGAGACAAAAAGGGGGAGAAAATATAGAACTTGGAAATTATTTATATTTGACTTTTCTGAAAAGTCAAACTGCATACTTTGACTTTCTGAAAAAGTCAACATCATGCATCAACTAGTGAATTCTTTGACTTTCATAAAAAGTCAAATTTCATACACTTGCATTATCATTTTCTTTTCAAGCTCTAAAACTAATATTTTTATAACTCTTGTACAAACTTTGTTTCTTTTATAAAAATAAAATTTATATTTTGTCCTCAACAAAAAGGGGGAGATTGTTAATACAAATATCGTCATTAAACGTTATTTATATTTTTGATCTTTGCCTAAGTTTTGTTAACGACAAAAGTAAATTTAATTTATAAAAGCTTAAAGCTTGTCAAGTTTATTAGATATTAAAACAAGCTTTCTTAAACAATATATTCATCATTCAAGCATTTACATTTATGATTAGTAACATCTTGATATGACTCTAATCATTATGTATGATAATAGTTTGTAGAATGTGTTAGGTTCTTAAAACCAAACACTACTTAAGCATTTGCATATTTCTATTAATAGTAATACAACATTTGACATCATGTATTACATCATGGAGATCATTGGAAGATTCCATTAGATATTTTGTGAAGATTTGTACTCTTCATATCTTGCACAATCTTACTTAAATAGAGTTGACTTTAGACAAGATTTGATATCTTGACTGTCGACCGGCGGTACCATTTTGGTACACGGGCGGAACCCTTTTTAGGGGTCCGCGGTCCGTGGACGCTCCTGTCCAATTTGGCTATAAATAGCAATGCCAAGCCAAGTAGTTTCTCATCCCTTTCTAACATACTCTCATACATATCTTCTCTCTAACCCTTCTAACTCAGTTTCATATCATATTAGTGATCTCTTTTGTAGCAAAGAAGATCAAGTCATATTCAAGCTTCAACGAGAAGTTGGAAGTCTTGTTTGTTTAGTGTTGTATGATCTAGTGTTGATTCATACTTCATTGTTGTATCAAACCATCATAATCTTGTGAGTGTGAGTGGTTAGTATTTTAGTCCTCAAAATACATTGTGTGTGGGAGTAGTTGTACCCTTGGAAAGAACTCGACATCTAGCTTAGTGTCGGAAATAGTGTAAGCGAAGTGTAAAGGTTTTCTCCGCGGTGAAAGGAGCTTGTTGACTAGTGAAGTTAAACTCTCGAGTGTGAGACTCGGGGAGTGGAGTAGGGCAAGGAAAAAGAGTCCTTGTAGGCCGAACCACTATAAACAACTTGTTGTGGTTTGATCATTTCTTTCCTTATTTACTCATTACATATTGCTTGCATATTTCATTAACATACTCAAGATCAATATCAATTGATCTTTCAATAAGTTTCAAAACAAAGTTTTTTAATCGGTAAACTATTCAACCCCCCTTCTAGTTTTCTACAATTGGAGTTTTCTCATTTTGATCTTTCATCCATTCGTCCACCCGCAAAACCACCGGATGATGGATCGTTATTTCATGATATGCTTTATGTGCTGGAGCCCGACATTTTCTTTCCCTCCCAACCCACCCATTCTCTTTCCCTCCGGAATGAGGACACCGTTTTTGACCCTGGTATCTCTACCATTTTCTTCCCCAAGGACAAATGAATTAGGGGACGAGTCAGGCTAGCGACTCGGTGATCAAAAACAGTAGCGCTTCGTGGGAGGCACCCCATGCTTATCTCTATCTTCTTTCTATTTTCTAATAAGTGACGTGAATGGGTTAGCCTCTTCGATTTCTCGTGTTTGGTTGTTTATGATGTTTTGTTTAGGATGTTCCCGATATGAAGACTCTCGTGCTCGAAGTTTGTGTTTTCTCCACTCGAGTTTCATGATCGTTGCTGATGGAAATCCGATATCCAAAATCTTATCGACTAACGTTTATCTTTTAGCATAATTCATAAACGGCTTTTAGATTTCGTTATTACCCTTGCTTTTAAACATTGAGGACAATGTTTCGTTCTAGTCTAGGGTAGGGTAATCTTCGATTTGATTTGACCGCACTTGCTTGTTTTTGTCGTGTACTCTCGCAACCCCGTTTTTCCTTAAAAAATGAAAAAATTGTGCAAAAATGAGAAAAATTTAAAAATTTTTGTAAGCTTTTGCTAGTTTTATGATCAAAAAGTCCTTGCTAGTCTCTTAGAAGTTTCTTTAAATATGCGTTTTCTTGAAAAAGTCTTTACTAATTGCTTAGACAAGAGGCTATAAAATGCGATTCTAGCTCAAAAGGCCAAGAATTTGCAAGTCTCCCTAAGTGATTTTAAATATGCGAAGCTTAAACAAGAAGTTGCTAGTTTCTAATAAGTGACTTTAAAAATGCGAGACTTGAGATTATTTTACGAAGCAATTGCTAAGTTAATATATGTTTTGACACCTTGTTGACTTTCCGCTGGTGAGAGTAGGAATGGAATTCTGACTTGACCGGGCGTGTTGAACCCTAGCTTGTTCCCTTAACCATAGATAATCTAAAAATTATCGGCTAAGCATCCGCGAATCTCATTATTTGGGATTTTAAATTTGCGGAGATCGAGGAATGATAGAGTTACTTATGAGTTTAGATGCTAAGCGTGGAGTAGTTGGTTCTATTTAGAGCCCATCTAAGGTACTTATGGCTTTTTGCTCCCACAAAATTGTTTCACCCCATATCTGTTAAATAATAATTAGAGATGTTCAGTTTTTGACGATAGTTAGTTCTTTGTCTTCTTTAGAGAATCCTTGCCCATGAGAGTTGGGTACACATCAAGGTACTGTTAGTGTTGCGGTGTAATAGACAACTGATTCCTGATAGTTTGCTGCTATTGTTTCTATTGTTATAAAAGCCGTAGGATTCAGAGTTTGGCACAAAAATTAACATGAAATAAAGCCCAAATGTATTAAAGTTGAAAAATCCAAAGCCATAAAAGTTTTCTTTGTCCGATGGTACCCCCGTTGTCATGGACTTCTAAAGAGGTTGAGGAAAATCCAAAGTCATAATAAGACTTCTGATAAAACGGTAATCCCGTTGAGTTAGTGGTTGAAAAGACCAAGGGCCTAAATTGAAAAAATGCAAATGTGCTGAAATAAGTGTTAAACCAAACTTTGAATCCGGGAGATATCTCCCTAAATCGTGTGAAATTAGGACCTTGATGTGGACCTCATTCTTGTGTGCAATGGTTTTCGAGGGAAGATGGATAACTAATTATCGACTTAGCTTTATATCTTTATCGGAATAAAAAAATATCGAAAAGAGAAATTTGAAGAAATTCATTTCTCACAAAAATAAAAAAATCTAGAGGAAAATAGGAAAATGGGAGCAAAAGGTAATTACACAAGTAACTTCCATGGGTAGTGTTAGCATCTAGAATCATATTTAACAATGATTTCAATTTTACGCTTAGTTTGGGGACTTGTGAAAAATCAGGGACGATGTATTCTATCCGTATGGTCACTTCACGCTGTGTTGTGTTTCCTACTCCGTGATCCTAACGTGTCGTTTGAAAAATGTTGGAGTTATTGATCGACATGAAAGTTCAACAAACCGTCACTCATAATCGGAATGTGCTTATCGTAATATCTATACATGTGAGTTAAAAGGTAAACGGGGCGTTTTTAGAATTAAGGGTTCTTAATCTCTTTTGAGGAATCTTTGCTACATAGGTTTAGTAGAAAGAGATTGAAATCCTTGGTTTTAGAAGCGTGAGTTGATTACTGATGACGTATAGTCTGGTGTCGGGTCATAAACCCGACTACAGTCCACTACTGGCAAGCCCAATACGAACTGGGCCAATGTCCATACGCGTTTGGGCTCACGAAAGCCCAAGCCCATATCTATTTACGGAATAGATATCCGATATCTTCTAAAATAAGAAGATAATCATTCCCAACCGACTTAGGCGGGATACGCCGAAGGTTGGGGAACACGGAACCAACAAGGATTCCGTGTGTATATAAAGGGAATTATATCCCTCGTTTAAGGTACGATCTCATAACCCTAAAACTCCTTAAACCCTAAACCGATTACTTACTCTCACGCCGGAGGATAATCGTGGGAGACAATCCCACGGTAAGCCTAACGGTGTTTCTTGTCTCTTAGTGCGCAGGTCTCAAGCAAGCAATTCTCAATTGGTACGAGAACCGGAGCTCCAAATCAGGAACATCCAGCTTTTGTATCAACAAGTGGCGCCATCCGTGGGACCTTACACTAAGAACCAACACTAGAATGACAAAGCACGGTAATCACGATCGCAATGATCTCATGGGGAAGAAGTCGCAGAGTGGATTGACCCCTAAGCATACCTCTGGGACAACCAGCGCTACTAAAAATAAGGGATCAGGTCAAGATTTGATCTTCCTCGGTGGAACCGCACTCGGGAACAACCCAAGCCACTACAACCACCACGAGTGGAGTAGACCCCCTGCGCACCACCTTTACTACTCCCTTCCAACCAGTCTGGAAATGACTGACAAAGGTACCAGAGGCACCTGGCCGGGATAAGGGTAAAGCAGCAGAAACAAACGCACTCACCCTCGAGGGAGTCGCGCCGGAATTAGCACCAGAAGTTTTCGTATCCCAAAACTACGAAACATTAACGGCCCTCATGCAAGAGGAAGAGAAGAAGAGATCAGGTCGGAACTTGAAAGCCCGACTCAACTTCGACTCTGAATACGAAACTTCTCCATTGCGAGATCAGAAAGAAAAGCGCAGGGGAGATAGCGGCCGACCCCCAAGGTATTCAACGAATAGGGAGGAGAATCGAGGATGATGAGACATCTCACTCGCAGCACTTGAGTGATAGTGAGAAAGAAGAACGGCGTACCAGTGTCTACACTAGATTGGGTAGCCGTAAAATACGTGACAGGCTGGGGCGAAAGCACTCCCCAAGAGAAAGTCCTTCAGATCCAGACTACGAGTCAGACTCTGAGGACAGGCCGCAAACGCCGTAAGAAGGAAAATTCATCTCCTGATAATTCCTCGGACAACGAGGACAGCGACACAGGACATTGGAAGTCTAGAAACAGACGTGATAGCCAAGAGGAAGACATGTCTCTCCCGTGGCGCCGCCGAAAGTGGATGCATTCACCAGACGCATTAGTGATTTCTCTGAGAACAAGAAGAGACGCATGCCTACAAATGTCAAGACCTATGATGGAACGGTGATCCCGACGATCACCTAAAAATCTTTGAATCAACCGCGACCATTGAGAACTGGCCACAACCAGTGTGGTGCCACATGTTTAATTCCACACTGGTGGGAAGCGCGAGGAACTGGTTCAACAAACTCCCACGAAGGAGCATAAATGGTTTTGAAGAGTTGAGAAAGGCGTTCCGCCTAAATTTTACTCAACGGAAAAAGTGTGCTAAAAATCCTGTCGAACTCGCCAGGGTAAAGCAGAACCAAGGAGAATCTACGAGTGCATTCATGGAACGCTTTAAAGATGAATGCATGCAAGTTAAAGCATGTCCTGAAGTACTAAAGATCTCTGGCTTCATGAATGGGATTAATAATCCAAAACTCATCAAGAGATTGAACGACAAAATCCCTGAGACTTTTGATGAACTCATGAAGCGCTCTCGATCTTTTGTTCAGGGGGAAGCCGCCGCGGCAGATAGCAAAAAGAACCACTCGAGTTACCGGTCACAGGAACAACCCGGAGACAATCCAACGAATCAAGTAATAACCGTAATAGGAACTATCGCAGCCGAGGAGCGGCAGAGACAGAGATAATGACAGTATACTCCCCGATCAAAACACCAAAGGAAAGACTCGCAGCGGAAGGTGCGAATTTCCCAAGACCACCGCAGATGCGTACACCAGAGGATCGGCGCACTGGGAATGGATACTGTGACTACCACGCACAAAAGGGTCACACCACTAACGAGTGTGTCCAACTGCGCCAACTCATCGACAAGATGGTCAAGGAGGGCGATGGACCACTTAGTTAAAAACATTAAAGAGGGAAGAGATAAACAAAAGAATGGAAGCAAGAAGGAGACACCCAAAGATAAGGCCGACACAATCTACATGATACAGACGTGGCAACGAACCACTAGACAAAAAGTCAGCCAGGAGTTTTCCCGAAGAAGCGAAATCTCCTTCCCTACTTTAACTGCGGACAACGCAGCAGCAGAGCCCCTCACCATTGAAATTAGTGCGGGTGGTCACGACATACACCGCATGTACATCGATGGTGGGGCATCGGCAAATATCATGTACGAGCATTGCTTTAAAAGACTACGACCTGAAATACGTAGCCGTTAAACCGGTCAACACAGCACTCACCGGTTTCACGGGTGAAAAGATATGGCCTATGGGGCAACTGCGATTACTAGTCAGCGTCGGCAACGCAGAGCACTCTACGACAACCTGGATGGATTTCATGGTGATCAAATCCCCTCGTCATACAATGGCATTATTGGGAGACCTGGGATATCAACCATGCGCGCGGTGCCATCAACAGCGCACGGGATGCTTAAATTCCCAGTAGAAGGAGGCATTGTTACTCTTTACAATGCCACGGTACCAAACAGAGAATGTAACACGGTTACATGCGAAATGGAACCAATCCCGGCAAAGGCGCGGCCAAAGTCCCCAACCTGAAGGTCGCAATTCACCCAGATTACCCAGAACAGGAAATAATCATTGGAGGGTCATTGTCGGACGCGGCAAAGCACTGTGTGCGCGCTCCTACAAAAGAACGTGGATATTTTCGCGTGGGAGCCAAAACACATGACCGGAGTACCACGCTCGATCACAGAGCATAAACTTAGAATCCGACAAGGGTACTCACCGATACGCCAGAAGAAGCGTGGCCAAGCCCCGAGAGGGCGCAGGCAATTTTGGCAGAGGTACAGAAATTGGTAAATGCGGGAATTATGCGTGAAGTCTATTACCACGACTGGCTTTCTAATCCAGTAATGGTCAAAAAAAGCGATGGTAGCTGGCGAATGTGTGTAGACTTCACCGACCTTAACAAAGCATGCCCGCAAGATCGCTATCCATTACCGAGAGATAGACTGGAAAATAGAGTCCTTGTGCGGATACCCGTTGAAGTGTTTTCTTGACGCGCAAGGGATATCACCGATACAAATGGCTAAAGAAGACGAGGAAAAGACAGCTTTCCACACAAGCCAAGGCGCTTACTGTTACACAAAAATGCCATTTGGCTTGAAGAATGCGGGTGCCACCTATCAGCGATTGGTAGACAATGCCTTTGAAAAACAGGTGGGACGCAACCTGGAAGTCTATGTGGATGACCTGGTCATAAAAGCCATACTGAAGTCGAGCTTGTGCGCGACATAGAAGAAACATTCAAAACTCTACGAAAGATCAACATGAAGCTAAATCCTAAGAAATGCACCTTCGGCGCTACTGAAGGCATGTTCTTAGGGTACCTGATAGAACCTGAGGGCATAAAACCTTGTCCAGAAAAGACAAAGGCGGTAATAGAACTTCCTTCACCACGCACGCTGAAGGAAGTCCAATCCCTCAACGGAAAACTGGCCGGCCTCAACAGGTTCCTGTCTAAATCAGCAGAAAAGTCATTGCCTCTTTTCAAAACACTCAAGAAGTGTATAAAAAGGGGTGACTTTCGGTGGACGACGGAGGCGGAAGAAGCCTTCACTACACTCAAACAGCATCTAGCAACGCTCCCAACACTCGTGGCACCCCGACCAGGAGAAGAACTGATCATGTATTTATCAGCAACTCATGGGGCAGTCAGCGCAGTGCTGTTAACAGATAGGGACTCAGTGCAAACCCCTATCTATTTTGTCAGCAAAGCGCTCAAAAAGACGGAGATGAACTACAGTGGCATGGAAAAGTTGGTCTTGGCACTAGTGTTTGCCGCCAAGCGGCTGCGCCGATACTTCCAAGCGCACCCAATAGCGGTAATCACAGATCAAGCCATCAAGCAGATCATCTCCAAACCCGATGCGTCAGGACGACTCCAGAAGTGGAGTGTGTTACTAGGCGAACATAACATCTCTTACAGACCACGTACTGCAATAAAGGGACAGTTCGGCGACTTCATCATCGAGAAGCCGATACGAAGTACCTACACCAAGTGAGAAGGAACTACAAGATCCATGGATTTTGTTTACAGACGGGTCCTCATGCGTGGACGGGTCGAGCGGCCTTATTCTCACAACCCCAGAGGGAATGGAATTCACTTACGCACTGCGTTTTGAATTTACCGCGACAAACAATGAGGCAGAATATGAAGCTCTAATCGCTGGACTACGCATTGCAGCTCGAATGGGTGTCCGTAACTTGGAAGCAAATGTGGACTCCCGGCTAGTGGCCAACCACGTGTTGGGAGAATACGTGGCCAAAGAAGAGAACATGATTCAGTATCTGGAGAAGACTAAGTCCTCGATCAAAGGCTTTGCCAGATTTACTATCAAACAAGTCCCTAGAGGAGAAAATCGCAAAGCAGATGCACTGAGCAAGATCGCCTCGACGAGCTTCGCACACTTATCAAAGCAAGTCCTGGTGGAAACACTGAAAAGCAAGTCAATATCGGAGATGGAAGTCTCCGCAGTCATAGAGGAGGACGGTCCTACATGGATGACACCGATTGTGGAGTACTTAAACAAAGGTACATTACCCCAAGAACGTGAAGCTCGCAGAATACGGCGCACAGAAATTCGAATTGCGCGACAACATATCAGTATCGACGTTCTTTCCTCCAACCATGGCTCCGATGCGTTGGCCCCATGCAAGCAAATTACGTGCTGCGAGAAATCCATGAAGGTTCATGTAGCATGCACGCAGGACCACGGTCCGTTGTAGCACGCGCCATGCGATCCGGATACTACTGGCCAACCATGCATAAAGATGCGAGGGACTTGATAAGGAAGTGCAATGATTGTCAGGTCCACAGACCCGTTCCGCGCCAACCACAGCATGAGTTAACGCCAATCACGGCGCCATGGCCATTCTACAAATGGGGCATCGATATAGCAGGTCCTTTCCCGATAGCAGCAGGCGGTCTCAAGTTTCTCATAGTAGCTATAGACTACTTTACCAAGTGGATCGAGGCAAAAGCAGTGGCGACAATCACTGGCAATCAGGTGAAACGCTTTGTTTGGGACAACATAGTATGCCGCTTCGGATTACCTGGAGAAATCATCTCGGATAATGGAAAACAATTCTGCGACAACCCCTTCAAAGATTGGTGCGAAAAGTTAAACATCACCCAACACTTCGCGTCAGTTACGCACCCACAAACCAATGGCTTAGTAGAGCGCGCAAATCGAAGCCTGGGCGAAGGAATAAAGGCGCGCCGACGACACAAAGGAAGGTGGGTCGAGGAGCTTTCGCATGTCTTATGGGCCCACCGCACCTCGATTAAAACCAGCGGGGACACCCCTTCTCTCTAGTCTACGGAACGAAGCCGCCATACCAACCGAGATCGGCATGCCAACTATCCGCACCGCGGAGATCAATGTAACAACAAACAATGACGAAAGACGTATCGACTTGGATCTGCTGGAAGAAAGACGCGAACGCGCAGCCATACGGGAGGCAAAGTCGAAGTCAAAAATGAAAGGATACTATGATACCAAGGTGCGCAGTGTTTCATTCAGACCAGGCGACTTTGTCTACCGTGCCAATGAGGCGAGCCACGCAGAAGATACAGGTAAGCTTGGACCAAAGTGGGAAGGACCTTATGAGGTTATCAAGCAATTGGCACAGGCGCGCACAGGCTACGAGGCTTGGATGGTCGTGACCTACCGCGCACATGGAACATTGGCAACCTCAAGAGGTGCTACTTGTAAGACCAAATACGCACAAAGACACAGACGCTCCGCACTTTTAATGCCCAATAAACATTCATGTATTTATTTCTTATTTTTCATATTTACTGTTTTCAAGTATCAATAAAATGCCGCGGTTTCTAGCTAACTCCGCGACACATTTTAAGTTGTTATCTCCATATACAGTATGACTTAACGCTTTTTATTTCTTGCCCATGATGGCGTGCATGCACTACGAATAAACCCACGATGGTAAAAGGATAAGTTAACCTACTAACTAACTTGTTGAGTAAGAGGGTTGCAAACCCATCAACACTGGATCACGCATCCTTGTTAAACACCTTGTTCTCAAGACGTTGGAATAAGATATGTGCGCATCCCACGAAGGTTGCGCAGCAACGCACACGTGCACGTTTAACAACTTAGGAACCAAGACACTTGATTCCTTAATAAGATATTTACAAGACGCTGTGAACTACAACATACACGATTATGATAAAGTACTTAGCATTATTTTCTACGTATATTAGGATCTTCATACATGATTATGCATTTCCTACATTCTCATTGGCTTACACGTTTGTCTCTTCGACAACAAATGCATCTTTCACGTAAAGACAAGTAGATACGTTTACATTACGCGTTTTAGTAATAGCCACTGCAAAAAGAAATGTTCATCCATAACTACGAGTTATTACATATTTATTACCAGCTGCTACAACGCTTAAGTGAAGAGGTGCCAACATGACTTGTCGCACCTTTGACTTCGCTAGCACTCTTCAAAACATCTGCATCCTGATGCGACACAGTGGCCACACTGACTGGCACTCCATCTGACCTCGGCAAGTGAGCCGCACCAACCCCACACAAAATGGCCTTCCCTGCAATTCCCTTTTTTTTAGCAAGACGGGTGGCATGCGCTTCCAGGACTTCCTTTAAAGGTATTTCCTTCTCTAAAGCGAATGGATTCTGACTATCCCTGGGACGCGCAAAGACAGGCACTTGGAGCTGAGACTCATGAGGTTTCAAAAAATAGTCCAGCTGTGTGTCAGCATCCTCGGCACGATGACGCGCCAAGGTCAACCCCGCCATAATCACATTTATTGGATAATCCGATCGCTCCAAGCTCAAATCATGGGGAGCTCCAAGTCTTTCATTCTCTGCATAGCAGCGACCAAGTGATTATATGACTCAGCATCATACCCTGGTGCCTTATCCAACGGCGCTTCAACAGCTTCGCCTTGTGGAGCTCTTCAGTGGCTTCTGATTTACCACGCTCCAGAGCGCACTTCACCACCTCTCCGAAGGCATTAACCACCTCTGATGATTCCAGGGTACTAAGAGCAGCCAGGCGGAGACCATGGCCTATAAGCCACCGGCGCTCCGCTATCATAGACATAAGCTGCGGATACAACTCTTCGTCATACTTGATGCTTAGCTTACGCAGCTTTGCCTCCTGTACCTCCAAGGACCAGCTCACAGTATTCCCAAGCTCCCCCAACTGCGCAAATAAACTTTCTTTACCCTGATCTAGATGCTTTAAGGACCAGCAGCACGCAGACTTATACCTAGCAGCATCAGCACGCTCTTGATTCAGTTGGCACACTAGCGCCATTTTCTCCTCGGCCTGCTTTTGAGCGTACGCGCTCAGGTCCCTTGCCTCTGCATGGGCGCTATCTAGTTGTGCCCGGGTAGTTGCCAGTTGCGCCTCCAGCGACGAAATTGTTTGATCCTTTTGGGAATCTTGGTTTTCTGCATCAGATACTCGGTCTTTCAGCTTCACAATTAGCGAAGCCTGATGAGCGGAGATTTGAACCAATTCTTCAACTAATTGCTCCAGGGGCACATTTGCATCAGACTGATCTTCCTTATCCTGTCTCTGCGGTTCAGAATGCGCTGAGCGTGTTGGACTAACCTTAGGGGGTGACTCTATAACCTGCTCCATTCTGCGCAGGATCATCAGCACAATATTAGAAACACATCTAGCACATTCACCAACAAAAGAAAATTATTCATGAACGACTTTACTTACTGTGGCTCCGCATCATCAGGGTGCGACGACGCTTCATCGGTAGAGGATAACTCCACAGTCGTGACCACGGGACGTTTCTTCCTTGAAGGGCCCGCACCATCATCTCTTCGAGTCCTTTTGCGACTAAGCGCGGCTTCTTCTTCCTCTTCCTCTTCGGTTGAGCCACGCTACGGGCGGTGACTGCGCCATCAGGTTACTTCAGATTGGGACGGCTCTGCAGGGCGTTGCCTCCACTGCAACGAGGAACTGGTCCCTGTATCCCCAGCATTCAGCTTCTATGACGCGCCCTTCAAGAATGCTAAAATAGGCTCTTCATCATCCTTCAAAGGTCTCACTCCTGCCTTCTGCCAGAGGCTTCGCTAGCTGTACAACGGTGAACAGATCCATCTCTGCGCAGGACAAGACAGATATAAAACCAGGTTATATAATGCGCGACATATACGGAAGATTGTTCTTACAATATTTACAAACAGATGTACGGAGGAATAAGTACCCACCCTGGCCATTGGCGTCTAAGAAGATAGGGATCTCATCTTCGGGGCCAAATTTATCAGTTCCGCATCCTCGACATTATAAGACCCAGGCAGTGGGCACTCATCCCTCTGTAAGGTTCCCCGGGTATAAAAATCATAATCCCAGGGAAAACATGTATCATCTACCCAGAAGAAATACTCCCTCCAATTCCTAAGTGCATCTAATTTATCCGTATAACACTGCAGTCTACCAGAGCGCTTTGCAAAAGATACCCACCCATGCGCCCATGTGGTGTGATAGAAGGCGCGGAATAGGTGGATGGTGGGGTTAATCCCCAGCAAACGGCAATTTACTTCAAAATTTGTAATCTTAGCCGCCAATACAAGCTGTGATATGTGTAGATTATAATAATTTAACACATCGCACAGAAAGCGTGAAAGGGGCACACGTTGATTCGCAAATTCGAATAACCGTGTATATACACCCACTTTCCCTGCGGGAAAATCCGCTATCGTGGCTTGCATCCGAACTACCGGATGCACATTCGGGTATAAAGTAATCTGAGGTGAATTCCATCAGATCGATCACAGTGAGGTCGGAGGTGAAGTCAGACAACTGTTTCACCATTGGGATATTCTTTTTCGATATAACGCACGCGCGGTTACCTTTGTGGTTGGTTACTTTCGGATCACAACTCTTAGAACACTTTAGCAATGGTGGATGGAGGTTTTACTATGAGGAATCCGGTGAAAATGAATCTCATAGTTATATATCCTTTCTCCTCCACACGATTAGCGACACGTGGATCCCACTAGTCCTCATTGTGTGGCTGAGATAGCTTGATGGGACAACGGGGCAGTAACTTTCCCCCGAATAACGAGGCCTTCAAAATTCACTTGGATGTCTCGATACATTGCACCTACGGGTAGATGTATGGTTTCTTTCATACGTTTTCTAAGTTATTTATTTTTGATTACGGTCTTTAGTCTAGCACCCGCAGTTACGCACTGCGCCTACTAGACTGGGGGGACATGATGACGTATAGTCTGGTGTCGGGTCATAAACCCGACTACAGTCCACTACTGGCAAGCCCAATACGAACTGGGCCAATGTCCATACGCGTTTGGGCTCACGAAAGCCCAAGCCCATATCTATTTACGGAATAGATATCCGATATCTTCTAAAATAAGAAGATAATCATTCCCAACCGACTTAGGCGGGATACGCCGAAGGTTGGGGAACACGGAACCAACAAGGATTCCGTGTGTATATAAAGGGAATTATATCCCTCGTTTAAGGTACGATCTCATAACCCTAAAACTCCTTAAACCCTAAACCGATTACTTACTCTCACGCCGGAGGATAATCGTGGGAGACAATCCCACGGTAAGCCTAACGGTGTTTCTTGTCTCTTAGTGCGCAGGTCTCAAGCAGCAATTCTCAATTGGTACGAGAACCGGAGCTCCAAATCAGGAACGTCCAGCTTTTGTATCAACAATTACATTGCGTGGGGACACGACAATGGTCTCGTCTGGGGTATTTCTTGTGAGGTTTCTACTAATAATGTAAGCTTGGTTGAACCGCTTGTGAGTGTACTTGATAAGGAGGTTGGAACGTCTATGCATAAATCCTCCTTTTATCCTTCTCCTTCTGCTAATAAAAGAACCAATCCATTTTCTAAGGTTGGTGAGATTGTTGATTCAGATAGTGAGGATGAGGTTCTTAACACTTTTGATGAGTCTGCTAATTTATTCGATATGCATATGGGTACGTTCTTATCAACAGGTGGTGGAGGTGATCAGGAAGATTACTATGATTATGATGACTACACAGATCAACTATACGATCTTCCAGGAAAATTGGGTGCCTTTCATGAAGATGTCAAACTCCAAGGTCGTGCTAGGAAGTAGTTGATCTTTTTATAGTCTTGTTTTGTTTATGTGGTAGTGGTCTACTTCTTATTATTAAGAAAATGTAGAGTCTTGTTATGTATGCTATTTCGCCTATGTAACGGGCTGAGATATGGGATTTCACCCATATCCATTGTACTTAAACATTTCTTTTGGTTATATATTTACCAGGGTGCAGGATTACTCCCCTTTACCCAAAAAGAATATCTTACGCATAAACTTAGTGGTTAAACGTAATCATAGTCGTAAACTAAAGACTTATTGGTAAGGAACCTTATTCGTAAGATATATCTTAGGCGTAAGGTATTACTAATAAGGTTTTAGCTTATTCGTAAGAATATGTTATAAGCCAAAATCTTTCAAACTTGTCCAAGTTAGAAAGATATCCACAAGTCAAAGTGTTTCACAGGCTTATCCAAGCAAGGAAAACACTGAGTCACAAACAGCTTTGAAGATTCTAAAGAAAAATTCCTTATGCGTAAACTACTTAGTCGTAAACTCTTGGCTTGTGCGTAACAGTTATGCGTAAGATTAGGGCATTACTTATGCGTAAGATAATGGTTTTAGTTACTCGTAAACTTAGGGTATTGGCTTACTCGTAAACTTAGGGTATTGGCTTACTCGTAAACTCACCAAAAATGACCAAAACAAATTTTTAAGCACTAAAACGCTTTGTACACTCGATTCTTATGATGAAACAGCTTCAATAACACTTAAAGAACACGAAAGTTTTGAACTTTAACAACCAAAGTGAAATTTGAGCTTATGCGTAAAAGTGATGAACAATCAGAAAACGAGTGAAAAAATGTAGAGAAACACGTAAAGTTCCAAACTTTTTGCCAAAACTAAGATTCTAAACACTATATTAACCTTAAAACTTTCCAAGCTTCAAGATTGAAGTGCTAAAATCAAAGTTTATGCGTAAAGAAAGATTTGTAACGTGAAAAACTTACGTGTAACGTGACAAAACTTCAACAAAAATTGTAACACATAACTAAATGGTGATTCATACCACTATTAGGTCACCATAATAGGAACACAAGTATGTTTAGATGTATGTTAGAATGAATGAGAGTGGAGGGACGGATGGATTCTTCACACACAAATAATAGGAAAACGTTTATACTTATTATGAAGGAACCAACACTCTCAAATGAAAGTTTACAAGGTATTTATAGGCAAGGGAGCTAGGGCAAATATTCTAGTCCCTTCCTTAAACGTTTAGGCCTATGCTTAGGCCTATGGGCTACTACATAAGCCTAAAATTAATTACATACATATAAGCCTTAATTAGCAACCTATTACATATAAATGACCAACACTTGAAATAGTAGCTACAAGTGATCCCAACAGTTACACTTATTCAAAGTACTGAAAGTAAGGCCCATAAGAAAGCATAAGTTAGGTCCAACAAATATTATCAGAGTTTTAGTTGATCCTTCAACCATGCTTTTTAGCCAAGCCTCCAAGAAACAAGCAATCCAAACATCATCTTGGTTACCTGAGAAAACATGCTAAAAGAGTCAGCTAACGCTGGTGAGTTCATAGGTTTAATCATAAATTCAGTAGTGGACCTGATAGAGTTTATTTTCTATGTGGGACTAGGGCAGATATATATCAGACAACCCAACAACATTCCAACAATAATCATTCCAATATCGAAATGAGAGTGAGATCTCAGTAGGGCCCTAAGTGACTCTAGCCAGGCACCGATGATATAGCAAGGTATAATACATTGATATCCTAGTCTAGGTCGGAAGTAGATATCTATTCTTAGCTAGGCACCAATGATATAGCAAAGGATTGCTATCCTAGTCTAAGTCAACATCTACCGCATATCTAACCTTCACTAGTCAACACTTAAAGAAAATCAAAAAGTAGTGGCAGGTCCAAGAAAATAGTTTGCATATTTTCTCACCCCAAGTTTAAATAAATCATAGTTAAAAAGTGTGGCTATGAAACTCACCTCGATAGAGAAAAGTACAAATAACCAATAGAAGTAAAGCAGAATTGCAGCTAACAAGTGATGGCAACTACGGACTCGGCACAACCTAATAATACAAAATGTATCTTAACGTATATCCAAAACCGTATTAATTTTCCAAACTATTCCCAAGTATGTTCCATTTTGATTTCCAAAAATATCCTTGTTAAAGTTATTTACTAAGGTTTGGTATTATTGTGCGTGAGTGGAGACACTACATGACTCAAGTGAACTCACGTCAAACAAAAGACCAATACACACGACTGAGAACACCATTTCATATAACTATCCGCCAAGTTATTGCAATATCCCAATCAATCTCTACGACTAAACTATACAAGAGATTAAAACCATAAGACTTAATAAGTTCATCGAACGAATGGTCGAATACTTATTCAATTTGTTAACTTGACATTAATTCCATAAAAGTAATAAGACTACTTTGAGTAATATTTCTCGCTTTACGTGCCCTCGAAACATTTAATAACTCTCGTTAAATAAACTTTAAGTTTCAAAAAATTCTCCCATTTTTAATTATTAGTTTTCGTTAAATATTAAATAACAAGGGTTTCGCTAATCTATAGTTACCGTATAAACTCTTATTATTTCTTTACATGGCTAGTTATATGTATATATAATTATTTCTAAACAATAGATTTTGAGTTTTCATCCGTTTCGAGTCACGTGTCCGAGTTTTGTAATTGTCGGGTCAAATAGCAAGTTATAATGTCCAATATAATCTAAAGTCCATGTTACGGCATATTCGGGGTCAACCGAGACTAGAAAGTCACAGTGACACCGACGTTGCACAAAGTATCACAATAATATATATCAAGTCCAATATCGCCATCATATCGGTTACCGGCCCTAAACCTATAGCACGGCAACTCAAAACTGCAATCAATCCAACTCCATTTCAAGTCCAATAATTCCAAATTCCACACCAACAACTAATCAACCAAACATCAACCAACTTCAATCAAAACCGACACCGAGACCCTAGTGGTCTCTGTCTATTCTCGGCTACAACCCAATGAACCAAACGGACTCCTTGGGTCTTAGCTACTCTCGGCTAACCAACCAAACCCAACCGGACCTCTTGGTCCCGACTAATTTCCAACGACAACAACAACAACTTCCAACCGGACCCTCTTGGGTCTCAGCTCACATTCCCAACAACGACTACCTCAAGAATCAAACTAAATCTGACAAAAGATAAACCACAACGACAATAATAAGACCAATGATAACAGCACGACCTAACTCGACACACACAACACGATACCAAACAACTTTTGTGTTTTTATAAATAAAAATATTGTTTCCCATTCGTTTAGTCCTTAACCTGAACCAAAAATGCCAAAACGTGACTCGGTGAGTCATGAGTCACTCACACCGAGTCACTACGAGTGTTCTCGTGCTTTCCTACCTTCTTTTTGCTCGATCTAAACGGTGGGATGATTAATAATGATGGTGATGAATTTTGGTGGCGCGTGGGTAACGGAAAAGGTGGTGGTGGTGATTGTTTTGGCGCGTACGGTGGTGTAGGGTGATAAGGAGAGTGTGGTGAACGTTTCGATGGTGGTGGTGTAAGGTGGTGAGTGGTGGTGAAGGTGGTTGGAGTGTGGCCGGCGGCGGCTACAAGAGAGAAAGAGATGGTGTTTTGTTTTTAGGGTTGTGTAAAAATGAATATGAAAGGGATGGTGCTAGGGTTTTATTTCTCACAAGGGAACATAGTTGCAATTGTTTGAAATACAGGGGGGGGGGGGCGCTGGTTTTAACCACAAGGACCAAGTTTATTCAAACTTTCCCGAAATACGCTTAAAGGGTCATAAAATATATTAGATGTGATGAATAATTTTTTAAGTTGTTCCATTGTTTTTAAATCAATTTTTCCGTTAAAAATGATCATAACACGTCTATTTTTGTTTAACAAGTCAAACATTTATATTTCTCGCGTTATTAGGTTTCTATTGTGCCGACTCACGTAGTGCCTAATATAACTTACCATCAAACATATCATTAATCATTCAATCATCATAATCCATGAAATCTCATCAACGCTATGAATAATATTTCAAGTAAAGGCTCACAAAGATCAAACCGAGTTTTTAGTTTTGGGTTATTCAGGCTTCTTCATGACAGCATATATAATTAAATTTCAAATTACCGGGTTGTCACATAACGAAATCTGGAAAGTTTGGTACAATATCAATTTTGAGAACTAGGTCAAATGAGAAAAAGTTTTGAAAACAAGTTCTAGGTCAACAAACCCCTTTACCATGCGGTTGTGATTCACAACCGCCGGCTGTGGACTTAGCATGTGGCTGAGAAATTTAGCCGCCGGCTGTGGTGGTTTTGTAAAGGCAATAAGGCTTTTATCATGCGTTTGTGGTTCACAGCCTGCGGCTAAGCGACTTAGTGTGGTTTTGTTGGTTTATGTAAATTTCATTTGGCCATAACTTTTGACTCGTAAGTCCATTTTGGTTGATTAAAATTGCTATGGTTTTTGTTTAATCTTGTCTCCAACAATATATATATAACTAAGTCTATAAGTAAACATTGTTGCGGCAAAAATGAGTATAAGTTCCTAGTTTCACTTGTTTGTTAACATAATATAACATGTAAGTCTTTTAACTTGTTTTTATGGTTTATACCTCCTGATTCCAATATAGTGAAAATATATAGCATAAAATGACTATGAAAGTATAGAAAGGATAATGAGCATAGGTTCCTTACAACGATTGGTTTTTGGAAAGAAAACTAGAACAAGGACTAGGACTTAGGATTTAGAGCAATCTCCACCCTCTTTAGAAGAATTCAACAATTCTTGTAATCTTGTAAGACTTGTGATGAGACTTTGGTTACTTAAGTGGATCTAAACTCAAGAGAAATCACCAAGGTTTGTAATAACTTGATATAGAGAGCACTTTGTAGCTTCAATTCTTGAAGTAAAGATCAAAATGAAATGTGTTTGTGTTTGTTTGAGTTGAATGACCAAAGTGGGGAAGAAGGGAGTTTATATAGGGTTTTGTTGTGGTCAAAGGTGATATACATGGTGACTAATCTAGTCTTGCTAGCTAAGTATTGGCATGTGTATTGATCTTGGGTTAGTTTGAATGAGATCAAGCCATCAAGGCTAGTGAGTCATGAGCATGACTCATTAGGAGTGTGAGGTGTGTTTAGAGCATTAAATGTGTGACTTGGTGATTAAGGGTGAGTAGCTTACTGGTTTATCATGGTGACTCATCACCAAGACTTACAAGTCTTGGTGATCCTTTCATTTTTGGCGCCTAAACAAAAGAGGAGCAGGGAAATGATGAGATGGAATTAAGAAAACTAAATGTTTTCTTATTTAGTGTTTTTTAGTGTAGTTTTTATTCCGCGTATTATTGTCGTTAAGTAATTATATTATAAAATTGAAAACCGAACGAGGTAAAAATATAGGATTTGTGAAAATTTCAAAACTTGTCAATATACTATAACTTGGTATATTAAATGATGGATACGTTTATTTGAACTCGTAGATGTTGCTAAAATCTAGAATTGTAGTTTCGGGATTACGTGAAATAATAATCGTATAATGTTCCCAAAAGATGAAAAATAAAAATGTAGCCCGTGAAATATTTAAGAAATCAATTAAATGACGTAATATGAAGTCATAAAATGAGAAAGGTTATAGTCCCCCATTGTATCAATGCTCTAATTGTCATGCGAATATTTGGTATGAAGAGAGGGTTAACAAGGCTAAAACAGCTGTAAATGCATCATTCTCCCTATGTTGCCAAGAAGGTAAAGTGTTGCTGCCAAAATTCATGGAGGCTCCATTACCATTAAAGACCCTGCTTGATTATGAGGATCCTACGAAAACAAGATTTAGAGACCAAATTAGAGTCTACAATGGTATGTTCAGTTTTTGGGTCAAGAATTTGACCCAATTGCTCTGAAAAAGATTTGAAAATAAAATAGCCTCACTCACTAAATAAATAGTGGGTCGCTCACTGATACAGGTTCAGTGAGGGTTGCATAAAGCTCTTTGTACTGAAGAAACACTTTACTTACTCATGTGGTGTTAGTGAGTAAAGTATATGAGCTACAAACAACTCCAGTGTCAGTGAGATTTGACAAATGTCTTAGTGACCCTGATGACGCTATCTCTACAAACAGACTGAAAAAATATAGGCGGGAACTTCCAAAAAGGGGAGTCAAAGTGAAGTACAAGGACTTGACATATAAGTGGGAATAAGTTGACATCACTCCTAAAGAATGGTGGTTGTATATCCAAAAGAATAAAAGGAAGGGGGGCCACTTGTAGTGGATTACAACTCACACCAAACCCCACATGTCCTTGTTTTATTTTCTACTATATTCAAGTTTGTTGAAATAGAGATAGTATGTATCCTAAACAAACAGATAATACTTAGTATTAGCTGATAGTGTCATCCTCTCATTGAATCTCAAGCTTAGCTTGGATTAATGAGAGTTTATTTGTCATTCAATGGGGATAGTATACCGCAATTATCCCCTTGAAGAAGCTGACGATGTTATCATGTAGTCAAGTAGGTATTGAGTAATCTTGTATTTATTGTTCATCATTATTTATGGATTTTTTCTTTATTTGCATCAAGATGCAATTTACATGGACCAACAAGTAGTATCAGAGTTGTAGTATTTTGTCTTAATCCAGATCCGTTTTTAACTGCTGATAACATTCTTAAATGTAAAAAATACGTGTGAAAATATCTTCAAAAACTGCTATTGTTGTAGCAATTTTAGGGGAAGAATACACTAATCTTTTGACAAAAAAGCCAAACAAAACACCAATTTTATCCCCAGCACTCAAAAATCTTATCCCAATCCACAAACACAATACCCTATGTATAACAAAAACACAAACTCACACCGATCATATCATAACCAAAAAAATCATCAATCAAAATCGATCCAAAAATCACTCTCAACAAAAACTCACACCATCACTCTAAAAAATACTCACACCATCACTCTCACAAACAAAAATCCAACCCATATTCGATCAAAACAAACATCACAGATCTATAACAAAAACGTTATATCACCCACACACAAGAATCACTCTTCTTCATAGATCTAAAACACATACACAAAAACCATCAAGATCCGAAAACACCTTTTACAGATTCAACGAGTCAAGAAACCAAACTCAAAATTACCAAACAACCATAGCTTCTTGTGGATGAAAGGGGAGCGTTTGGATGAAAAAGTTTGGATATGGATTTGTTGTTTGTGATTAAAAAGTGTTAAAAAGGTTTGTTGTGATGTTTAAAATTGATGTTGATTTTATTATTGTGTTTCAGAATTGCAGTTGAGGTGTATAACGTCAGAGGTGTGGGTAGGTTAATGATTAAAAGGGTTGATATGGATGTTTGATAAGTCTCTGTTGATTGGGTGTGTTCAGTTTTAAGAGACACTGAATTGGTATATGGATGAGAATAGTTGTTGTGTAAATAGTAAGGCTGAGTTTAATCAGGGTGTGAGAAAGATAATTGATTTGGTGTTTGTAAGGCTGAGCCTAAAAGTGTGTCCCTGAAATAAATTCAGAGAAGTAGCTGACTAAAATGTAGCAGGGAGTGATGAAGAGGGTTGTAACTCAGTGGGTTTTGTAGACAAGTTGAGAACGACTCAGCTGATATGAGATGTTTGTGAATCATAGAGCTATAGAGATTAGTTGGTGATTATTGGGCTCAACTTAATCTTCTTGAAAATGATATTAGGAAGTATAGTTGTTAAGTGACTGATGGGGTATATCAGTGTTCAAAGAAGAATACGATTTTGGTGTAATCAGGGAGTGCATATGACGCAAAGGGTGTTAAAGGTAGAGTGTGGGTAAGTTATGGATTCAGTCTGTCAATGATGGTATTCAGAATATCAGGGAGTAAAAGGTTGGAATAAGGGTCAGTATACTAAGAATCAGTGGTTGTCTTGCTGCAAGTGTATCATGTTGGTGTAGTGTTTATCAGGATGTGAAAACAAAAATTAGTCTTGTTAATCAGGAAGTTAGAGAGAGGTTAGGTTTTAAAACCAGAACCTAAAAAGGTAAACGACCCACTCCCTGAACCAGTCACTGAACACCCTGAATCCTCACTCACTGAATTGGCCAATGAACCCCCTGAACCCCTACTCACTGAACCGGTCATTGAACCACTTCAACCTCAGTCACTGAATGGTTCGTGACACTGAACCGTCTCATATTAAACCTAGGTCACTGAACCCTCTATAAAGCTCTTTGTACTGAAGAAACACTTTACTTACTGATGCGGTGTCAGTGAGTAAAATATATGAGGTACAAACAACTCCAGTGTCACTGAGATTTTAAAAATGTCTCAGTGACCCTAATGACGCTATCTCTACAAACAGATTGAAAAAATATGGGCGAGAACTTCCAAAAAGGGAAGTCAAAGTGAAGTACAAGGACTTGCCATATAAGTGGGAATAAGTTGACATCCCTCCTAAAGAATGGTGGCTGTATATCCAAAAGAAGAAAAGGAAGGGGGGCCACTTGTAGTGGATGACAACTCACACCAAATCCCACATGTCCTTGTTTTATTTTCTGTTATATATTTTTTTGTTGTAATAGAGATAGTATGTATCCTAAACAAACAGATAATACTTTGTATTAGTTGATAGGATCATCCTCTCATTGAATCTCAAGCTTAGCTTAGATCAATGAGAGTTTATTTGTCATTCAATGGGGATAGTATACCGCAATTATCCCCTTGAAGAAGCTGAAGATGTTGTCCTGTAGTCAAGTGGGTATTGAGTAATCTTGTATTTATTGTTCAGCATTATTAATGAATTTATTCTTTATTTGCATCAAGATTTACTAAATTTACATGGACCAACATCAGCTTCACTTCTTTTGGAGCTAGAATAGACCATTCGATTCATCCGGGAAGTGGGTTATCTACATTTTTTGGAGTTTGATAACGCTCCATAGATCGTTTTGAGCCTTAGGGATAACAATAACAATGATTATAACATGCAGCGGAATAAAACAAATCAAAGTTATTGTAACAAGGTTTTTCTTCATCATTATCATCTTTAAAACTTTACCAATACATGCTTCAATTCTACTTGATCAAGGTAGAACATGTTACACACCTTGTAACAGGGATCAAATATCTTGAAACGTAAAACCAACTAACTTAAGTCTAGGCATTTACAAACAATACGCCCTACCACACACACACACCTTTTCCTGTATTCTACATTGTGCAAGACTTAATAAAATTAATTTCCTATAATCTCTTTATATAATAGAGAATTAGGGTTACAAAGGATAGATACTAAAAATATAAAAGATCTGTAGTAATCTTTTCTTTCTTTTGAAGTTTCATCCTTTGTCTTCTTAAGTCCTTCATGTTTCATTCTTCTTGTTTTGTATCATCAAATCTATAAAATCCAACAATCTTCCCCTATTTGATGATGACAAAACAAACACGTTCTTGTACGAATTTCCCTAGACGAAGTAGAGAAATTGAGATAATTAAATCTCGCCATGAATGAAACAACCTTCCCCTTGAGTCTTGATTTCCTTTGTAACATCTTCTGCCACGCACCATAACATCTCTTCCCCTTTTTGTTATCGTCCAAAATAGAGAACATATGCAAATAAGATCTCGTCCACCACAAACCAATATCGTACTGTTAATCTAACCCTCTAATGCCTCAAAATACCCACCATTAATGTACACCAAAAATCTTGCTAAAAATGAAATTAAGGCAATAGAAACTTAAACTAGCAGTAGTAATACCAATCAGCAGTAGCAAAAACCTTCCCCTCAAATGATGCATGTAAGATAGTTAAACACGTAATCATAATCTTCCCCTGAAGCCAATATGTTAACCATCTTATGACCAAAAGCAAAAGAATCAACCATAATAGCTGTACAAAAAACTAACCATCAATAACCACGAACACCATGTAGTACCAACCATTAATGAACATCCTAATTCCGCATTAGGTTTAAAAGATGACCACAATAATATCCGAGACCAAGAAGTAGTAACGTTGCAGAGTAGCTTCAATATGTTCGAACAATAGTGAAATATTCTAGCAATAAAAATTACTAACTAGGAATTTCTACTTAAGGTCAGCAGCAGTAAGTGTCGAACAAATACAATAAAAGCAGTAGTAATGTCTTTGTCAAAATTGAACACACGTTCTTAGCCCGCATTACCACTTTTCACACAAACACCTGTATTCGAATTTTATCCTTCTCTCTAAAACTTAAAACCGCTAATCCAAAAACAAATCTCTAACAGTAGGTATATCCATCTCATACATCCAAAATCGAAAACCAAATACATGTACACACTGTTTTACCCATGGTTTCCATAATCTTAAACATCAATGTTATATTCCACTCGTAGCATGAATATTATATTCCACTCGTTGCATTAATCTTGTACAATATCCACTTCGATATGCATGCAACAAATACTACAAATGTAATCATCAAAACATAGCATATTTGTAGCGGAAACTTCGAATGATAGCAGCACAATCGATAACCATAGCAGGAGTAACAATAATGAACAGCAATAGGTACGAGCAGCAGTTTCGAACAACTAGCAGCACTTAAAAAGATACTAGCAGAAATCGTTTTAAAGTAGCAGCAGTTACTAACCATGAAACTAACTAGCAGCAGTATGCATGTTCCAGCAGCAGTTTCATAAAACAATCAACCTCAATAGCAATAGTATGCATAGACAGCAGTAGATACATAACAAGAGCAGTAGGAACAAGCTTGTAGCAGTATATTAACAAGCAGTAGTAACATGTAAAAATATCCCGCACCTGTTCTTCACCTCGAGCAGTAGTAACCAATAAGGAGCAATAGTAAGATGGTAGCAATGATAACATGTCACAATATTTAAACCAACGCAAGTGCTTCATTCTCTTATCATTATTTCATATTGAGTAGTAGTAATGCGTGGAAGAACGCAACAGTAGAAACATCTTGAATCATTAACATGTTACAATGTTTAATATATGCGGTTATTGATTTCCACCATTATCTCATGATTCATGAACTTAACATGAGAGCACCGTCCCACTATTGATTTGTTAATCAATAAAATAAGATTTGTAGTACATGAATGATACTGACCCACGTTGAGAATTTACAATTTAAATCAACTCACGTTTAGGGTTTAGGATGAGAAGAATAGTCGGTTATGCATGCAAATTCAATATATATGTCCTTCTCTTGCCAACACCGACCCACTCTATGCAATCATTAACTCTGTTTACCATGCTAGCCACGATAAAGATAAAATTCACCATCCAATATAAATTATCACCATCCCACTCAATTAATGGTACTAGATAATCACTGAGCAATTATTGAATAATAATAATAAGTAATCCAATACTCATGATAAATCAGTGAATTTCGTCCTCAATCACAAGCAGATAAGGCAAAAAAATATGATGAACAAAACCCTAAAATTCAAAATTTTATACCTCCCTCTACAACATTTTTCGACAGCCTATATCTCACTAAAAGCTCCAATTGAAGATCCCTTCAGTAAAAACTTATCTTGATATACAGAGAAGCTTCAACCAAAATTACAGCCCGAAGTAACGATTAACGAAGGAGTTATCGCTGTTTAAAAACTGACCTGCAGAAAGATACGAAAATTGAAAAACCAACTTCGAATTTTCTTCTTCTTCATCGAAAAACCTTGCAAATCCCTGGGTAACGAGCCACTTTTCTCTGATACCAATTGTGGAGTTTGATAACGCTCCATAGATCGTTATGAGCCTTAGGGATAACAATAACAATGATTATAATATCCAGCGAAATAAAAACAAATCAAAGGTATTGTAACAAGGTTTTTCTTCATCATTACCATCTTTAAAACTTTACCAATACACGCTTCAATTCTACTAGATCAAGGTAGAACATGTTACACACCTTGTAACAGAGATCAAAGATCTTGAAACGTAAAACCAACTAACTCTAGTCTAGGCGTTTACAAACAATACGCCCTAGACACACACACACACACACACACACACACACACACACCTTTTCCTGTATTCTACATTATGCAAGACTTAATAAAACTAGTTCCCTATAATCTCTTTATATAATATAGAATTAGGGTTACAAAGGATATATACTAAAAGTATAAAAGATCTGTAGTAATCTTTTCTTTCTTTTGAAGTTTCATGCTTTGTCTTCATAAGTCCTTCATGTTTCATTCTTCTTGTTTTGTATCATCAAATCTATAAAACCCAACACATTTAGAATAAACGGCCAAAATTATCATCTAATTGGGTCTCTCCTGCCTGAAGAAGGAGTTCAACCACGGTATGCTCAGCTTTACTTCTTTAACACTCAAAATGAGACTCGAAATCGTATGTTTGCCTTTATTGATAAGGAAACAGTTAACCAAGTGGACGAATTTGTTATTGCAAGTTTGATTACCATGTTGGATGAGACAAGTGCAGTTGCCAAAGCATTTCGGATGGCAAGAGATTGGTGCCATTCCCATGGTTCATGATACTTTCAACTACGTCTACTTAGTGAGAGGAAAACAGTGAGGCAATATAACGCTCCAATAGTATCTCAAGTAGCGGCTTTAATCACAAATGATTTTGGTGACGGTATTCCTACAAGAGATATCATTGTAAATTTCAAGAAAACTGGACCAAATCGAATATCAGAATTGCATCCATCGTACATTGCATTGCAATATCTTTTGTAATTCACGTATGGAGAGGATGGTTACCATGAAAATATACCATATCATACCAATAAAGGTTCAAGGAAAACAAAGCGTGGTTATGTATCCATAAAGGAGCACTATGCATACCTCATCCAACAGCGCAATAATTAAGCCAGTACTTTGGTGAGAGGCGGCCGGCTATTCCAGCAATTTTCGGTAGATGCATACTCAGCAATTGAGGAACAAAGACTCATATGGAACTGACGTAGCCAAGACACTCTACGTGTGGATCTCTATCATAATCTACAGGATGCAATTACAAGAGGTGACACAGATGCACCTGGCCTTGGTAAAAGAATAGTATTGCCCTCAAGTTTTACAGGCGGTCCAAGGTATATGATGCAAACTACCGGGATGTAATGGTTTTGTGTCATGCATATGGGAATCCAGAAATGTTCATTACATTCACTTCGAATCCAAAATGGCCAGAAATTGATGCAATGTTGGCATTTATTCCTGGACAGAAATCACATGATCGGCTGAAAGTAGGAACGCGTGTTTTCAAAATGAAGCTAACTAACCTATTGGATGATCTTACAAAAAACCAAATTTTTGTCGAGAGCCGTGCAGGTAAGTAATTGCATATCATAAAATCAGTAGTTCACGATTTTAAACTACTTGCAATGAAAATTAACTTTACTTATAACATTTGCTTCCAGTGGTGTATGTGATTGAATTCCAAAAACGCGACCTACCACACGCACATATTCTCCTCTGGCTTGAAGAGCATTGCAATAGTAAAACACCAGGTCAGTTAGATGACATAATATCAGCTGAGATTCCATGCCCAACCAATGATCCACATGGATACAAAGTGGTTACCGATTTTATGTTGCATGGACCGTGTGGTAAAGATGGCAACTACGCTGCATGCATCATTGAAGGAAAATGTACAAAACGGTATCCTAAATCATTCTATGCGGAAATAGTGGTAGATGAAGATGTCTATCCTGTTTATCGTAGAAAGGACACAAAAGTATTTGCTGTGAAAGGGAAATTCACCTATGACAACAAAAATGTGGTCCCTTACAATCGATACCTAATGATAAAGTACCAAGAACACATCAACGTTGAGTGGTGTAATAGATCAAAGGAAATAAAGTACTTATTCAAGTACTTAGAAAAAGGTCCAGATATAGCAATTATTGTTGTACAAGAAAATGTGGGAACAAGCAATAATGTGCCAGGTGAAACAATCACTGAAGTTGATGAGATCAAAAGCTATTTAAACTATATTTAGCACCATGTGAAGCAGTGTGGCGTCTTTTCTCTTTTGACATCCACTACTCCTACCCATCAGTCATGAAGTTAAATTTTCACTTACCAAATAAGAACTCAATTACATTACATGAATCACAAAGCTTGCTAGCACTACTTCAAAGGGAACACATCAAGATAACGATGTTCACAGAGTGGTTTGAGCTAAATAAGTGGGATACAAAAGCAAGGAAACTGGCCTATGCTGAAATACCCAAACACTATGGATGGCATGAACATCAAAAGATATTGAAACAACGGAAACAGAAAAAAAGTATTGGTAGGATTTTTTACTCAAGCCCAGCTTTTGGGGAACGCTACTATCTCAGGATGTTGCTAAATGTGGTGAGAGGACCTACATCTTTTAAGAAATTGATGACAGTTAACAAAAGGTATATGAAACTTTTAAAGAAGCATGTTTCACATATGGCCTTCTAAATGATGATAAGGAGTGGACACATGTTATATCAGAAGCCAGCTTCTAGGCCTTGGGCCCACAGCTCAAGTGACTTATTTGTCACAATTTTGTTGTTCTGTTATGTCAGCAGGCTATTACAATTATGGGAAGAAACTTGGGAAATTTTTTCAGAAGATATCTTACACAAAAGCGAAAAGCTTTCGGTACCTGAGTTGGAGCTAACAGAGGAACAAATCAAAATTACTTGTTTGGTAGAAATCCAACAATTGTTAAATAGAAACGGGAGATCTTTAACAGATTTTCCTGATCTCCCACGGCCTAACAAAACACTGCTAACAAATATGGATAATCGTTTGATTAGAGAAGCGTTGGACTATGATGTGAACGAAAGTAAGACTGGACACGAACAACTTCACTTGTTGTTAAACCCAGAACAAAAACTGATATATGAACAGGTTATTGATATTGTACATGATAAAAAAGGTCAGTTTTATTTCGTTTACATCTCAAGGTTAAGATCAGAGAGAATAATTGTGCTAGTTGTTGCATCTTCAGGTATGTTATTCAAATTGTTGTAGCACCTTAATAAAATACTTAACACTTGCATTCCTAAAAAAATTATAATCAATAACTAACTTATAAGTAATTCAAATCATTGAACCAGGGATAGCGTCGTTGCTCCTTCCCGGAGGGAGAACCGCTCATAGCAGATTTGTCATACCACTAGAGCTAATGGAAAACAACACATGTGGAATCAAACAAAATACACACTTGGTAGAGCTGCTACAAAAGGTTCAACTCATTATTTGGGATGAATCACCTATGACTCAGATGTATTCTTTTGAAGCTTTAGACAAAACATTAAGGGATATACTCAGTTATGAAAACTTAGCAATAAGAAACCAAATTTCAGAGGGATGACAGTCTTACTTGGAGGTGACTTCAGAAAAATCCTACCAGTCATGCCAAAATGGAAAAGTCAAGAAGTGGTGCAGGCCTGCATAAACCGTTCACATTTGTGGAAGTTTTGCAAAGTTTTCAAACTCACGCTCAGCATGAGAGTTAATGAATATTCTGCAAGTGGTTAACTAGATTCTCGCAAACAGGAATTCAACAAAAGGGTTTTGGACTTGGGCGATGGAAAATTGCCAGCAAATTGTAAAGATCATGAAGACAAGCCATCCTGGATTGAGATCCCAGAAGATTTCATTATAAATTCATCAAATTCTCCTATCGAGCAGATTGTGAAAGAAACATTCCCTGATTTTACTACAAGACAGACTGGGGATGAATATCTAAAAGAAAGAGCGATTCTAACTCCGAGGAATCATGACGTTGATGCAATCAACGTGTACATGTTTAAAAAGTTAGCCGGTGAATCGATAACTTACAAGAGCGCAGATGAGGTATGTAAAGCATCAACGGATCATTTGGACCAACAGAACCTATACCCCCATTGAGTTTTTAAATTATCTAAATTTCCAAGGGATGCCACCCCATAAATTGAGCTTAAAAAAGGAACTCTCAGTTACGATCTTGCGGATTGTTAATCCAACACATGGATTATGCAATGGAGCTCGATTGATCATCACTGATCTTGGTCAATTTGTTCTACGCGCAAAAATCCTAACTGGCTCAAAGATAGGAGACATTGTCCTTATACCCAGAGATACACTCACATCTACATAAACACAATGGCCAGTCATAATGAAACGCATGAAATTCCCAGTGAAACCATGCTACGCAATGACCATTAACAAAAGTTAATGCCAATCACTTGCGCATGTAGGAGTCTATTTTCCTAATCTTGTGTTCAGTTATGGGCAACTTTATGTTGCAGCATCTAGGGTAACGAGTCCCACTAGATTGAAGATACTAGTCTTTGGGAAATGAAGACAATGAATTCAAGCATCGAACCTGAAATATTGTTTACAAAGAGACTTTTGAAAATCTACCTTAGAAGCTTTACTTCTGTTTGTGAAACATTTTAAATAATGTAAATGCAATCAGAATTGCGTACATAAGTACAAATAAAAAAAAGGTCAATTCTTATAACAGATAGTCAACCTAATCCTAAGAAGCTTATTGAGATTTGGGTATGCCAATAATCTTATTATATTTAGTTTTTTTGGCCTTGCCCATTTGAGCTTATGACTTACATCATAAGGTTAAGTGGGTAAGCTAATAAGCCAACAAAGAGTCAGCTTATAGGCTTTTCTAAATCTAAATAAGCTGATAACCCCACAAAATAAGCTACTCCAAACACCCTTTAATATATGTTTTGGCCTCATTATTCGTACAAACATCAGCCAGTTTCCTTACTTATTCTCTCAATAAAAATGCAGCACAATTCTTATTACAGATAGCCAACCTAAGCCTAAGAATAAATAACCCTAAGGTGGTGTTTGGATTAGCTTAATTTTTGGTCTTGTCAGGTTATTGAGATTTGGGAAGGCCAATAAGCATATTTTTTTAAAAAATGGCTTACCCATTTGAGCTTATGACTTAAACAAGCCATAAGGTTAAGTGAATAAGCTAATAAGCCAGCAAACAGTGAACTTATTGGCTTTCCTAAATCTCAATAAGCCGATAACCCCACAAAATAAGTTGATCCAAACACCCCTTAATATCTATTTTGCACTAATTATTCAACCAA
The DNA here is from genome assembly GCA_910596185.1 of Chrysanthemum makinoi. Lineage (NCBI taxonomy): Eukaryota > Viridiplantae > Streptophyta > Magnoliopsida > Asterales > Asteraceae > Chrysanthemum > Chrysanthemum makinoi. Next base: position 236,757,684 of record OU343225.1, on the reverse strand, counting down.
CAAATCAATACAATAGTGTATCATTAAAATACACACCTGAGAATAAATAGGATCTTCATTTGGGCTTTTAGTATAGAATCTTCATTTTTTATTTCAACCAAACCCTAAAACGATTAAAGAAGCCCCAAATTAAATAGATTTGATTATAATTTATTTGCTTCATCATGTTTGATATCAGCGAAACCTAAAAAGATCTAAACCCTAGCTTCGTTTGATTGGTCAATTGAAACTGATCAAAATTAAGTGTGTGTTATGTTAGTGTGTATGATTGAGAAAAGATCAAAGTACCCAAACACAACTTGTATATAGCCTATTCAGTAAAAATTGCAAATAAAAATAATAAAAAAACAAAAATTAAAGGGAAAAAATAATAGCACAACAACACAAGGAGATCTAATATTTAACCTACCATTCCATTAGAAGTTCATAGTTAATTACATAAATACCATTTAAGGTATCATGAACAACCAACCTTGGCATACCATTTAACAAAAGATAACAAACAACCAACATGATCAAACAACCAAAAGAACCTACACAAGCATTGTACACCATGACCTAATCATACCAATCCATCATGGAGAGGTGCTCCTCCTTCTCAGACAACCCATCACGCACCTCAACCAAGATGGCGGTAAATGCCTCCAACCTCCTTCTCTCCCTGATTTGAACCTTACGCAAGCACTCATAAGTGTCACCAGCAACTTCTTCATCATCATGGTTTAGAGACCACACCTTTGCCATTCTCTCAGTCCTTTTCTGAATCTTGGTTTGCAGCTCATTGCATCGCTCCCTAAGCCACCTGATGAGCTCTTCATCTTCTGTATGCTCTTGAATAAAGAAAATCTTGAAGGCTTTGTGTAGCTTCGTGATCCGAAACATCTTTCGGTTCATTGATCAACGGCGCTTTCTTAGCCATTGATTGCTTAGTTAGGTCACAAAGGGTTTTTTGGGTGATAAATGTTAAGAAAGATTATTAAATCTAAAACAAGTGCTAATGCCTTATAAATAATGAAACTGAATTGGCACTGAACAGACCTCATGATTACAAAACTTAACTCAAGTATAATTTGCACAGTTGGTTTATTTTCCCATGCAGAAATATCAAATCGGTTTTAGACATAAATTTTGTAGTAACACATTCAACTCTTCAACTTATGATAAAAGATAGCCAAAAGTTACAAAAAAAAAATACCCTCAAAAGTTTGCCAATTAGGATAAAAGATGCCTAAAAACACTACAAAAATCATTACCATACCAAAACAACTTAATTATTAACTAAATATATACAAAAATCTTAAAAACTGAAAATAAATATCAAAACTTCATTGCCTCAAACTTCTCAATAAGATAACAGTGCACGAAAAACGGGCATGCTTTGGTGTTAGTACCAACATCAACCTATCAACTTCTTCTAGATCCTCCTCTTGCATTCTCCTAAGATCCGCAACACTTTGCACTGAAGAATCATATGTACCAACAGACGATCAAGAATTTCTGACACTTTGTCCCTTAAATATTCTTCATCAGCAAATGTAGATTTAACTTTCCGGCCATAATGTACGAGCATCATATCTTTAACATAGCTCGGCTTAGCTTCAACTGCTAACCGGCCTAACAAAACAAGAGGAGAAGACATATGTGCATTATTTTTGATAATGTAAGTTTCCATGCTATGCTAAAAATATATAACCTAGAGTAAGGGAAATTAAAAGCCCATTACAATTAAATGACCATATTAATTTAGAACAAAAGTTAGAAATTAAAAAAACAACAATACCTAATAAATTATATACTAATAAAAAATAGATTTGTAAAACTATAAACAAATTCATGCGAAACACTTAGAGAGCAAGTTTGTGCGTAGCACGGGTTCTGACTTGCTCGTATGTTTGGCGCAATGGGCTGGGGCTGGGGCTTGGGCTTGGTTTGGGGCTGGGGCTAGGGCTTTTATTATAAGTCGAAGTTGGAATTTGTATTTTTGTAGACTTGTTTGGCAAATGGGCTGGAGCTGGGGCTTATTATTGCAAAATTACTAAAAATGATATAATTAAATGAGTTTTATAGTATATGTTAGATATTTTTGTGGGTAAATATTTATGGAGCTGGGGCTTATTATTGCAAAATTACTAAAAATGAGTTTTATAGTAAAGTTTTTAGCCCCTTTTATGGGGCTAAAGTTGTAAACCCCTTTTAGGGGCTTATGCTTTCATAAGCCCGCATGAAAAAGGAGACTTATTTTATAATCCGGCTTATTTTAAAAGCCCAAGCCCCATAAGTCCCCAAAAGCCTCTCCCCAAACACACCATATATATGTTTCACTTAATGAATTGAGTCGGTACCGTTATTTTGATTTATTTACTCAGTTTGAAAAATACGTAAATTTGTATTTGATGATGATGATAAGTTGCCTACTTAATTGTGATCTTTATGAAGCTAATTTAGTGGTTCTACAATCATCATACAAAGTCACAAATGCAACCATGTATTACTAGGGGAGTCGTGTAATAATCGTAGAAGAAATAAGAAGTTGAGCGAAGACAGGGGTGTAATGGTCAACTTCATACTACCTCCATCTCAGCGCGACATCAGTTTTTCATTACATCACCTAACTACCATCTAATAACTGTAGTGATAGCCACCTAACCAAACATATAAAAATAACTTATTTTATACAAACATACCCTACAATACACACACTCACAAACAAATAATAATAATAATAATAATAACATTTTTCTTCTTTTCTATTAGGTGAAGGAGACCACCTAACCGCTCCCTTCGCGCGCCAACATACCTTCTCCGTCATAGGCTTCACGGGCGAAAAGTGCCCCTTCGCGTCGGCTGATCTAATAGGTTTAGTGGTTTATCTTAACTAAGTAAAAAAAAGTACATATGCATACGAATAAGTTTTTTTTTCTTTTCTTTTTTTTAATCATAGTTTTTGACATTTTAACCGATTAATTCACAGGGTTTACGCTCATCACCACACATACTCAAATCATATAAAAACCCTTCCTTTTAAAAATATGACGTGGCCACAAAAGGAAGATTAAGTTGTTACACAAACTATATGTTCCTGTGAATGTGCCTTGGTATTCTATCTTGACTAGGAGGGTACCCGCACGATCTTGGCGGCGGTTACCTTTTGACTGAATTTTCTGGTAATGTGATGTTATGCGGCCATACTTTTTTTTAACAATTAATTTACAAATAATAATAACCGAGATCTTGTTTAGTTTCCTTTTCGTTTTCGAGTCTAGGTAGATCTTTCCTATTAGGGAATATGTCACCCAATAGTAATCAAGTTTTATAAGTGTTCTAATTTAATACCTCAAACTTTCTACTAATCACAAAAACCATCAAAGTTTCAAAAGTGTTTCATTCTTATGTAATTTTCTAAAATTAATGTGCTTAAAGTACCAATTTATGCATTAACATATTGTACATTAATTTTAAACACCTACCCCCTGAATTCAACTAATTTCAACCAACTTTATGTACAACTCTTTAATGCATGACTAAACATAAACAATAACCACAAAATAATTATCAAGTTTGAGAAGTGTTCCATTCAGGTCACTCTAACATAAAAATTACATAAGAATGGAACAGTTTTGAAACTTTGATGGTTTGTATGGTTGATATGAAGTTTGAGGTACCAAATTGAAACAGATCTCAAACTTGGTTACTATTTGATGATTTTCACCCTTGTTATTACTGTGAGTTGGGGAGTGACCGGTGGGTAGCCTAACAAACAAAAAAAAAATCTTACAAAGTTAAAAATGTTTTTTCAATAATGTAACGGTTCACTTTTTCATTTTTTAGTCGAGTGAGTTATCGGTCGAGGGGATGAACCCTTCGTCATTTTTGGAGCCGACCGACCCAGTTTGACCCTCATCTTTGCAATGGTGACGAATCGGTCGGCGCAATGGCGACCGAATCGGTCGACCGACCACTGTGGGCACCCTAATGGCTTTATTTTTTAGTTCTTAGCTTAGTAGCTTGATTTGATTGTACATTGTGGTTAAATAGTTGTATATTTTGGTGAAGGGGTGAATTAAATAATGTATTAATTGTATGTGTTGAATAGGGTTTTTTTTTTTTTTTTTTTTATTTGTGCTTCAAATAGTTGTAAATTATGCTTTTTTACTTGTATTTGCTTAAAAGTTCTATATCAGGAAGTCTTAAAAAATTAATAGGAGGGAATGTACAACATGCATTATAAGGTAGTATAGATTTTTAACAATAAAATGTAGAGCCTAACAACATTATATAATTAGGAATGCTAAACCTAAATAAGAATTTAAAAAAAATATAAAAAATAGTAAAAAAAAAAATCATGTGTCAAAGTGTGATTGGTCTAATCAGAGAAAAGAGGAAGAAAGTATAGCAAAATAGACTAATAACTTCCTGATATATCAGCGTGTGATTTTTTTTTATATGGGTATAGCATTCTTCTTATATAATACAACATCAGTGTTAAGTTTAAATTTTACTCTTTATTAAATTCGTTTACATATAAAATGAAAATAGCCAATGTTGAAATGTTAAAATATTGAAAATGGTCAAGCTAGCCATGCGTTTGGAATGTTGAAATGCTGTCATGCGTTTGAAATTTGGAAATGAAACTATTACTTATATGACATTTGGAAAGGAAAGTATCGAAAGTATTTCAGAAACGGTTGGGTTATTTAAAGGCTGTGATGTAACTATGGCAATTTAACTATGAAAAATGGTCAATGTGAAATTCAATATACGAATTATATATGAAAATACGAAACTACCGATGCAAATTCTATATGCAGGACTGCCAATGCAAATGCTATAATAGTAATGATTTGATAAAAAGCGACTCGCTATGCCAATGCCAATGCAAATTCTATGTGTGGTAATGATTTGATAAAAAAACGAAACTGCCTATGCGAATGCAAATTCTATGCTTTTTAAAATTAATACTTTCCACAACATTAAGGTAGTCTAAATTTATTAAGGAAATGTGTAATGGAAATTTATTACTGTAGTTACCAACTTACCATCATTAAAGTAGTCTAAAAGGCTATAAATTAACCAAAATTAGACATTAACATATTAACATAGTAATTATAATTATGATTTAAATTAAGAACAGTACGTAACTCTTTTTGTATTAATATGTGCATTAATATGTATTAATGTGGTGTTTTCTTTTTTTAATATGTGCATTAATATGTTGTATACTATGCTTATTTGGTTGTAAGTCTGAAAATTATGTGCTTTCAAGTGTTGTACATCATGCTCAATTTGTTGCAAGTCTGAAAGTCAAAAAAGTTTTTAGGAGAGAGATGCATCCGTGTATTATAAGTAGTAGAGATATGTACAATATTGTTTTTTCTTGTCTTCTTATGTTCAGGGCATCATGAAGACACCAAAATCAGTGGAGTAGCTAAGTAAACGGAAGCTTTGTGTGAAAGCTTAGATGATATACGATGGTCAAATATATATTTTACGAACTACTGAAACCAATTTTTACTGGAAGTGAATTTTGAGGCCCTAGATAATATAAGGGGATATATATTTTGAGGTCTTTAAAAATTTAAAGCCCTGTGCGATCATACACCTTCGTATACCGCTCTGACCAAATTACACGCTCTTAGGCCCCATATCAGGGCCCCAAGAATATACTTTTGTGTATATATTAGGGAAAATCACGCAAAAATGTAGTTAACTGGCCACTTTTTTCCATGTAGCATTTTTGTTTCTCATTCTGTCAATAAACCTCTATCGTTAGTCCTTTCTGTGTACCCGTTACCAAAAAAATATGCATCGTTAGTCATTTATGCTAACGACCGTTAAAAAATAACTTAAAATTTGGTTATCTTACGCTAAACTTGCATCGTTGTTCTTTTATACTAACGATCGTTAAAAAATAGCTTAAAATTTGGTTTTCTCACGTTTCCGTCCGTTCTTTCACGTTTCCGTCCGTTTTTACACGTTTTCGTTCGTTTTAACACGTTTTTGTCCGTTTTTTCACGTTTTCATACGTTTTTATACGCTTTCATTCGCTATTTCACGCTTTTATGCTTTTCCGCTTTTTTTTTTACACGTTTTCATCCGCTTTTAATCATTTTCGTTTTTTACGTTTTCGTTTTAGTTTTATCCGTTTTAACATCGCTGGTTCCATCCGCTTTTACCATATGTATTCGCCCGCTTTTTACCGTTTTCTTTTTTTTTCATGTTTTCATCCGTTTTACATGTTTTCATCCGTTTTACGTTTTCATCGTTCTTACATCGTTTTCAACCGTTCTTACAAGTTTTAGTCCGTTTTTAGCGTTTTCATCCGTTTTACATGTTCTCGTCGTTTTTACGCGTTTTCGTAGTTTTCACATTTGCATCCGTACGTTTTAGTGCGTTTTAACACGCTTTACGTTAGTTTTTCACGTTCATTCAGTTTTACACGTTTACATCCGTTTTTGCACGATTTCTTCTGTTTTTACACATTTTTGTTTGTTTTAACACGTTTTCCTCCATTTTACACGTTTTCATCCGTTTTTACACATTTTCATCCGTTTTTACATGTTTTCATCCGTTAGACAAAATGTGCAAACACGAACGAAAACGTGAAACAACAGATGAAAACGTGTAAACGGATGAAAACGTCGAAAAACGGATGAAAAAAAAATGGATGAAAAAATAACGGATAACGTGTTTAAATGGACGAAAACGTGTTAAAACATATGAAAACGTGTAAAAACAGACGAAAACGTGCAAAAACGGATGAAAACGTGCAAAAACATATGAATGTGAAAAAATAGACGAAACCGTGTTAAAACGGACGAAACCATGGAAAAACGGATGAAAACGTGTAAAAACGAACGAAAACGTTTAAAAACGGATGAAAACGGCGGAAAAAATAGACGAAACCGTGGAAAAATGACGAAAACGCGAAAAAACGGACGGAAAACGGGAAAATAGACGGCGTGTAAAAAACGATTGAAAACGTGAAAAACCGACGCGTGTTAAAACGAACAAAACGTGTAAAACGCATCAACGTGGAAAACAATGGACGGAAACGTAAGAAAACCAAATTTTAAGTTATTTTTTAACGATCGTTAGTATAAAGGACCAACGACGCAAGTTTAGCGTAAGATAACCAAATTTTAAGTTATTTATTAACGGTCGTTAGTATAAATGACTAACGATGCAAGTTTTTTTGGTATCGGGTACACAGAAAGGACTAACAATGACAGAATGAGGGAAAAAAAAAGAATGCTGCATACAATGGAAAAAAACGTCAAGTTAACTATATTTTTAGGTGATTTGCCCTATATATTACCATATTTAATAATTTCCTGTTTCAGAAGTGAGGCTCAAGTACATACTGCAAAAATGATTTACTAAAGTTTTGTTCTTTGATCAGGCATTAAAACATGAGGTGTTTTAACTTGTGTCAGTAAGTTCTAATGTTGGTACGAATGATATCGAATACCCAAAAGATGAGTAAATGCTAAATAACGGACCACATGTTTCATTACTACATCATTGATGTAGCTAAGGATCCTTTCATGACCATTAGAGTGACGATCGAAACACGCATCAAATAAGTTTTGATAGATCAACCCAAACATGGCTACTTTCAACCCGTACGAAAAACATGTTTTAACAAAACTTGTTTTGACCCGTAACTCAAGCTGCTCACTTGCCACATGTAACATATACATTAAAAGGTATTTTGCATATAATGTACGAGTAGAAGAGTGGTAGAATTTGCCAAAAACACATCAGGTTACCATCTATAAAAGCTATTATTATCAAGTATACAAACTATAAATCAGAAATCTTCAAAATTGCTTCCATTTTCACCGTCTCTAAACAATACAACAATGGCAGCTCAAAACTAAAACAAAGAACCTACCAACAGTAAAAAAAAAAAAAAAAACTTCTGCCACCTCAGAGCCTTCATAAGATGGTCACAGTAATCGCACTTCCCAGAATCTTGAACTATTTGGAAGGCTAGGTATGTCATGATATAGCGTAGCCACCCTGTAAACAGGCCTACTTTCTTATAGGATCTGTGGGTAGACCCGAAATGTTGTTTGGACACACATCATAAGCGTTCACGAAGAACCTTGACAAATGATGCAACGCTTTCCATAACATACAGCTTCAACATCCTAATGCAAAGACTCTACAGACCGTTTTCTAATTCAGCTCGATTCAGTGTGGATGTTACCCTCGTAAAAAATTCAGGTTCGTTTTGTTTTATATCTTCAAGTGTAGTCGACTCATGCTCATCAGTCTATATTAGGTTCAGAAAGGAAAAAAGGAAGAATCAGTGACAGTTGTAGATAAAAGGATTCTCACCATGCAGTTCTTTAGAGCACTTGTTTTGTATTCAAGACACAGGAACAAGCTCAATTTCCACATTAAAACAACAGTAGTTATAAAACCATATTCACAGAATATCTTACTGTAGAACAAAAATTGGGTGGTTGGGTAAGCGGTCAAAACAAGCTCATTTAGACAGGTAACATGTTATGAACAGGTCAAAACGAGCCGAGTTGGGTTGGCCAGTCAATATTTTTGAATTTTTTTTATACAAATAAATGCTCCATTACATATAGTTACAAAAAAACTGCTACCAAAATAATGATCTCACTAAGGGTTGATAATAAAATTTGGATCTATGTTTTCGGATAACCAACACAAATCACTTGTGTTATCCAAATACGTAGTATCACATTTCGATCTGGGTTGTAAGAAAAATTAACAATGCATGTTTTTCAGGTTGCGCGACCGAATCTAGACACAAACCAAAACCAACTGAAACCGAATACCTGCTCCCAATAACAAAAGGATTGGACTGATCAGGATTATGAACACCCCTACTAGTGTATAACATATAGAAATATTCATTCTCCTGTAATATACTGCAATGTGATACATACCTCTGTAAATTTTAGAAGGATTAGATTCGCTGCAGATGCTGGCTTTGATATGTCCCATCTGCCATGGAGAAAAAAGCACATATCAATACAAGCAAAAAAACTGAAAACAGGAGAAATCTTAAAGTCCAACAATCCTAAACATTTACCAGGTAGGTTAGCAACTTCTAGTTCACTAGCACATGATAGTTTTTATTTTCTTATTCAAAAGACGAGTAATGTAAATGTACTTTTTACGTAAGTACCAAGTTACTATAAACCTTAAAGAGAAAGGTTGACTTGTACAAAACTAATCATGCATTTCTTCCCGATCTACTTAAAAAATTTATATTAACATTCGTTATTAATTATGTAGTTTAGTTTTGGATCTACTAATTTATGATTAAAATACATAAATTTTGTTATTTTGTATGTTCTCTAATTGAAGTGTATTAGTTTCATTTCATTTTGGGGAATTGCATATATATCCCTCTAAAGACTCAAAATTGCAGATATATCCAACTGAAAATCATAATTACATATATATCCTTCAAAACCTTTATTAATGTCATATATATCCAATTAATTAAATTATAAATTAATAAAACATGTTTCATTTTAAATTGTCCATTATACCCTTTCTTTTTCATAAGAGTTATTAGTCTCCTCCGAATATGAAATTAAGTCACTTTCAATTCTTCAATCCACTCTAGATTTTAATATATATAGAACAATTTAACTTATTAAGATAATAATGGAATTCTCGCCACAACAACACATTAACTATTTTCTTTCAGACGTACATCTCCGGCATCGTTTAATGCTGCCAACTGTTTACAAATGTCTTTCTTGTTATTTTCTTTTTTCATTTTTTTTTTGTTTGCAAAAAGATATTATATTGCCAGATAATTTTTGATTTATTTTGCAGTTAATTTTGCTTCCTGCATTGTTCTTTTCCCTCACCTGTGACATCTATGGCAACACCACCACCCATTCTTTAATATATTTTCTCTGCCTGACAATATAGCAATATAGAGAAGATCCAGTTATAGTCATTTATGGTCAAAACTAAAATTAACTTATAGTTATTATTTATTTTAGGTTTTATTAATATATAATTCAATTAATTGGATATATATGACATTTTTTAAGGTTTTGAAGATATACAATTATGATTTTGGGTTGGATATGAGTTTTTGGAGGGATACTAATGCATTAAGATGGTCATACCTCACGAGCATCAACTTATTGACAGAACGCCACATTCCACGGCCTACTTCTTTTACAGTTTGATCTCTTGCACTTCGTCCATGCCACAATTCTTTAGCAACATACATGACTTCTTCAACATCAACCTTTGTTCAGGCGAAATTACAAATAAAGTATCAAGAATTGATAAGATGATAGATAAATACTATATTCAGGCGCAAGTGCAGTGACCAATTTGTGTATTATGCCAAATGGAGAAAAGGTACATGAGTAACTAGTTAGATAAATACTATATTCAGGCGCAAGTACAGTGACCAATTAGTGTATTATGCCAAATGGAGAAAAGGTACATGAGTAACTAGTTAGAAAACCAGAAGAATATTAAGCCACAGATAATTAAAAAAAAAAAGGCACATTAAAAGTTTGCAATCATAAATGAAAATGTATTTAGCATGTGCTTGGTTTGTAGAGGGGGATAAGAAAGGGAAAGGGAACGGGAATGCAAAGGAACCTAATGATCATAATCATTGCATTAATATTGCTTGGTTAATAATGGTTGATCATTCTAATTATCATAGATGGTGTTTTGTTGTTTAAAACATTTTGTTGAAACAAAGAGATCTTGATAGATCTTGAGCTCGTGGATCGTTATATATGCCTATGTAATCACAAGCACAATAAAAGACAATCTCTACAACTTATATTTATCAGCGGAATATAAACACAAGTAATAAATAACTAAGAACTTCGTGATCCTCTATGGATCTTTATATTAACTAAAACTGAGTTTTTCAATCCCCTCTTAACTCATACTATTGTGTTCCTTTTATAGATAAGGAACCCTAAACAAAATCGCTAAACCGTTTCCCGAAAGCGTATAAACTTAAAACTAAATAAGATATACACAATCACTTCCTAATAAAGTTCATGTATATCCAAACTAAATATACTAAACACGGAATACTCACTTCATGAGAAACAAAATAATAACTATTATTCTTGATTGATTATGTCTTCTGTGGAGAATCCACTTTCGTCTTCGATAGAAACCCTTGGCAGTAATTTCAGCATAATCCAAACTTCACATAATTCCCAACAATCCTCCCTAAACTTTGGAATTTGACTAGGTTAAGTTCCACTTTCTTGATAGATCTTTAACAAAACGGCTCAGGAGGATTGTGCACGAACAGCATGAGCAAAGAATCCAAATAAGAACATCTCTATGATGAAGAAACTCTAAAACTCTATATCTTTAAACAACAAATGACAATAGGTACATCAAAACAATTAGTTGCATACTATTCTCATCACATCGGTGTGTTAACTCACGTGAGAGGTGAATCATTGAAAATAATGGATTTGATGTCTCTTCCAATAGCCATCACTCTTGGAGTAGCCATATGTTTAAGTTTGTAAACTATGGTACACGATAACCATCGATTTATTGGCAAACCAGCAACCATATAAACGGATTTGAAATGTCTTTACCTGTAGCCGTTTGCTCAGGACTAGTCAATTCTTAGAATTGATGAATTGATAACCAAATATGGAATACCACTGCCTTTACCACAAGCCATATACATGTGGGCTAGTCAATTCTTGGATTCCAAAAGGGAATAAACCATGGTGAATTGAAAACCATACAACACTCAGCAATTAAGCATGGGTGATTGCATTCCCTATGATTTTAGCAAATCATTACGACTATCAACAGATTTGATATGTCTTTACCAAAGTTGTACCCTTTAGACTAGCTAACTCTTTGACATACACAAGGTATATCTGGTGAGTCAAGAACCATCAAAAGTATACAACAAACCTGCAGAAAAGTTAGATAAACCAAAAACAAAATTTTTTTTTTTTTTTAACTAAGAATAAAGAAACCAAAATTACAAAATAAACAAAACAATACAATCAAGATGAACCTTTATGTGACGAAGGCGATTTTTAATCAAACCAACACATTGTGAAGCATGAAGTTCATCATTGCCAACTGGATTAGGAGACACTTCCAACTTCGTCCTCAGACCGTTCCATAAAAGGAACCGATAAAGGATAGAGCTTATCCGATAGCATGCACAAAATCATTCCACATGTGGTGCGAACCACATGACACAAGCGGAGAATAAAATCTCCAACTCTTAATTTCCCATAAATGCGAATTCTTCCAGATAGAATACCCTTTACCTTCGGAGAAGTGAGAATCAAACAAAACCTGAAGATCACCCAACAAATATAAACCAGAACCTGTTGGTGGATGAAAATTATAATATTGAATGACATGTTCATACAGCATTTTCAAATCATGTCTAATCACCAAATGAAGAATGTCCTTCAAGAAATTGAACTCAATAGCGATATCATCCGGTCGATAAATAGTATTAAGCTTCCCAGATTTCCAATTGATCAATACCACATGAGTTCCTTCAGGAAAAACTTCAACAGGTCCAACTTCAATAAAGGTAGATTCATCACCGAGATCTAAATAAGGAGTCTTTGAAGAATGCTTCCTAGCCAGATCGTGACAGAACTCCTTAAGAACTATGTTTCCTTTTCACCATACTTTTCGCCTCTACCGGCTATTGGATGCGTATCAATCTTTAGTGCATCATTCGTCCCAATGAGTTACCCAAATCCACACTGGACAACACTTGAAGAAACCAAAGAATATTCAGTGAAACAACCACATCGAGAAGAAGAATTAGCTCGAAGTTGTTTGAAATGTAACTGAAGAGATCACCGAGGTAAAACATCATCAAAATTTTCCCTTGTCTGTTGTTTTATGTCTCTTAGCTTGAGGAACATCAGACATTGAAGCAATTCTTTCCAATTGAGAAGAAAGTAGAACCGGAAGAGGAAAACTTCATAATCATATTATACTGTCTAATCAAAGCATCATCAGACAAAGCACAGATTTGCTTCATTGACCTACCGAATTATAAAGACGAGAATTCTTCACAACTCGCCTCATATGATTCCTCTTACGAGTAACTGATCATTGGTTTTTCTCTTTTGGCTTTACGTCTTTGAACAATCGAGCTCTCTCTTTGCACGGCCCTTCTTGCTTCCTTTGATTTCCAAGAGCCACCATTTGATCCACAAAATTGTCATTATCAAAAGATGCTCCTAATATAAGTTTGGCAAGATTTGGATCGGATCACCTTGAGTAGTATAAGCATCCCATTGATCATACGTGATCTTAGGAAGTAATGCATCAAGCTCTAATTTTCTTTGCCAGAAAAATCGAATCAAACTGATCTTGAAGAAATTTAGCAACAACACGACTCTTCTGCATATTCTCATAATCGGCAAAACATCACGAGCCTCGAGCTTGATTTTCTTCTTCATCGGAGGCATACTGAATTAATCATATCATCAATCACATCTTCCTGTCCTTTGTCGGAAGATGTCTCGATAGAACCAATTTGAGCCGGAAGGAACACTCAAATCAACATCAGAAAAGAATCGGGTTGAGACAATTTCTCCCGGGAGTAGAAAACTTGAGAAGAAGAATTTAACTTATGCATTCTCCCAACTATAAAAACTTCATCATCATCTCAAGGTGGAACATTTGGTTGTTCTTGTATAGATGAGGTTTGACCATGATCGAGCGACCTCCTCAACTAGAACATCAGCAGATGCATCAACAACATTTGGCTCCTTTGAAGTTTCAGCAGATACCTTATTCAAATATTGTCTTTCTATCAAATATAATAGGCACTTGCTCGCTTGAAGATTCAGCAATAGGAGAAGAAACATCGGATGTAAGAGCGCATCAGCCAAGATTCAAGGGATGCATTAAGATTCTCTTCGTCCTCTTCGAAGAAACCAAACTTCTCTTTTACCCCCACGACACAGTAATTCCTCCAGTGTTCAATTTAGTCTCCAATTCCACTATCTTGTTACCAAGAATAGACTTGGTCTCTGCAAGTTCTTTCTTAAGATCAGTCACCTCACTGCATACTTGTTCATCGAGCATATAATTTGGTAAGTGTAACAGGATCCTCATTTGCATCGGTGATTGCTCAGTTGTAATTGGAACTTCATTTGACCATTCAGGAGTAACATTAACCTGGTCAACATTAGAACATCCTTCACCAAATGGATTTCTAATAGGACTCGGTGTATGCAATATATCAAAATCAACCTGAACCTCATCAATGTTAACCTGAACCTCATCAATGTTAACCTGTGTAGGTGATTCACTAGGACATGGTCTAGGTGAAGGTATGGATGCATCGGCACACCGGAAGGACCCTCATCAACGTCGAAATATTACCATCGTGGTATTAACAGAAGGTAAAATAATAACATTACCCTCATCAGTAGTCTCATTCTCTTGAGGCAACATGGCAACTAATAAAGGAAAATGTGTCCCCTCAAATTTAGTTCGCATCGAAGCAAATAACTTAGAAGTCAAAACTCCTATGGGATAAAAAGCTTGGATTTGTGTAGAAACATTCAATATCATCTGTAAAAACCTAGGGTACATCAAAAACTTACCCTTTTTCCTAGTTATATTTTCAACCATATTATCAAAGATAAACTTAGAAAAATTATAAGTCAAACCCTTAGATAGACAAACAATACCACATCCCAATTGGGTTGAAAACTGATCCCATCCTCCAGACTTATTGCTTACACATTGAAGCAACGTATGAACCAAGAACCTCCACATCGGACACAAGCTGATTTTTAACCACATATCAGGTCCTAGTTCCTTGATATCCAATCGCCACTAAGCCCTTCAAGTACCTTTCGAATCAAAATGATAGACTCCATTCTCATCATTCAAACGGAGTTGTCTTCTTATCGGTTCTTCGTACTACATACTGTTTCATCAATTCTTACAACAATCTCTGTATCACTTCTTTTTGTAGCCGAAGCCCAAAATTGAGTAACCAAGGATTCATATATAGCATTTGGAGAATGCTTTAAAGCATACTGAATCTTTGATCTTTGTAAGAATGCAATCATCGGCCTATACAACTCATCTCCCCGAGCAGTTCCGAGAAAAGCGACCTTATTATGATCATGTTTGAATTGAAGCGCCATGAGAGATTTTGAAAATTAGGGTTACGATTTGCACAAATGGAAGTGTTTTGAATGAGAGACACAAGTGAATTACTTAAAATGGAACGAATATTAGCCAGTAGAGAATAAATAGAAATTTCCCAATTTTGGTCAAAGTTGACCAATGCTTACATGAACTTCTACTTTTACTCATATTTACTTGCACCTTCTAGAAGCGAAACCATTCTGTGAAGTATACCAATCAGCAGAATCGATTAAGTATTCAAAGCTTCAGTAAATATCTTTTTACTGTTTCACCCACACGCATTAAATCTCTTACCACTTGAAACCGTCTATAAAACAATCCCAAAGCACACATACCTCTTCATCAAAAAACCCCAAATATCATTCCAAACCCTAATTCCACCAATACTCCAAAATTAGCCACCAAAAACTATGAGTACCAAACCTGAGATCATAGATCTCACAACACCATCCTCATCATCATCATCATCCTTAGCAAGTGAAGATACAAGTCCATGGCTTCATTACTTTCCAAAACCATATCCACAACAAAGAAATCACCACTTTCTCCTTCATCGAAGATGATAGTGTAGAGAGTCCAAGTGAATCTGCGATGATTCGATGACTCCTATAAGAAGAGAACATCTTACTCCCAACCCCAAGCACCTCAGCCTCAACGAAGGCCACGAGCCAAAAATCCACCACTTCCAAAAGATAGAGGGTGGTCCTCGGTCTTTACGCATCAGGTTTTGGTGCATCATCACATATCGTATAAGGGAAGAACTTAAGGAGGGTAGATGGATTGCATTTTGGTTGAAATACATAGATGAAGCACAAAGGACACATTGTTTTTCCCTATCATCAAATGTGGTCATTGTCATCATCATCGTTTTCATCAATCCATCCTCTCCATTTTGATCCTTAGCATCTTGTCGTGCTGGTCATGCATCTCCAGCCATCAAGATAGAATGAATGGGTGGTTAAGCAAGACTTGACAAATGCATATCCAGCATTTAGTGTGAAAGATGTGGCGATCATGCATATCAACAGACTGTTAGATGTTGGAACGAATGATATGTAATAGATTAGGATTAGTAGATCATGTAGATGCATTTGATGTTGTTAGTACTCTGTAAGTGTAAATTGTTTCTTTC
>OU343225.1:236727053-236741281 GCA_910596185.1 Chrysanthemum makinoi | reverse complement strand
CGTTATCATTCGTTTTCATCGATTATTATACGTTTCGTCCGATTATATTACATTTTTTATGTTTTCATTTGTTTTTTTACGTTTTCATCCGTTTTTTTTACGTTTTCGTCAGTTATTTTACGCTTTCGTCTGTTATTTTACGTTTTCGTCTGCTTTTTATTTCTTACGTTTTCGTCATTTTTACTTTTTCGTCTTGCTTTTTTTGCGTTTTCTGTCTTTTACGTTTTATTCGTATTTTACGTTTTTGTTTTTTACGTTTTTATCCGTATTTTTATGTTTTTGTTTTTTTCATTTTGTCCATTTTTGGATTTTCGTCTGTTTTTTAGTCCGTTCTTGTTTTTACGTTTTTGTCCGTTTTTACGTTTTCGTCTCTTTTTTACGTTTTCGTCCGTTTTTGACGTTTTAGTCCATTTATGTTTTTTTACGTTTTCGTCTGTTTTTTTACGTTTTCGTTTGTTATTTTACGCTTTCGTCTAATTTTTTACGTTTTCATATGTATTTTACGTTTTTGTCTTTTCGTCTATTTTTTACGTTTTAGTCTGTTTTTACGTTTATGTCCGCCTTTTGTGTTTTAGTCACTTTTCTTACGTTTTCTTTTGTTTTCTTACGTTTTCGTCCATTGTTTTACGTTTTCATATGTTTTTTTTTATTTATGTTTTCGTCCGTTTTTTACGTTTTTGTCTGTTTTTACATTTTAGTCTGTTTTTTTACGTTTTTCGTCCATTTTTTTTACGTTTTTGTCTTTTTTATGTTTTCGTCCATTTTTTACGTTTTCGTTTGTTTTTACGTTTTAGCCCGTTTTTTATGTTTTCGTTCATTTTTTAACGTTTTTACGTAAGAAAAGGTAGAATAACGTACACAAACATAAGAAACTTACGAAGTCATATGCAAAACAGATACCACTGGGGCATTGGTCTAGTGGGTGGGGCTTTGGTCTTGAGTCAATAGACTCGGGTTCCAATCCCATCCCTGGCACTTTGCTTCCAGATAGGTACCCACCTCCGCAAAACCTATGGGCTCACTGGAGAGACTTTGTAGATAAGAGCTCAAGAGTCCGAGAATCTCGGCTCACTCCAGTTGGTGCCCCACTAGGCCGGAGATTGCCCGGAGCTATTCTTATAGGGTGGACAATGGCTGGTGCAAAAGGCACCCGGGTCGTGGTGTTCCGCCAATCTACACCTTTTGTGGATATGCAAAACAATGATAAAAAGGAAGAAAACGTAAAAGGATGAAAATGTAAAAATAGGCGAAAACGTAAGAAAACGTAAAAACGACGAAAACATAAAAACGAACGAAAACATAAATAAACGGACGAAAACGTAAAAATGACGAAAACGTAAAGAACGCATGAAAACATAAAAATTGGACGAAAACGTAAAATAACGAACGAAAACATAAAAAAAAATATGAGAACGTTTAAAACGGATGAAAACGTAAAAAAATATGGATGAAATATAATAAATGGACGAAAACGTAAAAAAATGACGAAAATGTAAAAAACGGAAGAAATGTAAAAAATTGGACGAAAACGAAAAAAAGGGACGAAAACGTTAAAAACGAACGAAAACGTAAAAAAGCGGACGAAAACGTAAAAAGCCGGACGGTAACGTAAAAAACGGACGAAAACGGGTGAAAACGTAAGAAACGGTCGAAAACATAAGAAAACGGACGTAAACGTAAAAAAATGACAAAAACGTAAAAAACGGACGAAAACGAAAAAACGGACGAAAACGTAAGAAAACGGACGACAACGTTAGGAAACATATAAAAACGATAAAAATATAAAAACTTATGGAAATGTATTAAAATAGAAGTATAAAAGTGAGAATGAAAAAAGTGAGAAGAGTAGAAAGAGGTTTTCAAATTTGTAGTTAAAATTTAGAGAATGAAAATTTCACATTTTTTTGAAAATTGTTGAAAAAATGTATACTAAACGGATTTTTAATGTTCCCTTTTCATATGAAAATTTCCGGAAAAATGAGAAAATTTTCACCAACTAAACGACCCCTTAATTTTGTCTTTTTCCTTTTTGTCTTGTCTATATGTAATAAATTATTTTTTTATTCTTTAAATAATATTTATTAAATAATAAATATTCTCACTCCCACTCATTTTAATTTTTTTTTCTTTCTACATCAAAAATCCAAATCATAATCTACAACTTTCGAGAGCATTCCGCCACTTTTTGGCGACTTTCACTTTCAACCCGATTCACCGCCTACGTGCCCTTTACGCCCAGTCATTCCAAAGAACACTTGCCCCCCCTTCTTACCGCGACTGCTGGCACGGAGTTAGCGCTAAGAAAGGTTGCTTCTGTCGGCCTTCATGTGCAACAGTCCACCAGTAGCGAAAGATAGGGTTACCGTACATACAAGAGTCTTCCAGTTTTTACGGAAGCTCTTTCTTACCCGTCAAGCAGTACAACAGTTGTATCTTATCTTATAGCGTAGCACGGAGGATCTTTTAATTCAGTAGACAGAAGAAAGTATTACATTAAAAATCCAAATTCTAATCTAAACCCATCTAGGAACCAAACTGGCCTAAGTTAATAAGATGTCGAGTGAATGCAAACCTTCTTAGTTCTTAGGTTGGTCCCAATTGCGACCTGGGACGACTGGGACAACCTGCACCACACGTCGCCTCTCTCCAAAGCGACTGGGACAACCCGGATGCCCCAGTCGACGACCCAAAGATTTTTTTTTTTTAGTTTAAGACCAAACGGTCGTTTTTGTTTTGGTTTAAATGCAAACGGTCAAAAAACAAAGGAGAAGCAAGTAAACATCGGTCTTAAATGCGCTCGATATTCACAAATTTGGTCACTCGACCGATCTCACAACCGAACCTCGCATTCGTGTAAACCGATGTTAACATCGGTTGCCCTATGAAAATTTTGGTGCTAACCGATCTTGACCCAAGCAAATGCGACCAGACTTACACATATCAGAGTTGCATACTAGTGACTCATCAAAACCCTAAATTCCCAAAACCAAAAGTAACCTAATTATTTCCATCAATGGCTTCCATCACCAACAAGGTTCGATCACTAAACCCTAAACCCATTTCAATGTACCGTCAGTTTTCGTCATCAATCCTAAACCCAGATTCAACAACCCCATTAACCAGCAAAGAAAAATCAAGAAGAGCTTTATCACTTTTAAAATCCGAAAAAAACCCTGAAAAAATCATCCAAATATGCAAAGCAGCTTCACTCACACCAGACTCTCATCTTGATCGTATCGCATTTTCACTCGCGATAACAAAACTAAAAGATTTGAACTATTATCAAGGTATACGTACTTTCATTGATGAGTTGCTTAAAACCAGGCCTGATTTGGTATCTGAGAAATTTGTATGTGATGCGATTGTTGGTTATGGGAAAAGTGGGTTGATTGATGATGCCCACCAACTGTTTGATAAATTGCCCAAACTCGGTTTGAGCTATAATGTCAAATGTTTGAATTCTTTGTTGTTTTCGTGCATGTTGTCCAAAAGATATGATGAGGTGAAAAGGGTTTATTTGGATTTTCCTGGCAAGTATGGGGTCAAGGCGAATGTTGATACGTATAATACCGTTGTTAAGGCGTTTTGTGAGGCGGGTGAAGCCAGTGCGTGCTATTCGGTTGTTGGAGAGATGAGTAGGAAGAAATGTAGACCGAATGGGACAACGTTTGGGTTGATGATTGCTGGGTTTTATAAAGAGGACAAGTTTGAGGATGTTGGGAAGGTTTTGGAGATGATGAACAAGTATGATGTGCCGGTTGGGCTTGGGATTTATAATATTAGGATTCAGAGTCTGTGTAAGCTCAAGAGGAGTATGGAAGCTAAGGCGTTGTTTGATGGGTTTGTTTCGAGGGGTATGAAGCCGAATTCGGTTACATTTAGTCATTTGATTCATGGGTATTGTAGGGAGGGGAAGTTGAGTGAGGCGAATGAGATGTTTAAGAGGATGGTTGGTGGTGGGTTCAAACCAGAGAGTGGTTGTTATTTTACACTGGTTCATTATTTCTGTAAAAGTGGTGATTTTGAAGCGGCATTGGATGTTTGTAAGCAGTGTATGGAGAAGAATTGGACGCCTAATTTTTCTACTATGAAGTTGCTTGTTGAAGGGCTTGCGAACGGTTCAAAGGTTGACGAGGCAAAGGAGCTTATTGGTCAGATGAAGGAGAAGTTTCCTAACAATGCTGATGTTTGGAATGAGGTAGAAGAAAAATTACCAAAAGTAGAGGACGCGTGATCTGGTATGTGGATGATAATATGATATGTTGTTGATGTTGCAATGCCAGAATTAACATTACTAGGTCTGGCGATATCTTTACTGCCCGTGATTGGGTCTTAAAGAATTTGCTCGTTTTGTCAGCATTAGTACGCAACTAGGTTTATTGTTGCATTTTGTCTAGATATTAGCTTGTTTTACAAGACTTTATTTTCTTGCTGAGCAGTCTTGCACCATTCAGATTATAGCTTAATATGCTACATTTGTTTAATAAGCAGTTTATAGGTAGAAGAGATGTAGGCTGCTTCTTTTTGTCATGGTTTACTTGCCTGCATTTCTGAGGTGAGTTCTTAAACACCTGTCAGATAGTACCATGCTGTTTTATTGAATACTATGTTGTTTTATTGTTTCTCTGTTCTCCCATTCTAAATTTTATGTAGCATCCCTTAAATTTTTTTGCATATCAATGATAGCTCGTAATCAGTACCCCACATTTATATGGGACAACAAAATGAAAATATTAAATAACCAAAAGAACAAAGTCCACAAATATGATTTGTTTCAGTTGCAAAATGGGATGGACCAGAGCATATGTTAAGTACTTGTTAGTAACTAAACGTCTGATGTATTGAATTCTAATTGCTTGTACCCATGTAAGTAACTGAGGGTTATCAATCTTTTTGCAATCCTAGAATAAGAGTCTGTTTAGTCCTAGGATCAAGCATCTGTGTTTTGACTGTTTTGGACATCCGTTGAGCACCATGTGTACCTACATTATGTGGTCTCCGTGTTTTAGGTTGTGAATTGAAGCAACTAGAGATTAATGGAGAAGACAAGGGGATCACTTATCTTTGATATTGACATGGTTTTCTTCACCTCCCAAACAGTCGGTCTTGGTTTTGCACTAATGTGTGCCAAACATGCTGAATGGTTCATCGGAAGAAACTCCATGAACCAAAGAAATAAAGAAACTAGTATTTTCATTAGTGTTAGGTGGAATTGAAATCTTTTCTTTTATGTAAAAGATGAAAAGAACATGAGAAGCCCCTATTTAGATGTCCTCATGGCCCTATAAGAGGAAGATACAAAATTATATGCTAACATGGCAATCCATGAGTTGTTTTGTAGAAAATGGAGCTACAATATATGTTCAACTTTTAACCAAAAGGTCTATATGCATAATAATCTGTATAATAACACTCTCAAATCCTATTTTTTATATCAATAAAATGATCTGAAGCTTATACTAGTTTAATATTGCTTGAACTATCAAAATACAATGATTAGATAACACTTTATTCTAGTATCGGATTCGCTCCCAAGCGGGGAGTTTTTTTGGTTCCTTTTATAATGTTTCAGAAATAAATAAAGAAATTCTTATAGATTACTAATGTTTTTGTGAAAGACTAAAAGCTTACACGTAATGAGATAGTAAAATACTATAGTAATAGTGTGCTCATTCTGTTATAATATTTTTCGTTTGCAGATCTCTCATATATATGAGACGAGAAGATACTACTTTCTGACTACTAATTTTCATTTTCTTGATACGAGATAAAATAATGGTGCATTATGCATGACGGCAGAATCTAGTATTCTGGAAAATACTATAAACACGTCGTAAAATTTATTGTAACGAGT
The DNA here is from genome assembly GCA_910596185.1 of Chrysanthemum makinoi. Taxonomy (NCBI): domain Eukaryota; kingdom Viridiplantae; phylum Streptophyta; class Magnoliopsida; order Asterales; family Asteraceae; genus Chrysanthemum; species Chrysanthemum makinoi. The sequence continues at coordinate 236,735,427 of OU343225.1, read as the reverse complement.
CGGGGCATCGGTCCGTAAGCGTTGCGGCGGGCATTGAAGATTGTATATTGTAACTAAAGTCTGTATGTCAGAAGTAATATCGCTTAGGCTGCGTCATTGTAAAAAGGATTCAAGGTATAAATATGGGCCAAAGTATTTAAGGCTACAATTAAATAGAGAAATCTAAACGGCAACGTTTTTGCCGTGAATTTATTTTGGTTATGAAATTTGGGCAGTACATATATATCATTTTGAGGACCAAAAGATGTTAGGCCTGTGTAATGGTCCACAAAGGAATTAGGCTATTTATTAACATATAGTTACTACTTACTACTTTTATTGTAATGGGGTGGACAAAAAACTGGGCAAAAAAATGGCTTAGCCAAATTGGCAGAAAAAGAAGCGGGAATGGCAACCAATCAGATGCCACGGAATTGCCCGTAAATTATATATACAAGTAATGGATTAAAATGGCCACATACTCAAGTAACTATTGCATAGGCATGATAAAGGTCAAGCACAAATAATAGTTGCATAGCTTACGTATTCTTGATGAAGATATTAATAACAAAAGTTTTTTTGGACCGGACAATAGGGCAGTTGGATCGTTTGAGGCGGATCAAAATAGCCCAACAATTTTGGCGGGAAACCCAGGAGTAATACGACGGCGTTTTCGCTCGTAAATTATATATATAGTAATTATCTTTTCATTGATCAAGTATTTGCAATGAGAAGTTTCTGGAACCGGAAAATGGCATGATGCTGTGAGTACTTTGATCATTGATGGATATTTACTAAATATACAGTAAACTCACTAGTCTGGTGTTGATATGTTATTCTTTCTAATGGTTCAACTAAATCTTAAATTGCTTTACATCAGTTTAAAGGGTCTGGTAACTGAACCCAGGAATCTTGTTTGTATGATGGCTGTCGCGGCTCTTAGCCACATCCACCTTCATGCAGACTTTGGGCAGAAATGTATCTTTTAAGAATCCAGTGTGTCCCTATCTCGATCAGAGTAGCAGCACCACCACCTCTCTTTTCCAGAGGCATTTGCAACATTGCAACACGAGCATTTGGTGCTATCGCCTTTTAAATTGTAGCAAGTGGTAGTGAATGGTGAAGGCTGGTTTTAAGTCGTTGTCCAAGGTTGGAAAGATTGCTTTTGGTTATCGGTGGCAATTTAAGACTCAATGGTTAAATTTGGGTCTAGTTGGGTAAATTTTTTTAACGAGATGAGTCTAAATTGGTCTAGTTTATTTTAATAGATGGGTCAAGATGGGTTTAGTTTATTTTAATTAATTAATTTTGATGGTTCTAGTTGGGTCTAATAATATACTCACATAGGTCTAGTTCAATATTTACATGGTTTAAGTTAATTGTTAACTAAAATTATAAAAATCACTGACAATCTATTTTTATACGTTTTCATACGTTTTACACGTTTTCGTTCGTTTTTTTATGTTTTTGTTCATTTTCGTCTGTATTTTACGTTTTCGCCACTTTTTTCACGTTTCCGTATGTTTTCTACGATTTTGTCCGTTTTTGCACGTTTTCGTCAGTTCTTTTACGTTTTCGTCCGTTTTTTGACAATTTTTTACGTTTTTGCACGTTTTCGTCAGGTTTTTTACGTTTTTGCCCGTTTAACACGTTTTCGTCCGGTTTTTTACGTTTTCGTCAGTTTTTCACGTTTTAGTCCGTTTTTACACGTTTTCGTCCGTTTTTTTTACGTTTTTATCTGTTATTTTTACGTTTTCGCCCGTTTTTTCACGTTTCCGTCTGTATTTTTACGATTTTGTCCGTTTTTACACGTTTTGGTCTGTTTTTTTACGTTTTCGTCCGTTTTTTGACAATTTTTTACGCCTTTTGCACGTTTTCATCAGGTTTTTTACGTTTTTGTCCGTTTTACACGTTTTCGTCTGGTTTTTTACGTTTTCGTTAGTTTTTACACATTTTCGTCCATTTTTTAAACGTTTTTACACGTTTTCGTCAGTTTTTTTTACGTTTTTGTCTGTTTTTACACGTTTTCGTCTGTTTTGTTACGTTTTTGCCCGTTTTCACACGTTTTCGTTCACTTTTTTACGTTTTTCTCCGTTTTTACTCGTTTTCGTCTATTTTTTTTACGTTTTGGCCCGTATTTTAACTATTTTTTACGTTTTCGTCCGTTTTTCCACGTTTTCGTCAGATCTTTTACGTTTTTGTCCGTTTTACCCGTTTTCGTTAGCTTTTTTACGTTTTTATCCGTTTTTACATGTTTTCATCCGTTTTTTTTTATGTTTTTGTCCGTTTTTACACGTTTTCATCTGTTTGTTACGTTTTTTCCCGTTATCACAAGTTTTCGTCCGTTTTTTTATGTTTTCGCCTGTTTTTTCTTGTTTTCGTCCGCCTTTTTTTTTTTTTTTTTTTTTATGTTTTTGTCCGTTTTACACGTTTTCGTCTGTTTTTTTACGTTTTCGTCCATATTTTGACTTTTTTGTCCGTGTTGCACGTTTTCGTAATTTTTTCACGTTTTTGTCCGTTTTACTCGTTTTCGTTCAGTTTTTTAAGCTTTTATCCGTTTTTACACGTTTTCGTCCATTTTTTACGAAAACGTATTAAAACGGACGAAAACGTAAAAAAATGGATGAAACCATGTAAAAACGGACAACAACGTAAAAAAAATTGGACGGAAACGTGTAAAAACGGACAAAAACGTAAAAACGGACGGAAACATAAAAACAGACAAAACGGATGAAACGGTTAAAAACGTAGAAAACGGAAAAAAACACAAAAAAGACAAAGACGAAAACGCGTTAAACTGAAAAAACGTAAAAAAATCCTGACGAAAACGTACAAAAACGGATAAAAACGTAAAAAAAACGGACGAAAACGAAAAAAAAGACGAAAACGTGTAAAAACGGACAAAAACGTAAGCAAGCGGACGAAAACGTGAAAAAACGGGCGAAAACGTAAAAAAACGGACGAAAACGTATAAAAACTGACGAAAAAGTAAAAAAATAGATATTGAATACTTTTTGTCTTTGTTTACAGTAATTAATTATTATTTTCCATGATGAATAAAAAAAAACTAGCAAAACCAAAAAAAACCCGACTCGACCCGACTCTTACCCATTTATACCCATACCCAAGACCCAACCCAACCCAACCCAACCATTTTGCCACCTCTATTCTGAACTCTACAACAATGATCGATCTATATCAATATTATCCAACACGAGTATGTGTTTGTGTGTGTAAGGTTCAGTCGAAACCAAGGAGTAGAGGTGGCAATTTAAGACCCAATGGTTAAATTTGGGTCTAGTTAGGGTAAATTTTTTTAATGAGATGAGTCTAAATGGGTTTAGTTTATTTTAATAGATGAGTCTAGTTGGGTATAGTTTATTTTAATTAATTAATATTGATGGGTCTAGTTGGGTCTAATAATATACCCACATGGGTCTAGTACAATATTTACATGGTTTAAGTTAATTGTTAACTAAAATTATAAAAATCACTCACAATATAATTTTATCATTTTCGTCCGTTTTTCTCCGTTTTTAACTGTTTTTTACATTTTTGTCCGTTTTTACACGTTTTTGTCCGTTTTACATGTTTTGTCCGTTTTACATTTTGTTTTTTGCCCGTTTCCGATTTTTCGCTTTTGCCGTTTTCGTCCGTTTTACGTTTCGTCATTTTTCACGTTTTCGTCGTTTTTACGTTTTTGTCCGTTTTACATGCGTCCTTTTCAGTTTTCCGTTTTTCTACTTTTTCGTTATCTTTTTTACGATTTTGTCCGTTACACGTTGTCGTCTTTTTACGTTTTCTCCGTTTTACTCGTTTTCGTCCGTTTTTTCGTGCGTCAGTTTTACACGTTTTTGCGTCTTGTCGTTTTTTCCGTTTTGCCCGTTTTACGTTTTCGTCTTTTACGTTTTCGCTTTTTTCACGTTTTCGTTCGCTTGTTTACGTTTTACGTTTTATCATTTTCGCTGTTTTTCGATTTCGTCCATTTTAACATTTTCTTGGCGTTTTATCCATTTTTGCATTTAAAACGGATGAAAACGAAAAAAATAGATGAAAAACGTGTAAAAACAGACAAAAACATAAAAATACAGGCGAAAACGTGTAAAAACTGGCGAAAACGTTAAACACGGACAAAAAATGGACGAAAACGTGTAAAAATTAACATAAACGGACGAAAACGTGAAAACAGGCAAAAGATTAAAAAACCGCCAAAAACGCCGAAACGGTAAAACGATAAACGTAAAAAAACCGACGAAAACGTGTAAAACAGATAAAAACATAAAAACTTAGAAACGACTAAAACATGTAAACCCGACAAAATGTAAAACGACGAAAACGAAAAAGGGCAAAAGGTAAAAAAAGAAAAAACGGACGAAACGTATAAACGAACGAAAACGAAAAAACGAACGAAACGTTAAAAAAACGAAAACGTAAAAACACAAAAACGTAAAGAACTAACGAAAACGTAAAAAACGGATAAAAAAATAAAAGAAACAGGACGAAAACGTGCAAAAACGGAAAAAAACGTAAAAAACATGTTTAAAGCAGACGAAAACGTAAAAAAAACATACCAAAACGTGGAAAAACGGACAAAAACGTAAAAAAACGGACGAAAACGTGTAAAAACGGACAAAAACGTAAAAAACCTGAAGAAAACGGACAAAAAAGTTAAAATACGGGCGAAAACGTAAAACAACAGACGAAAACGAGTAAAAACGGAGAAAAACGTAAAAAAACGGACGAAAACGTGTGAAAACAGGCAAAACGTAACAAAACAGACGAAAACGTGTAAAAACGGACAAAAACGTAAAAAAACGGACGAAAACGTGTAAAAACGGACAAAAACGTAAAAAATATGACGAAAACGGACAAAAAAGTTAAAATACGGGCGAAAACGTAAAAAAACAGACGAAAACGAGAAAAAACGGAGAAAAATGAGTAAAAACGGAGAAAAACGAAAAAAAAACGGACGAAAAACGTGGAAAACAGGCAAAAACGTAACAAAAAAGACGAAAACGTGTAAAAACAGACAAAAACGTAAAAAAATGGACGAATAAGTGTAAAAACGGACAAAAAAGTAAAAAACCTGACGAAAACGGACAAAAACGTAAAAAATAGGGTAAAATACGGGCGAAAACGTAAAAAAACAGACGAAAACGAGTAAAAACAGAGAAAAACGAGTAAAAACGAAAAAAAACGGACGAAAACGTGTGAAAACAGGCAAAAACGTAACAAAACAGACGAAAACGTGTAAAAACGGACAAAAACGTAAAAAAACGGACGAAAACGTGTAAAAACGGACAAAAACGTAAAAAAACAGACGAAAACGTATAAAAACGGACGAAAACGTATAAAAACTAATGAAAACGTAAAAAAATGGCTATTGAATACTTTTTGTCTTTATTTACAATAATTAATTATTATGTTCCATGATGAAACAAAAAAAACTAGCAAAACCCAAAAAAACCCGACCCGACCCGACTCTTACCCATTTATACCTATACCCATCTAGACCCATCCTTCCAAGTGACCCATCTAGACCCATACCCATATAGACAAATACCCATCTAAGACCCAAGACCCAACCCAACCATTTTGCCACCTCTACTTTTGGTTGGTAAATCACTTTTAACAACATTAATCACAAACGACACCATTGCCTTAATAACTTGTACTATATATCTCAGAAGCTGTACATTAGTAATCCTTTTGCTCTTGTACTCTCTCTGGACCTCTTGTTTGGCTTTTGTAAAGGAGCTGGTCCATATAGATAGGGGTAAGCAATACAAACACAAAAAACCGAAAACCGAAAAAACCGAACCGAAAAAACGACCAAAATTAAAAACCGATGGTTCGTTTTTACTTTTTCAAAAACCGAAAAATACGGTTCGGTTTCGGTTTTCGTCCAAAAACCAAACCGAACCGGTGTTATTATATAATAATATCTAATTAATATAATATGATTAATAACTATATAAATCAAATTTATAAATTCATATTCATTTTGTGAGTGGATTTATAATATATTTATCTTAACGTTTATATTTATATGTGTGTTTGTCGTGTCGCGTGTTTTGTGTGAATATATTAATAAGTATTTGATAACAGTTATACTACGTGTATATTCACGTGTATGTGTATGTCTCATTTATATGTTTGTAATTGTAAAATTATGCAATAAACATTATTATTAACTAATTTTGTACGTAAAACAAGTTTGTTGCTATAATTTGGCTATACCCAAATATTAACGGTTAGAAACCGGAAAAACCGAAAAAACCGAACCGCCAAAAACCGAATGGTTTCGGTTTTGGTTCTACAAAAAAGAACATTGTGGTTCTTTCGGTTTTAGCCAAAACCGACCCAAACCGAACCGTGCACACCCCTACATATAGACATGCCTTTTTATGGAGTGTGTAGTGAATTAGTTATTAGAGTAAATTGCAAAAATCGTCTTTGTGGTTTGGCCAAATTGCACGTTTCATCCTTGTGGTTCATTAAGTGCAAAAATCGTCTAGATTTTTCATAGTTACGTAAACTTTTGGTTCCCTTCACTAACGCGCGTTAAGTGAGTTCCGTTAATAGTTACACATTAGCCCTTTGGCTAATAGCCGTTCTAGCGCCAGTCCTTTAACCTAACAGCCGTTTATAATTTAAAATTGCCGTCCGTTTTTATACGTTTTTATCCGTTTAATATGTTTTTGTCTGCTTTAATGCTCCGTTTTTCTTACTTTTGTCCACTTTTTTTTTTACGTTTTATCCATTTTGTCCTTTTTTTTGTCCGTTTTTAACCGTTTTTTATATTTTTTCTGTTTTTTTTTTACGTTTTTGTCCTATTTCGACAAATTGAAAAAATTCAAAATAAAATTTTATTTTTTTAATTTCAAAAAATCTTTTTTGTTGTTTTATTATTTTTTTTGTAATTTTTAATATGTCGAAATACTTATTTTTCAAAGACAAAAGTTCTCCGAATTTTTTTCCCAACTTTTTTTCGAATTTTTTTTGCAAAAGTTTTTTCCAATTTTTTTGAAAAAAAGTATTTGGAAAAAAAATTTAGAGAACAAAAATTCCGATTTTTTTTTGAAAAAGAAGTATTTTGACATATTGAAAAATTTGAAAAAAATGTAAGAAAAACGAATAAAAACGAAAGAAAATGAACAAAAATGTAAGAAAAATGGACAAAAATGTAACAAAAACGGATGAAAACTGACAAGAACGAATACAAAACGAGAAAAAAAGGTAAGAAAAATGGACAAAAATGGATGAAAACGGACTAAAACGTAAGAAAAATAGACAAAACGTAATAAAAGCGGACAAAACTTAAGAAAAACGAATAAAAACAGACAAAAATGTATGAAAACGGACAAAAACGTATTAAAACGGACGAAAAAGGATGAAAACGTTATAAAACGGACGAAAAGTTTAAATTATAAACGACTTAGGTTAAAGGATTGTCTGCAACCGTTAAAGGATGGGCAGCCAAAAGGGATAACGTGTAACTACTAACGGAACTCACTTAACGCAGTTAGTGATGGAGGACCAAAAGTGCATGTAACAGTGAAAAATCCGGACGATTTTTGCACTTAATGAATCACAAAAACGAAACGTGTAATTTGGCCAAACCATAAGAACGATGTTTCCAATTTACTCTAGTTATTATGATAATTATTGGGTTTCTAAAAAAAAAAAAAAAAAGAAAGCGTATGATAAAGCATTTGCTTAAGTGAAATTTGAAAAGTGTTTGTATTCGTTCTCCGATTATCAAGTTTAATAAGACCTTTAAAAGGGTGTTTGGTTTACTGAATGTTTTTTTTTAAAAAGAGTTGTAATTTAATGTAATTGTAATTCTAAGAATTGAAATGTGTTATAATTATAACGTGTAATTGTAATTGATAAAATCTGTCGATGTGTTTGGTTGACTCACAACATCACAAAATTATTTTTTTTTTATAAAACTTAGAAAGTTAATACAATAATTATTAAAATAATAATATAATAATAATAATAATAATAATAATAATAATAATAATAATAATAACGGTTACAAGTTCATACCATTTGTGGTGGAGAAGAAGAAAAAGAAATATGAGTCTAAATGTGAAGACAACGGTTACAAGTTCATACCATTTGCGTTTTCAACGTTTAGGGAGCTTGACGTGGAGGCCTTGGATACACTTTCTCGTATCAGTACCATTGCTGTTAGCCACTGTTAGGATCGTATGTATGGATGATTTGTTGATTCGGAGGTCTTGGAAGATGGAAGAACACCATCTTCAAGTTTAGTGAGAGAAACTAATAGAGAGAAAGGGAAACTAGTGTTTCTTATTATTATTGAAAGATGAAAGGATTACACTAAGTCTCACCCTCCTAAGAGAAAGTCTAGGAGGGTATTTAA
>OU343225.1:236541788-236726953 GCA_910596185.1 Chrysanthemum makinoi | reverse complement strand
TTTTGTTCCCACAAAATTGTTTCACCCTATATCTGTATAATAATAATTAGAGATGTTGAGTTTTTGGCGATAGTTAGTTCTTTATTCTTCTTAAGAGAATCCTTGCCCATGAGAGTTGGGTACACATCAAGGTACTGCTGTTAAGTGTGTAATAGACAAATGATTCCGATAGTTTGTTGCTATTGTTTCTATTGTTATAAAAGCCGTAGGATTCGGAGTTTGGCACAAAAATTAACATGAAATAAAGCCCAAATGTATTAAAGTTGAAAAATCCAAAGCCATAAAAGTTTTCTATGTCCCATCTGCCCCGTTGTCATGGACTTCCAAAAAGGTTGAGGAAAATCCAAAGTCATAATAAGACTTCTCATAAAACGGTAATCCCGTTGAGTTAGTGGTTGAAAAGACCAAGGGCCTAATTTGCAAAAATGCAAATGTGCTGAAATAAGTGTTAAGCCAAACTTTGAATACGGGAGATATCTCCCTAAATCGTGTTAAATTAGGACCTTGATGTGGACCTCATTCTTGTGTGCAACGGTTTTTGAGGAAAGATGGATAACTAATTAGCGACTTAGCTTTATATCTTATCGGAATAAAAATTATCGAAACGAAAAATTTGAAGAAATTCATTTCTCACAAAAATAAAAAAATCTAGAGGAAAATAGGAAAATGGGAGCAAAAGGTAATTACACAAGTAACTTCCATGGGTAGTGTTAGCATCTAGAGTCATATTTAACAATGATTTCGATTTTACGCTTAGTTTGGGGACTTGTGAAAAATCAGGGACGATGTATTCTATCCGTATGGTCACTTCACGATGTGTTGTGTTTCCTACTCCGTGATCCTAAAGTGTCGTTTGAAAAATGTTGGAGTTATTGATCGACATGAAAGTTCAACAAACCGTCACTCATAATCAGAATGTGCTTAATCGTAATATCTAAATGTGAAATAAAAGGTAAACGGGGCATTTTTAGAATTAAGGGTCCTTAATATCTTTTGAGGAATCTTTGCTACTTTTCATAGGTTTAGTATAAAGAGATTGAAATCCTTGGTTTTAGAAGCGTGAGTTGATTGCATTGCGTGGGGACACGACAATCGTCTAGTCTGGGGTATTTTGATATGTTCTAAAACACATATCATTTCTTTATCAAATATAGACCCAAAATAACCAAGAAAGAGCCATTTATGTTTAATATTTGTTGGTTTCTTGAGTTTATGCATGTGCAGGTACGGATATGTCAAAACACACAAAAGATAGCCAAATCAGACAAAAACCCGAGCACGAGAGATGAAGAGTGCTAAAGCTGAGCCGGAAGATCAGAATTAAGCATTTGTGAAGAATTTCATGCTGAGAAGATGATTTCTGAAAGATATGATCAACTTTGGAGAAGTGTCAGAATCAGTCCCTCAACTTTCATAAATTGGCGTAATAATTTGAGAATTAGAATTGGCAAATTCAATCCTTGGTTATTTGAAGAATGGCAAGATTAGCCCTTGGATTACATTTTCAAAGTTGTGTTTGGTCCCTTGAAATTCAGCTTGTACACATTTGGCCCTTGTAATAACACTTGGATCCTTATTTAATCCTAAGTCCAAATCCATTAATACACCTTTGGGCCCAATATACCACAAACCCAAGTCCAATATCCTTACCCGGTCCAACCATTTATCCCTTACCCGGTATACCCAGGTCAACCCCTCTTTTTACCCTCCCTTTACTGTTTTATAATCTTCCTCCAAGAATTACCCTGCTCCAACAATTTACCCAAAGACCCAAACCTCGTACTAAGCATCTTGGGACATTCTAGAATCTGACATGGCAAGGTGACAGCTCAAGAATGACAGATGGAACCTCCTTAGTGGCTGTGACGCCTCACCAAGCAATCAAGGGCAGAGAATTGATGGATTGGTGACCAAGAAAAGATCAAGGGCTGATATTCAAGTATCCTGAAGCTTCTATCAAACCCTAGAGATGATCCTGGCTCAGCTATATATAAGACCCTTCACTCACAGATTCAAGATTGTCCAGTTTTCACGCATTAGAAATCTGTTACCATTTTCATTCTGTCGATTTTAATTTCAGTTGTTAGTAGTTGTAATTTCAAATTTTGTAATCTCCTTTTTATTAATGAACATTTTCCATTTCAATTCAAGTAATATGTTTCATTTACATTTGATTTCAAGCTTGCTCTTTGTTTAAAAGTCTTATACTTCTGTTTATAAAAGCTCACATAAGCTTTAATCAGCTTATGTGAGCTCATTGTGGATTTACTTGTTTTAAAAAACCAGTTTTCTCAAAAAAGTCAAATGGTCAACAAAAGTCAACTGAGATACATTAGCAGAATTGGTTCAAAAGCTGGAGCTGGTTATGCATTGGGTTGAATTTAGCTTGATTTGGTGTTGGTTAAGAGTTAGGATAGAATTTAGTGATTCTCAATTAGCATGTCATTGTGACAGGACCCCTGTAAGTTTCATGTTCTGTTCTTAAATTAATAGCTAAAATAGAATAGTGTGTTTTTACTGTGTTCAATCTAGTGTAATCAGTGATATTATAGCTTAATTGATCATAGTTTATGTTATTAGTAGCTTAAATATTGATATGTGCATTTCACTTTTTCATCTCATAAGTCCTGTCCATTCTGCATCATCTTATGGTATTTGAATGTTCTGAGTTGGAGTTGAGGATTGGATTAAGCTTAGGTAGTTCATTGTGTTTTATCTTTCATACTTAGAGTCTTAAGGTGTGTTTGGCACAAAAATAAAATTTGAGATATAGGTTCTAGTAGAGATCAAAATTGGTTGCATCAGTTTCATTTAGCTTCATTAAGACATACTCAAGCTTTAGTTTGCATACTAGTTTAAGTAATAGTCAATATCACAGTTAATTAGTCCCTATTTCCACATCAGTTAGATTAGGTTATTGCATAAGTATCATTTAGGGTTAGAATCATATAGGATAGTATTATTAGGTCTTATTTCATCATATTACATCATTCATAATCTGTTTTTGTAGAATTCAAATTCATAAAAGTCAAAACTACAAATTTCTGAAAAAGTCAAAAATCCATTTTAACTTGCAAATTGCTTCTACTTTTATATTTTTAAAATCTTCATTTATAGTTCCTTTTAGTTGATATTTTGGATTCTATCACTTTGGTAGGTTGTTGTTAACCTGGTATTTTCAGTTTATTTTTAGGATTTTTCTAAGCTACTTAGATTAGTTCTCAAAGTAGCTTGTTCAGGGCCGTTTGGCATGTAGAGCTTAAAACCTGTTATTGTGCTTAAGTGCCTTTAGTTAGAGCTTATTTGATCCAACTTAGTTGCATTAGGTTCCTATTGAGTAGATTTAGCTTATTTTAGTCTCCTATAGCTTCTGGTAGCTTTTAGGAAGCTTATAGCTTATTTTCTTATTGCTTTTTAAATCAGATTCATGCCCAAATCCACTTATAGTTTTGATTTTTAATTTCCTTATTTTGCATCCAAATCAGCTGAAATTCTGGATTTAGACACTTTGGTTGGTGGTGGTTTTCATGGTGATTTTTATATATTTTTTGTAATTTTTTCTAGCTAGCTATTTTAGTGCTCAAAGTTGCCCTTTAAGAGCTGTTTGGCATATTATGGTTTTGTAGCTTAAATCCTTCTAGGTTGTGCTTATTAGGTATAGTTTAGCTGCAGTAGCTTAATCTTGGATAGTTTAGATCAGTTTTAGGTTAGGGTAGCCTATGGTAAATTGTGGTTAGCTTATTGCTTATTTTTAGTGCTTATTCATATAAGTAGTGTGCCCAAATCATAGTTCTTGTGCTCCAAATTAGTTTCTGTTATTTTTCCCTTGTTCTATATATTATTTTATAGTTTTCTGGAAATTTTCATATTTTTCCCTGTTCATCTTCTATTTTTCTGCATTTAATCTCATTTTTAAGCCTTTTTAATTAGCATTTAATTCAAATAATTCAGAAAAAGCTCAGAAAAACACAATTTCAATTTTATTAGTTTTAGAATATTCAAAAAGTCATAAAAAGTATTTTTCCTGAATTTTCTTAGTTAAAATAGATTTTATATCATTTTAATTAGTTTTAAATAGTATTAAATTCATAATAAATAGAGAAAAGATCAGAAAAATGTAATTCTAGTTTTGAAAATTCTTTTTAGTTAAATTAGATTTTTGAAAAATAGTTTTATAATTTTCTTGCATGTTTTCCTAATTTTTAGCATTTTAGCTCTATTTTAAATGTTTAAAATTAGTTTTTAATTAAATTAAAAAAAATCCAAAAAATTAGTTTTAAATTTCAAATAATTCTCAAATATCATTTTTAGTTGTAGAAAAATAGAAGTTCATTTTTACGGGTTTAAATTAGCATAGTTGCATTTATTTCGCGTTTCCTTAATTACGTTTTTTCGCGTTTTTAGTTTAAACTTGCATACTTAGTTGCATTTACTTGTTTTAATCATAGATTCAGTAGTTTTATTTGCTTTCCTTTATTATTGCTTGCCTTATAGTTTAGAAATCCCCATAATTCCTTTTTACCCATTCGAATCCCGAATTACGCGACGTGAGTTGTTAAACTTCATTCATCCCTCGTTGGGAAAACGACTCGGGAAATACATACCTTTGTATTTCTTCGGAAAAAATCTTGTGTACGAAAACGAGAAATCAATGATATATATTAACCTCTATAAAAACATGAAAAAATCAAGATAAATCCATACAAGGAGATTAGTAGAATCTCCATAAACGTAAAAAAAATCATATTATGACATTATTAGTTATTTGTGCGTACCTAAACATATTAGGGTTTTGAAAAACTTGATGATGGTGATGATGATGGCCGCCTACTTTCATTGAATGATTTTCGGTTTTGGTTTTCTAATAAGGTAATATGTTCGTATATAAAAACCCTGATACATTAATATTTGACAACCTTATTGGTTTATGCAATATCAATTATGTGTTGCAAAATTTATCACAACCATTGGAATGCTCCAATGGTTGAGGTGTTGTTTATTTGTGCCTCCCATCCCAAGTTCGAATCTTGCCAACTGTCTTTTTAAATTTACTAAACCGAATTTTTCAGTGGTGTTGGAATTATGATGACATGGACGTATTTTAAACAAAAAACGAATTTTAAAATTAAAAAAAAATTGTACATATATTAAATAAAATGCCACATGTCATTAAAAAAAATGCCACATAAATAGAATGATGACATGGAAATATGACATGGCATTATGGGATGCCAAGTGGCATTATGACGTGGCATGCCTCCTCTTATATATAATGTATATATATATATATATATATATATTATATATATATATATATATATCAAAGCCGTCTAAAGAGGCATCACTTGTGATATTTTGCTTTTCGAATTGCAAGTTTATTTTAGTTTACATTTTGTAATATTATGATGCACGATGTTGTTTTGAAAATAAGAGTTGCACAAACTTGGTAGTTTAGTTTATTTATTGCTTTACGAATTGGAAGATTTATGATGTACGATTGTTGTTTTTAAAATAACGGTTGCATAGGCTTGTTTATTTTGTTGTTTTACGTATTTGTGAGTAGTTGAATTTAGTGGTTTTTTTTAAGAAGTTGGCCTTTGATGACTTATCGGCTACATGTGGTTGGCTCAAGAGGATGGTTGCCGACATGTGAATCCCTTTTACTACAACTTTGAGCTTTTAAAAAGCCTAGAAAGACAGTTCTACTTAGGCAAAAAGCATGCCACTATCATTGGAAACATATTAGATGCCGATGATGAAGTCGGTGTGTCCAGACTTCCAGGGGTAGGAATGAGAGTAATAAGCGAGTGTGGTGCCAGCCTTGTATATGTGGATGATGGGGAAGCAAAGCAAGAAGAAAACTTGGAAAATAATGTCAGTGGTGAAGAATTGAGTGGAGGAGATCTGTATGAGTTTAAAGTGAAAAAGGATTGGTATTATCTTTCAGTTGGCTCAGGAATAGAAACACTTTGAATATAAGTTTCGCGTTGAATCAACGATCTTAACGTTTTGAGAAAAAGGTCAGATATGAATGTTATAAGGGTTTTGTGTGATGAATGAATAAATGGTAAAATTTAGACATGTGAATACCTTTCGAGACGCAAATCATAGTAGAACTCTGACATTGATCGCCAGGACCCTACTCGCCACTTGTCCAAATGTTGCCATCTTTACCCATCTTCATCAAATGCTTCGCAGGAACACCAATCTGAAGTAGAGTTAAAATATATTCCAAGACACACATTAATGAGTAAAGATTAACAAATTAAATGAAAACATACGAACAAATAGTGTACATAACGCTTCGGGTTTGCATAAGGGTCAACCAGAGCCGTCAATTGCAGGTAGGTGGACGCGCACAACGGTTTAACGCTTGCATATGATATTTGCATAATTGTTTTGATATATTTCCCTTAGATCTACATTAATTTTGTAACTACTTAATGCTAAATCATTGATCACTTTTAATACTGTAAAGGTACAGAATGCGGTGCAACCAGGTGTATCAGGGTTAGACATAGATTTTGGGAAAACACACGCTTTTCCACAAGGCACACCAATTACTTATTCTATGCATATCCTGCCATTTTTTCAGCCGTATGCATCTATTTCTACGGTTTAGATTTCCTACATAATGATTTGTTAACTGTGTAGGTGTCGATGTAAGAGGTAGCAGCATGTTGGGAAGAAGAAAAAAAATGTGATGGCTGCACGGGCGCGTTTTGATGTTGGAAGGCCATTTAATATCCCAATTACAAGGTTTGTCTTTCACCCATCTTTATATAACATAGTATGTTCTTTCTTTCGTAGTATACGACATATTTCTGGTATACGTCAATTTTAGTAGTATATATTGTTTGTTTGTTTATAGGATGTTTGGATGTGTGTTTCGATTGACTTTTGCGTTTCCAAATGTTTCTTCAAAAACCCTTTAAAACTACATTCTTACATCTGACTTGAACAACCATTAAATTCCAGTTTTTAAGCAAATCCAAACACCTTAAAACGGCCAAATCACCCCTTTAGACTGCTATTTGGTAGCAGCCCCACACATCCCTTAAAATTTCACATTTTGGATTTGTATGTTACTCGCAGTGGCCTCAAACACTTTTGATTTCTTGGCCAAAAAGTCAAAAACCATAGTTAGACAAAAAGAAATATTATAAATTTGAAACTGAGTTATTTGGGTAACCTGGATTATATTGTGGCTTAAATTTTGCTATTATAAATGTAATTGACCTGATGTCCATTTTTCTTGCTTTACTAACATATACATTTACAAGCAAATGCTCCATCCAGTTTTTTTCCCGCACAATATAGTTTTCATTGATTCCCATACACTTGACTCTTGATTTCAGGAACAATTGATTGATCATGCATTAAAAGAAACACTAGATGTGCTTGCTTCATGTTGAAAGCGTCCAACAGCTTAAAAGATGGCAAAGTTTGCCTGTGTAAATGACGTTCACTAAGTTAGTAAGTTGTAGTATAATGTTTCTCTAATGTTGAAACAAACAATAACGACAACTACATCGTACCCATACATAAGCAAGATCAACTGCCCCGCCGCAACGCGGCGGTTCGCAGCCATCCTTGTTAATAAAACATAAGGCCACAGTGAAATGCGGACGATATAAGACTAGTCCAACACAAAAACTTGGTGTAACGCTCACGGCATTCATGATTAACAACTAATCATCACATCAGTTTTTTACTCCACCATCAACATCACCACCAAAACAAGTGTAATTAAACCACATGTAACCACCGGTAAATTTTGCCTCGTATTAAATTAATATAATATCCTAACGAAAGGATACTTATCATTTTTCTACGTACAAAATTTTTTCTTTTCAAACGTTATCAATTTATTTGGTCACAACCTCTAACTAATGTGACGTAACTCACATTATCAAACATTCTTATATGTTAAACTATAAAAGTTTTCAACTTTTTTTTACCACTTTACGCTATTCGTTAACATACGATTTTTAACCGTACAAACTAAACGTTTGTTATTCATTAGAGTTTTCACGAAACCCTAATTTATTATAAACAATGATTTTACACAATCAAATCATAAAAACTGAAGTACAACATTTTATACCTAGAGTACAAGTCTTTCAAGCTTCTGTACAAGTCTTTAATGCATAAGAGGTAATTATTTATATAAAGCTTATTATAAACCTCAGCGTACTCATCATAGAGCATATACTACAATTATTGTGTGCACAAGCTTTAAAAATATATTTTCTTATACTTAATAACCCTAAGTACAAGATTCTAAACCTAATGTATAAGCATATGATGCACAAAACCTAAAAACTATATTTATGTTAATCTAAATGTATCTAAACTAACTCATGTTTGTTTTAAACTTACCAAATATTTTAAATATATTTTCTATAATCCTAAAACTCTAGTACAATCCTAAATAGCTTATGGTACCACCCTTTAAAGCACAATTCAATTTCCTTTTTGTTTTATTAGACCCTAAACTTAAATAAATAAACCGTAGATTATTATAAATCTATACTTGTGCAAACTAAGCCCTAAAACTAAGTTACTACTCCATCTAGACCACATGTACAACTTAAAATAGCCAATGTACAAAGACATTAAGCCAAATCGACCCCTACTTATTTTCTAGTTCAATCCTAACTAAATCCCTAACCAAACTAATCCTAAGCCACTAAACCCTAACTAAACTCCTCTAGGCTCAAGATTAACCACCTCATGATGCTACATCACCTTGTCCCTTAAAGTCTTCCACATTGTGGCTATGAATCGAACAAGCAACCTTGTTTTCTAGAATTTCAACAAGGATAGTCAAATATTTCAAGCTCCTTATGTGGTTTCATTTAGAACCACTTGAGCCAACAACATAGTGCATGGACATATTGAGAACACCATGCTCCATGTCCTCTTGGACAAGTATCCCTAGTTGTAGCCATACATTACATACAAACCCAAATTCCTTCTCCTATATAAATCAATCACAATGTTCTCTTTTTATCTCATCATTGTTAGGTCACCATATTATCACAACAATATGTATTTCTAGAGAGAGAAAGTTTTAGAGAGAGAAAGTGGAAGGAACTAATGAATGATTAATGAAAATGATAATTGTAATTAGAACCAACAACCCTCTCCCTTCTAGGGAGGGGGTATTTATAGTGTTTACATAAGTAGGGGTGTTTCCCTTTGGTTCTAGAAGAACCTTCTATCACGACTCATGGGCTTACTACATGAGATGAGAAACTAATTACAAACATTTATAAACCATAATTATTAACGACCTATTACAAATGAAATGACCTACACTTGATAATAAAACATGTTCCTAACAATCTCCCCTAAGGGTTGGTCATCATTTGTTGTCTTGCTTAGGTCGTTTGACGTCTTGAACTTCTTTGGCGTTCATAGCTTGTGACGTCTTTGATTCTTTGCATCTTTGTTCTTTGTTCTTGTTTTGTGATCAGTTGTGAAGTCTGCCTATCATCAGCATCTTTGTTGTTAGTGATGAAAGTCATTACCAGCATGCTCATACTTCTGGTGAAGTTTGAGATTCATATATTTGAAGCTCTCATTCTTTAACTTTGATCTTTATCTCATAACTTTGCAGATTCTTTGACTTTGATGTAGAATCTTTTTGAAATTTTCTTTGCTTTTTGAGAGAACTTCAATTAGTGTTGATGTTGGTATGAACATGAGAAGAGTCTGCACGATCTTTTCCACCCGTGAGCATCCATAAGAAGAAAACATAAAACATGGGTTAGAAATAATCCAGCGCTTACAAGTTTGAACTTCGAGAGTGTTAACAGCATAGTGTGAAAACACATCTCTAATTCTCACAAAGGTGTTCTGAACTGGAGTCTCATAAGTGAGATAACGCGATGTACCGAAATACACCTACAGTTCAGATGAGTCGCTGGGGTACACCGAAGCATCACCCCACGACTGTAGACCGTTTGAGACACACTAAGCGTAACCCACACGGAGTTGCCTAAGTGACCTGCTGTCAGGGCTGTTTGATGTTGACCCTGGCAGGAATTTCCATTCAATCACTGTGGATCACACTTGTGAATCCCATCATAAATGTTTTGGCAGATTGCTAAGATCTGCGTAGGACTCTGGAAAAATGTCACTTGTGTCCTTATTGTTTGAACAACAAGTGATGAAATATATAAGTGTTCCTAAGAGATCTTTTAATGAATCTCATGGCTCTAGACTCGATTAGTGCTCATTGATTTTCCTAACCGGAGACTAGGGAGAGGGTCTCCTTCTTCAATACCAAAAATCTCTAAGAGAGAGTTGATAGATTACGTAGGGTTCCCTGTGAGGATGAAACAAGCTCTTTTGAAAGAACTTGAGTGGCTTAGAAGGTTTTAGTGCATTGCGTCATTGGGTCCATGACGACTTTGTCTTCAATACCGGTGTCATCTTGTGACAACCAGTAGCATATGAATTGAACCCGGTTCGCCCTAAGTTGAATAATTTGAAGGGCTATTTCTTTTCACCCCTTTCTTTAACTTTTCTTTTTAATTCTTCAACTCCTTCTTTCTCCGATTCTCATTTTCTCCTTTTTCAATCATACCTAAGGACTTCTAAATACTAACTATTTTGTCCTTGGGTAGATCCCTCCGGCTCTGGCGGATCATAGGATGTTTATTCCTAAACTTAGTCACCTTTTAACTCCATGACTATCCTACGTTGCCACAAAACCTTTTCTTGAAAATCTCTCAAGATGTTTATGATGAAAAACATGTTTTGGTAACACCTTGAGAGTTTTGGTTTTTCAGAAATACTCCCCTCCACATGTGCTTATGAGTTTTGACTGAAATCTGCACAGTGAGGGTAGAGCTCGCACTTTTGAATTGATCGACTCTTGATAGACAATTCCCAGCGAGACACGGTTACGTTGTATAGTTAAAGAGTTCCATTATCAGCTTTTAGGTGACAACTAGCTCTAATAACTACCTTGAAGATGTAAACTCTCCTTGAAAAGGAGGTTAGACCCGTCAAAGTTCATGTCAATCAAGAGTGTCTCGAATTGGTACATTCTACTAAGATAAGTCTTGAAAGACAAATCTTTTCGATTATTGACATTCAAAGATCGTCAATTCATTGGTGATATCTGAGTCGAGCACGTTATGAGATTTCATAACTTCCTGATCAACAATTTTAATCACATTTCTCCCCTCAAAAATAGCATATGTATGTTGTTTTTGAAAAACATGTTGATTAAAATATGCTTTTTGAGGTGTTTGAACTTCCTTTGGGAAGAAACGGATTTCAAGAACATTTGATTTTGAACAAAGATTTTGCGTTGCAAACAGTTAAGAAGCTTTCGCTCCTTTAATTAGGATTGAGGCACTGAAACGTACCACAGGGTCCTTTCTTTTGAAAATTCGAGATTTGTTTCGAATCACAGTGCCTTTAGTGTCTATTTTTTTTTTTTTTCAAATTCATTTCAGCTTGATAACATAGACCCAATCTGGTTTCTCAACAAATTCCTTGACATCAAGACTTTTAAACTGATTCTTTCTGAGAAACCGTAAGAGATTAACTGCAATTCTCAACAATCTTCCCAATCCACACTGCATGTCTTTAGCAGCTTCTCCATACACTTCCTTTTGGTGAAGTTTCGAATCGCTTCCCCCAAACTAACACCCATCTTCATCAGATTAAACAATTTGATGTAGTTAACATGTCTTCTAACTTTTTACAGTTTTAAGTGCACATCAAAAATTTTATATGAACAAAAACCACACCAAGCAAATCTGAATTGTCACGTAATCACAGTTGTACATAATGCGGAAAATTCGTTCGGGGTAACATGCAAGAAATCAACAAGATCTTCTCACGATGCGGCGCTTTACACCAAACAAACCTTGAGAGATGAAATAATACTACTTCCCCCTGATTGTTGCGGTAAATTGGAATAATAATCGACTGTGTATGTGCGAATACTCGATAAAATGATCGTGTGCGAGGCATCATAATACAGTTAAAGCATCATATGTAGGTAACTTCACACAAAATAACCCAGTGAAAGTTGAAATGATAACACCGAAGTAAGATATTTGAACCACGTATCGTCTCATTTCTTCCCCCTGATTGTAGAAACTCGTGAAGGGAAAGAGTTTTCACAAAGAAGGCAAAGAAAGCACATGACATATACTCTCTCTTCCCCCCGATGTTTTCGATGAATCGAAACATACACCACGTATGTTGATGATGAAATCGGAGACAGCGTAACCATGTACGTTCAATTAATCAAAGAGGTATGAAGTACCATAAATATCTTGTGAGAATCAATTGCTGATAAAACTTCTGAACTTGTTCATTATGTTGATCATCAGTTGTGTCATTGTTGTTGGAAACAATTTGATCTACTGTTATCAGAGATTCGATTGAAGGTGCATCTCCAGCAACGGTTGTTGTTGTAGATTCAGGGTGTATCTAGAATTAGAATATGATCGGGTTGTGCAAAGCGGAAACATTAGATACATCTGAAGCACGACTTTCTAAAGAATCTCTAAACAGTGGAGCAAACAAAATTTCCAATTCTTGACGATTGAGTACAATGGTGATGCAGCTGATGGATCATTATGTTTTAGACAGTGAGAGACGGGTCCTAAGCTGTTGTACTTAGAAGCCATAGCTGAAGTGCGGGTCCGAAACTGAATTATTCCGAAGCCATTGTTGTTGTACCTGTATAGAAAGTAGGACGGGAGAGATAGAGACAGACATGGATTCCTAAGTGTAACTAGGTTCTAGATGTTAGAAGCATAAAGTTGCAGTGTCAATTATCTTCTTGACACCTGAACACACTGTGTTTTTGCAAATGTTTAATATCTTGCCTGTAGGAATCCACCTAAGACCAACAGTTTTTAAAATTCTACCCGTGGGTATCCACCTAAGATTAGATCTAGGAAATGCTGAAACTTCTTTTGGAAAGAGTCTTTGTCCTATATTGATTCACCTATTAGGTTTCCGAAATTTGTTTCTCAGTTCAACGAGTCTATTTCTAATTGTCTGTTGACTACACTTAGGTCTGTTATGCAATACACTAGAAGGCATCACACGAGGTCGTGAACCTAAGATTCCATCCTTTTGGAGTAGTGCCCTTTTCCTAGCCTTTTCTAGATCATAGTTCTTGTACGCGTCATTTGAATCATATGAATCTTTAATTTTAATGCTCGGTTTAGACACAGTGTTCGAACTAATCCTAGACGGGCCAGTTGCAACTACTTGTTGAGGTTTAACAGAAACAGATTTAACGAAACGAAGTATTTTTCTCGGCCAAGAATGTGGAGTGACTGGATTTGACAAATGATTATTCTCAACAACTTGGGAGGCAAACCGTGGTTTTGAAGATTTTGATCGTTCGATTTAAAAGCGTTGGTTGTCTAACTACTATTGATTTCGATTGGTTGTGGTGACGATTTCTCCAAGATTGTTGGTTTTGTAAACTTAGTATCCACACTCTTGCCAGTTAATCTTCTCAATTTGTTTTGTAAAGCAACATGTGCAAGCCCCTTTGCTTGAATTTGAGCCTTTAGATGCTCATTTTCTTTTACTAATGTATCCACACGATTACTTTGCATTTTAACTTCAAGAGATTTGCAATGTGCCTCTAGTTTTGAAAAATCTTTTTGAAATTGAGCAATGGTCTTTTTGAGAAGAATGTTTTCAGATTCAAGAATTTGATTTGACGATTCAGTTGTATTGTTTGCAAGTAAGGGTTCAGACATGAGACAGTTGTCTGGACATTGTGCAACACACTGGTCAACCTCTCCTTCATTTCTGAATTCAGGTTGCTCAGTTTGTTTTGCATTTGCAAGCAGAGTATGAACAATAGTAGATTGTACCTCAACCATCTGTTCTTTGTCAAAGGTAGGCTCTGTGTCATAGGTGGGAACGATATCTTCCTCAACCATTTGTTCTTCATCAAAGTTGGGCTCGGTGTCATAGTTGGGTATGATATCTTCCCCAAATCTGCTGCTGTCATCCTGCTTTTCCAAGGTAGGCTCTGTGTCATAGGTGAGAACGATATCTTCCTCAACCATTTGTTCTTCATCAAAGTTGGGCTCGGTGTCATAGTTGAGTATGATATCTTCCCCAAATCTGCTGCTGTCATCCTGCTTTTCCAATGCTACAACCTCATTGTTCGTATTACTGACATTTGCAGTATTCTCATCATTTTTTACAAGCCTTTGAGCATTCCTTCCTTGTACATCAACTCTTTCACCTTGCAGGACTGCTTGATTTCGTGGATCAGATGAAGTCTGACTCTTTGAATTCTTAAATTGTGAGATCATCTTAGTCAGTAACATCATTCCTTTATTTAATTCCACAAATGCATTTGCATCTTCAGAATCATCAGTAGCAAGGTTTGGTGAAGAAGGTTTTAAGCAGTAGATGGAAGGTGAGGAGATTTGTGAAAGCATTAGAGACATTGATATAGTGAATTTTAATTTTCCCTCCAAAAATAATTATGAAAAATTTTCTCCCCCAAAATTTGAAATTCACTATAAAATGCAATTCTAAGGTTGTAAAAAAAATTTGAGGTTTGACAATTTTGACGCCAAATTTGACCCGAAAAATTCGAATTTAGGCCCAAAAATTTGAATTTGTGACCAAAATTTTCACAGTTAAACAAAAATTTGAATTTCGCGTAAAAATTGAACGTTTAGTCTCCCATAGAAATTAAATTTTACTCAAATTTTCCCGCCAATTAAATTTTAAAATTTGTGTTTGATGATGTGTTATGGATCTTTAAGGATAATTAAGGTTGATGTTGTTTAGGTTTATGTAGATTAGTAGTGGAAATCCAAACTTGCAGAAAAACAAACTCGCAGAGAAGAAACTCGCAGAGAAGAAACTCGCAGGAAACAAACTCGCAGGAAACAAACTCGCAAGAAACAAACTCGCAGGAAACAAACTCGCAGGAAACAAACTCGCAAGAAACAAACTCGCAGGAAACAAATCAAACTCGCCAATATTGAAGAAACTCGCCAATAATCAAGTCAAACTCGCAAAAATACAAGGCAAACTTGCCAATATTCAAGAAACTCGCAAAAATACAAGGTAAACTCGCCAATATTCAAGAAACTCGTAAAAATACAAGGCAAACTCGCCAATATTCAAGCAGAAACTCGCCAAAATACAAGGAAAACTCGCCAATATTCAAGAAACTCGCAAAAATACAAGGCAAACTCGCCAATATTCAAGCAGAAACTCGCCAAACTGCAAACTCGCAGAAATTCAAAAGAAACTCGCCAAACTGCAAGTAGAAACTCGCAGAAACTCATGAGAAACTCGCCAAAATTCATGGCTAACTTGCCAAACTCGCCAAAACTCATAAGAAACTTGCAGAAACTCGCAGAAACACGTATTCAGTCCAAAAAGTCCATAAATTTCAATCTAAACCACGTTTTTAAGTACGGATTTCTATTAAATCTAATCAATATTAACCTTAATTATCCCTTGGCTCTTGATACTAAAAGTGGAAACCTGCTAAAAATGGAAATTCGTCTAAAATAATCCGATCTTAATAAGCGTTATCTAATTCATATAGGTTCCGGACGGCAAGATTGATTCATCTTGCGACTTTACTTTCCTATTTTGCTTGCTTCGAATGAGGTACATATATTCTATCCCTTTTCAGTAGGGGTTTCTCATGACTTTCTGATCCTTCGACTTTGTTTCGCTTATGATATTCCATTGCTATTGACCCCCTGATATTGAACCTTTGTTATTGACCCTATGATATTGAACCTTTGATATGGACCTTCTGATTATGAACGTATGTTATGAACCTTTGATATTGAACCATTGCGATTGACCCCTCTGTTGTTGAACCTATGTTACTGAACCTTTGATATTGGACTTTGACACTGAACTGTTGCTATGAACATTTGGATTGCGAACTACTGATATTGAACCTCTGATTATGTTGACTGATATATTGCTACACTGTGGACCTTTTTTTGACCCTTCAGATTGATACCCGAGCCAAATATTGTTTCCCTAGCCATGAAGGTAACATGGTTGTGTCATTGATGCACCAATGACATGACTCTAGTGTGGTTGAGTGATGTTCCACACCGTCCCTTCTGTTATCTGATTATGGGCTCAAGATATATTGTATGGCCACTATTGTCTGCAGGGGCGTATGGATGCATCCTAGATTTGTTCTGTTATCTGATATGTTATGATTTATCTGGTGAATGATGTCGTGTGCAATACGCGTCTTCACAGTCTGGGAGCTAGCTACTCCATTGGTTACTGAGGTCTCCCCTCCTATTGATTTGGTATTCCGAGGTCACTCTTCCGAATACAATGGCTACTACTGGATACTGGGCTGCTATTGCCACTATTGATATTACTGTATTGTATTGTTGACTCGGGATAGATTTCTGACAACCCTTACACTTTTGATATACCTATATTGTACCTTCTGTATTAACTGTCCATTACTCAGTACCCTTATGTGACTCACTCTACTACCATGATATACATATTCCATTGCATTGATCTGTCATACTCTTGTTCCATTACTTCAGACTATCATTCCATTCACGTACCGGGTTGTATTATGATTATTGAATTTGATTATGTTAT
The DNA here is from genome assembly GCA_910596185.1 of Chrysanthemum makinoi. Lineage (NCBI taxonomy): Eukaryota > Viridiplantae > Streptophyta > Magnoliopsida > Asterales > Asteraceae > Chrysanthemum > Chrysanthemum makinoi. Next base: position 236,710,321 of record OU343225.1, on the reverse strand, counting down.
TCATGTTTTATGTGGCTACCGTTTACCCTGCTATGATATGATTAATATGCAATTATATGATTCAACTGTGGCTATCTGACTATATGTTATCTTACTGTTATGTGACCCTTTGATTGATCTGGTGATCATGTTTAAGTGTAATCAGTTGATTTATCTGTTTATCATGGATACCTTCGTTTAATTATGTTCATGGGCTATGTTTATCCGTTGGTGTTCTTATTGCTAATTGTCGACCTGCCATGCTTATATCTGTTATGATATTTGTTATGTTATTAACTGTGGGTTACTTGACTTGTGTGATTGCCATGGTTATTTAGATGTGCTTATGTATATGTCATCGATGCGTTACTTGCTTGGTTCTCCTCTGTTATCTGTTCTGTCTGGATATCTGTTACTATTGTATTCTGCAGGTTCCTCATTGACTCATTGTTTCCTTTCCGTTGCGACCTTGTTATTGTTTCTTTTGTTTCATATCGTATTTCTGATTTTGTTTAGCTTTCATTTTGTTATATCTGTTCACTGGGCTTTTTAAGCTCAGCCGCATTTCTTTTCCTGTGGCAGGTTTTAGGTTGGAAGATGGGCTTTGATGGGCTGAGAGTTGGATTATCTGAGTGGACCGACCCTAGTTACCTTATTATTTTGGGACTTATTATGAAGAGCCATTGTTTTGATTTTCATTTCATTTTGATATTTTGGATTTTGAAATCTTCTTTGTAAGTCATTCGTTTATATGACTTGGTATTTCATTTTGTAAGGTTTCCATTTGAATTTTTTTATTTGTATGTTCTGATATGACACTAGAGTGTGACACTTCTACCCTTGCCGGGTTGAGGTGTTACAATACTCAAGAAGGCTATAATATATTTTATCATTCGAAAACTTAATTTATAAATTACGAAACTACTGGGACCTCATTTTGTAAACTCTGATATTTATATAAATTCGAATGATAAATCTTTTAAAATGACATAGTTAGAGTTCATTTTCTATTATTATAACTGTTGAGCCATGAAGTAACACCCAGCTTGAATTCCGCTGCGTATCACGAAATTGGGGGTGTTACACCACAAACTTTATCACAAAAATATATTTCACTTAAACACAAATTTAGCTCATGACACAATCACACACACGAACAAAAACAAAAAGTCAGTCGTTTGCACGACCAAGTTGCGCAAAAACTTGGTTGACAGCGTGATGGTGAGGGTGTGTAATGAGATACGACATTGTAAGGTCTTCACGCGTCGAAGATGTACCCGTTACACTTTAGTTATGTTTGGTGCGGAGAGGTATGGAGCTTTTTGGAGCAGTGGGCGGTGAGCTTTGACTAATTTTTAAGAAGGCTAATTTTCATAGCTTTTTTAAAAACGGTGAGTGATGAACTGTGACTACTCGCTCAAAGTTATTGCTCACTGCTACTTTAAAAGAACACACCTTTTGTCTAACAAGACTAGTTTTGAAACATTGGCAAAATGACAAGGGTGAGAGATAAAAAGATATATAAAGGATAAAAAATGTAAAATCTCAAAGTAAAAATACATAAGATTTGGTTCCCTGTGAAAAATTGGGGACTGAATCAAAAAATTTGAGAGGATGGATCATTGGGTTAGAAATTTGCCAAAGATTGAGTTACATGCTCATCTTAATGGCTCCATTCGAAATTCAACTCTTCTGTAAGTATTCTCTATCCATAGCACACAACAAATAATATCTAGTTGATTTAATCTGAAGTTGTGACAAAACATAAACACACTAACGCCTTGGACTGTTTTTAGGTTGTTAGAAAGTATGTGCCTTTGGCTTTTATTGTTCAAATTGGTATCAGGTTTAAACCATTATATTTACACCTTAGCTTGTTATTACAATTGCAATCTTTCTTAGGGGGCGTTTGTGATTGCTTATTTATTTCTGCTTATCTGCTTAAGCTCATGTTTATCTGCCAGATTAAGCAGCTTCTTGTTTCAAAGTGCTTATTTGAGATTATATTAATTAAATATTTAATGTGAAACCTTTTTATAAATTGATTTGATTGGAGGTTTCATCAAGTTTTGTTTAGTAGAAAAAAATACTATTTCCTGAAGTACTTGTTTATAAGAACCATGAGTAGAAAAAAATAAGCCTTCCCAAACACCTTTAAATATGCTATTGATTCTGTTTGAATGTTTATTTTCATTATTTAACGCTACTTTGGACGATTATTTTTGTGTATTTTGATGAAAATATGTTTGCTTTATGTATTGTTTTTAATGCTAAATCTTAAATTATGAACAGAGAACTTGCTAGAGAATTGGGTGAAAAGGGCACCATTATCTTTTCTGATTTCGAGTATGTTATCAGGAAAGGTATGCCTTCTTTAGCACATTTATTATTGAAGTTTTGTTAATGTTATTTTCATGTCTTTTAACAAAAACATTCATGTATTTTAATATATTAGATGACAGATCACTCTGTGAGGTGTTCAAGTTATTTGATCTGATCCATATTGTTACCACTGACCACAAAACGATTACAAGAATCACTAAAGAAGTACAGTAATTTCTAATTTGATTTGGTTTTGTATTGTGAGCATGTTTGTAACACGGTCATCTTATCTGTTTGGTCATGGTTAATAGGTCGTTGAAGATTTTGCAGCTGAGAATGTCGTTTATTTGGAATTAAGAACAACTCCCAAGGTACCTACTTGAGCATCGTAACTTTGTATAAATAAGTAATGCATTTTGGGATTTAAGATCAGTAAGGGTGGTTAGAGGTGCGAACCGTGAGGCAACAAGCCAAGGGAAACGTTCTTGGAAAATTTGCATAAAGACTTGCCCATAACATATAAATAGTCAATACAAATTCGTTTTTTAATGAATACCCAGATCGAAATCCTTGGTCTGCCAACATGAAAGCCGTTCAGATTAGTAACAAAAAAGGCAACATTTTGCTTTCGCATGTAACATATCGCATAACATGCTGTCATGGGTGTCTTGTTATTCAAATAGACCTAACAAAAGTATACAGAGGAATGATTCAATAGGTATGAGCAAGCGGTCATACATAGAAGCCGTTTTGGAGGGTTTAAGATCTGTGAGTAGTAATAGTCTTGATATCAATTTATCTTCTAATGATACTGCAAAATGTGTGGCTGGAACTAAGAAGATATATGTTAGACTTCTACTCAGCATTGACCGTCGTGAATCTACTGCAGCTGCGATGGAAACTGTATGTTTTCAGGAATTTGTCCTTAAATATTTCCAAATTTGCATTCTCAAAAGCCCGTAACTTTCATTTGTTTTTCTCTTTGAAATTCAAATGTTTTAGGTCAAACTTGCTTTGGAAATGAAGGATACGGGGGTTATTGGCATTGACCTTTCTGGCAATCCGACTGTTGGTGAATGGTAGAATCAAATTTTATTTGTTATTCATTTATATTTGTGTGGGCTGTTTCTATAGTACTGAGAGATATGTTTAAATCTTTGAGATATATCTTAAAATTCTCAGGGCAACATTTTTACCCGCTTTGAAGTTTGCTAGAGAACAAGGTCTTTCGGTTACTCTTCACTGTGGCGAGGTCCTTCTCTTTTTTCATATTTTCTATTCGATAGAAGTGGCATTTTTTATTCGTATACTTAAGGATGGGTTGGTTTGCGTTGTGGTTTATCTTAAATCTGCCTAATAAGAAAAAGGAGTTAAACAGGCCAAACGAGTTGACAGTCGTTAGAAGTCTTTCTAATATTTTTTTGTAACATTAACTGACTCATTTATCAGTTATCAATAATGATACTAAAAAGCAACTCGCTTTTCCGTTATATGACTATCGTTTTTGCTCATCAACCAAACCGCCCATCTTTCTACCTCTAATCTTAGATAGTTCATAAACTAACATGAAATTGGACATGAATGGTTTGTAGGGTTTTACTAATCATAACAATTATTAAAAACAAGTAAACATCATCAAAGCATGCAGCGGAAGTAATAGGAATAATACTTGTAATTGAATTAACCGAATAAAGAATATGCGTACCTTTTAGCAATTCAAGAAAACACACGATAACTTGAACGAGGAACAAAAACCCAAACCGTAACTTAGGGTTTATAACCAATCGACCCAAATAAGTCGACACCCACAAATCTCCACAAACACAATTGTATTCGTCCTTCGTTCTTGTACACACGTACTAATATCGATTTGATGTGAAAAGCTAGGTTCTTGAATAACAAATAAAACCAAACACTTGTATCTTGAAGTTGGGAAAATCGAATCCCTATGGGGAGGGAGGTACACGATCGACCAAACAACAAGAGGAGAGGAGAGGAGAGGAGAAATTAGGTTTCTAAGTGATCCAAGGTTAAGAATTATGAATACAAGGGGTTTGTATTTATAGTTTCTCAAAACTTGGTGACCAAGAAATCTCTCCCCCTTGGGCTTGAAGACCCACGACCGGCCATGGACCCAAAGGAGGGGTTCTAGAATTTTCTTGTCCACTAATTTCATCTCTAGTCCTCGTAGTTTACATTTAACGACAGTTAGTCTAACCTCGTTAAATATTAACTATCGTTAAGTTTTATTTCGTGACAAATAATTAATAATAATAAAGTTTATATATATTAATTATTTTAACATCAACTCTCATACGTAATGTGTGCAATCCCGAAGTCTCAAGTTCGAATCCGGTCATACGCATATTAAATTATATCCATAAACCTTTCATGGTTAGTATATGACAAATAGTATCTCCTCAATCTATAAGTAAGATAATTGGATATGCATGATGCAACACTTCCCATGATTTATAAGCTTTTTTTTAAGTTTGTCTTGTCTGATTGTCTCTATAAAAAAAGGATATCCATTTTTAATAAATCTACTTGGAAAGGTCTGAAAGAACTGCATCTGTCTCATGAGCTAGAAACCCATATTTAAGATACTTGGAGAATATCATAACATGTGAGACCTATGATCTAGAAACTACTGGTTTATAGTATATACGTTGACAGTCTATCAAGAGTGCACTCTGTTTGAGATTCAGTTTTATACAGTCAGTGTAAAGTATTAAATTTGTAATCTCCTAGACTTTCATTAAACATGCATATTCAATATATAATACAAAGGAAGATTCTAGAATACGGGCTAGCCTATCAAACTAATGAAAGCCCATGGGGCATAACAAAAAAAACGTCTATCACTCCCCCGCAGTTGGAGCCGGAGGGCACCGAATAGTCAAACTGGTAACAATTTCCTCTAAAAGAGCCGTAGGCAAACCCTTAGTGAAAATTGATATGAATCATAAATTATTACTTAGCTATTTTAATTTCATTTAGATAAATTTTAAGAGTTGCAGTTTTATTAGGATTGGGTAAGTCTTTTACTTATCCTACAAGTATTAGGACTAGGTTATCTTTAATTATAAATAGGGCATTCGGGATGTAACTTTGATTATATTGAATATGAAGTAATTGATTTGGTTATCAATTGGGGAGTCGGTTTATTTCACTAATATAAACCATTGGGGGTCGTTTTATCCCATCAAAATAGACCATTTATCTTTGTTTATTCGTTCTTTTCATCTCTTTTATCGATCTGATTCATATCAAAATGTCGTACTGATAACGCGACGGAACATGCAACACCCGAACATGACTAGTGGCAACCATATCACGAACATAATGAATATCAATCTCAATATGCATCACCCGTTGATGTTGAACGTGATTGGCAGTCAAATAAATAGCCGCTAACATTATCATAGTAGACAAGTGTAGCAGTCACGAGAGGAGAATGTAGCTCACGAAGTAAATTCCACAACCAAGCAGTCTCGGCAACAGCATTGGCAACACCCCGATACTCAGCTTCAGCACTAGACCGAGAAAGTGTATGCTGACGCTTAAAAGACCATGAAAGTAAATTATCCCCCCAAAACACACAATAACCATACGTAGACCGTCGAGTTGAGGGACAAGCCCAATCTGCATTGGAATAAGCAACAAGAGAACCACCTGCGGTCGAAAATCCAAAGTTCCACGAATATATCGAAGAATACACTTGAGAGCGGACAAGTGAGGCTCTCTCGGATCATGCATATATAGACAAATTTGATGCACGACATAAGACAAATCAGGACGTGTGTAAATGTTAGGTACTGCAAACCACGTGCATGATTATGGTATAAAGTAGGATCAGCAACCGAATCCCCAAATCCCCATCAGGACCAAGCTTGGATTCACTATCAGCCGTAGGGGTTATAATTGAGCATATGAGTACACTCAAGAAGCTTCATAACATACTTCTTTCGACAAAGAAACATCCATGTAGAATCACGCAAAACAGAAATACCCAGAAAATAATCAAGCGCTCTCATGTCTGTCATGTCCAATTCCCGATGCAAAGAGGAGATAATAAACCTAAGTAAAGCTGCAGAAGAAGCGGTAAGTACAATATGATCCACATAAAATGAATAAGTAAGCAACAACATTGCCTTATTCATAATAAACAAAGAAGAATCACAAAGACTGAGAGAAAACCCAGCCCAAATAGCATATGCTGCAAAACGTTGAAACCACGTACGAGGTGCATGTTTCAACCCATATAAAGATCGCTGCAACTGACATACATGATGTGGAAATCGAGAGTCCACAAAACCCGATGGCTGATAGTCATATACACAAGCATAGAAAGACCGCCGTCAAGAAATGCATTCTTAACGTCAAGCTAGTGAACATGCCACTTACGAGAGAATGCAAGATTAAGAACAGTGTGAATGGTTGCCGGTTTAACAACCGGATTAAAGTATCATCACAATCAAGACCAAACTGCTGAGAAGAGCCCATTAGCAACAAGGCATGCCTTATACCTACTCAAAGAACCATCCGCATGAAACTTATGTCTAAACAACCACATAGAACGAACCACGTTAATATTTGGTGGTTTCGGAACAAGAATCCAAGTACTGTTTTTAATTAATGCATTATATTCGTCTTGCATAGCATCTCACCAATTGGGTCCGATCAAGCAAGAGACGGGGACTTAGAACAGAAATAGAATACGTATATAAAGCAAACCGAGGATTCCGCTTAACAGTGCCAGCTTCGGCACGTGTAACCGTAGGATGAGTTTGAACAGAGGTTGGTTGGGTCGTAGTATTAAAGCAGTGATGATAGTGGAAACCGGTGATAGGGGGTAGGGGATTGGGTCGTGAGGTTTGTGCTAGTAGGGGGTGTAGTGGATTGGGTCGTGGGTATTGGGCAGTAGAAGGGGGCGTAAAGGAGTGGGCGGTGGAGGGTCTAACAGTATGTAGGTTTGGTGACCGTTGTTGGGTCGATTGTGATGGGCTCAATAGGAGTATTAGGGGGAGGACTTGTGTGTATAGGAACAGTGGAGGAGGTATTAAGTGCGGAGGTATTAAGTGCAGGATTGTGAATAACATGACGAGCAATGGTAGTGGGCGTCAGTTCAAGGAAGTCGTACGAAGGAGGTGCCATAGGTGTCATGGAACAATAAGGGAATTGAAGCTCGTCAAAGGTGACATGACGGGAAATAACAATCTTGTTAGTGGAACAGACGTACGTATTAGAGTAGAGGGTTTAGACGAGATAAAGAGAAGATGTAGGGAGAGGGATCGGTTTAGGGGAGAGGTTAGGAAGGATACTTTTGGCTCTTATACCAAATTGAATTTGTAATCTCCTTGACTTTCATTAAACAATCATAATCTATACTATATTATAATGCATGGATAACCAACCGTAACTCCAAACCTAACTCTTAACCACCAAAAATTAAGATTAGGAGCTCCAATCATGGGGTGACATGTGTCATTTATCAACAAAAAATCACTTTTATTTTCAAACTGAAATATTTTTTTATCTATTTATTTTTTTTATAATCTAATTTCACCATATTTTCTAAAATTTTGTGTTCTTTAATTTTATTTGATTCACCATATTTTCACCATATCTTTTTGGTGGGTTTATTTTATTTGATTCAAATTTTTACAACTTTAACTTTTATTTCAATCAATACAATCTTGATTCGTCAAAATCATATATTTTTGGGGGGAGTGTTTGACGGATAAGAGATTACGATGGTCTTTCTATATACGGGAATAATGATGTCACGGGAAAGTTACGGGAAACCCAAGCAAACACATACAAGGGCGGAGCTTAGTGAGGACCGGGAAGGGTCCCGGCCCCTCTTGGCCTAAGCCCGTTAGTGTATTTTTTCGCGATTTCATGTGTTAAAAAAAAAAGAAAAAAAAAATCATCTCGGCCCTCCTATCTAATGTTCTTCTAGAAAAAAATTTGTTTCGGCCCTCCCACAAATTTTTTTCTAGCTCCGCCACTGAACACATACATTCGGAGTGTTGTGAAACGAATTCACTAAGCGGTTAAGGAATTGCGGAGAGAGTTGGGATAGCAATTCATTTACTATTTTTATAATATAACTATATTTATTGCCGCCGGTGTGTGCGGGTATCCAACTAGTCAATATATAATGCAAAGGAAGATTCTAGAATATGGGGTAGCCTATCAAACTAATAAAAGCCCATATGGCATAACAAAATAAACCTCTAACATAAAGAGTCCCATTCATCTATTTCATAGAGAATGAACTCTATGGGATATAATTTTATATACTGTTGGTGCAAATATCTCACACGTGAACACGTCTTAGATAGTGTCTTGTATTCGCTTTGGATAATGCATCTGCCAGATATCCATAAGGGCTTTGTATGTTGGTTTTTACACTAAACAATGTAAGAACATTGGACTCTGTTTAAGATAGTTTTTGCTCACTGTCAGTATAGAGATTCCAATTTTGGCACTAATGACTAGTGGTTCTTAAATGTATATAAGTATTTTGTAATGCATGCAATTAAGATACTCACTGTATGTGCAATTGTGCATCATTCAATGGTAGACTTTGACCACTTTCTGTTATATAAAAGCCGGCATGTAAACCTTGTTTTTAACTAACTTAGTATAATATAATGAATATTGCATAGGAAATAGACAGTATGAGATTGCTTTTTATACACTGTTGGCGTGGAAATAAAATTTAGAAACGGGTTTGACTCGAAGATGAGTGTTTCATTACCCACATCAGACTACTCATTGGATAACAAATCAAGGGAATCCTGGAATGATTTAATAATATGTTTAATGTCAAAAAGTTTTACTGAGTGTATAGAAAGTGAACTCAATATCTTGGATTATCATAACTAGTTTACTTCCACGACATAGTGCTTTTAGGTACCTAATCCAGTTGAAATCCAAGCAATGCTCGACTTTCTTCCTGGTAGAATTGGGCATGCATGTTGCTTTCAAGATGAAGAATGGAGGAAACTTAAATCATCCATGATCCCGGTAAATTTATGATCCTACTCTATCACTGATACATTTGTTTTTTTTTAAAGAAAGTTCTTGCAAAACATTTCCTAGCTCTTATTATATTCAGGTTGAAATATGTTTAACATCCAACATCAGAACCGAGACAATTTCTTCCGTAGACGTCCATCACTTTGGTTAGTTTGTTCTTTCTCATGCTTATGGTGGAAATAAGGACCACTTGTCTAGTCATGTAACATCTTCATTATATGAGTCTCGTTTATATGGTCTGAGGATGTGGGTCGTTTATTCCATGGGAGAAAAAACAATGATCGGGCCCATGAAATAATAACGATGATGCAATAGTGGATCCTTATCGTTTTGTGCTTACAACCTCCCCTAAATGGCCTGGTACCAAATATTTGGACGGTTTCCTAAAATATAGTTTGTGTAATCAAGGTTTATACTTATATATTTTCAAAATTCAATGGAACAGGAGAAGAAAATGTTAGCAGGCCAACTCAAGTCAACTCAACAAGTCCCATCTAGAGTATAAACCCGAAAAACTGTCAAAGTGCTTTTGTAGTTGGGTCTTATTTGAACCTGTTTGGATATATGCTGTTTCTCCCAAACAAACTGAGAAGTGAGAACATTAACAAAAAATCCCAAATGGACCTATTTAGCCTGTAACACCTTGTTGTTTCGGGGGAATTGCATATATATCCCTCCAAAAGTGAATAATTCCATATATATCCTTCTTACAAGTTTTTTATGCACATAGTACAATGATTTTTATGCATGCAAAGGATATATATGCAATTTTGCATCTTTGGAGGGATATATATGCAAATGACCCTTTTGTTTCATGTTTGTTTACAGCTGAGCTTTACAAGGAAAACCATCCCATAGTCCTTTGCACGGACGACTCAGGGGTATTCTCCACGAATCTTTCCAATGAATATGCCATTGCTTCTTCTACTTTTGGTATGAAAACTTTTTTCATTTCAAACATTGCTCAATATTTATTAACTAGATTTTAGAGGGATGTGTTGACAAGTTGCACGCTACAACTCCTAGTCGCACTTTTTAAAGTTGGTTTTTGGTCATCTTTGCTTATTGAAGGTCTTGGAAAAACAGAGATGTTTCAACTGGCAAGAATAGCTGTTGATTTCATATTCGCTGAAAATCAGGTAAAGATGGAACTGATCAAGGTGTTTGAGTCGGCTGCTAGAACACTAGAGTACGACTAGTACTGCACAAGGTATACGCCAATTAGTATTGTGACGTTCTCATGCATTCTTTCTGGAATACAATGGTGTGAGAAGTGTCATTTTAAACTATCCATGCTCATTGTATGTTGACTATGTTTTAACTTTTATTTTGACCTTGGAAATTTTTTCTTTTCGTTGAAGATTATTTTGGAAATTACTGTGCTAAAAAGGCCTTCAACAATTTTTTTTTTTGAGTCTTTCAATATGCTGTAGGTATCAATAATGTGCACAAGTGGTATATCTTTTGAATCTGTATCTACAATATCAACATCAATGAGAATGTGTAACCATAAAACATGTTGGCAAGCAAAAAAGGTTCGCTTGTAGCAACATAAGAAATAAGCATGTCATTTAACGATATTTTGTCTCGTTTCATGTTCATCAACAGTATCATCAAACTAAAACCTAAAAAACTGATTTGAGATACTTATACACAGTACATGTTTGAATTTCTTTATCAAGCTTGGTCTTTTGTAATGTGATTTAAAAGGCGTTTGCTTGTGTTATAATCATGATTATTTCCTAATGCAATATGCCAATATTAATAGGAGATTCAAAGATCAGTCAGGTAAATTTACGTGCTTTCTATTACTATTAGAACGCAAATGGTAACGGCTTTTTAAGCTTAAAGCTTGATGTCTAAATGAATATTTGATTTCTTATTAGACCAATTTTTAATTAAATTTTAATTTTCTTCTTTTTTCACCAGCAACAAAGTTTGTGTGTGGCGACATTGACTTGATTCATCAAACATATTATGTCTTTCCAATAATTAAAGGAAAAGTAATTTATATAATTTAATATAATAAACATAATTGAGAAACCTAAGATTGGTTGGATATGATAAATAACAAGATTTAAGCTTCAGGTCAAGTATTTCAGAGTAAACACCACTAATTTGCTTGTACCATAATCACATAATGGTTTGACTATCACCTTCAACATGAATGTTTTGGTTGTCATCATGTTTTTTCGTTATTGTATTCATATTGGAGATACACTTTGAGGCCTAAAGAATTGGCAGCCCCCCTCCCGCCACACACACAATCACCCACTCCAAACTCAACTTCGATTACATTGTGAAAACAGTTAAAAAAAAACTTTACTAGATTAACCGGTTAAACCAAGACCGCTAACCAGACTAGTCAAGGAGCTGCAAGTCCGATCTCCTAGATTAGACCGAGTGATTTTAACATTAACAACTAAAAGCGATCCTTCTATTTATAATGACGGATCAGGTTTTCGGATCGATCCAAGTTCCAACAATCCTTATGATGAGACGTGTTGTCGATCTCCTTTAAGAGGTAAGATTTATACATGTCCTCCTATGTATTGTTTGTCAAAGGAACTAAACCTTTATTCTTGTTTTCACGCATTTTCACCTTTCATGTCTGCGCTAACCGGAGTATGACACATGAGAGATGACAAATAATAACGGCCACATGCAGCTGTATACTCAAAAAAAAAAAAAACAACCTTAAATGGCGTGCTACCCTAATGACCTGAATGTTTTTCTAGTACATGTACCTAGAGGTGCAAAAAAACCGGTTTTTACCGGTTTTTGGTTTTTGGAAAACCGGTTTTCAAAAATCAGTTTCGGTTTTTTCGGTTTCTTCAGAATCGGTTTTTTCGGTTTTAAATGTTCGGAATCGGTTTTTTATCGGTTCGGTTTTTTTTGGTTTTAAATGTTCGGATCCCTTTTTTTATCTGTTCGGTTTTTTTCGAAATTTAAAACATTTAATACTAATACATTTCGAATACAATCATAACTTTTATTTAAACAATACAATTATACAACTAAAACTATAAAATACTAATACATTTCAAATACAATCATAACTTTTATTTAAACAATACAATTATACTAGCGATTTTTAAACATGATAAGCACTTTTGGGTTCTCAATATACCTGTGGAGATATGAAACGTTTGTATTATATTTCTGAATATGCGATTCTTAAACATGAATATGCGATTCTTAAACATTTGTATTATTATATTTCGATAGAGAAATTAGTTTTTTATAAAACCTTATGTATGTAAAAACATTTAAAATATGAGATGCTAGCTGTCTTATATACTCAAAGTGATTTTATTTTCGCATCCCACATCGCCTAATGTAGGAAATGTTTGCCACAATGTATGGCTATAAAATGAGGCCCAACATTGCATATAGAGAGAAACTCAGCCATTGGCCAAAATAAATTTATTGGTTGAGCCAGTATAACCAACAGCTAGTTTCCACTCAGTGTTTAAAAAAAAAAAAAAAAAAAACGGTTTAAACCGGTTATAGAACCCTTAAAAAACCGGTCGAAGGAAAAAGGCAATAACCGGTAAAACCGGTTCGGTTTTTGAAAACCGATTTCGGTTTTGGAAAAACCGGTTTCGGTTTTATTGACCGGTTTTTTTAAAAACCGGTTTTATATGATGTACCTGGAAGCGTTTAATCTTTTACAAGTCTTGTTGGGCTTTATTCATGAATGTGTGTCGTGATGCGGCGTAACGTTATTGGGCTCATATAAACATACATTATGTCATTATGAGGTCTTCCCAACTCCCTCTATTTCACAAGAAATAGATGAAAGTTATCGTACAATATTTGAAAAAGATCCAAAACCTAGTTAAAGTTTTCGTAAAACCAATTCTATTGTGAAAACCAAAAGCAACATGAATCCTAAATTTCAGAAGTAGCTAAGATTAAAGGGGTTATCTAACATGAGATTTGCTAACAAGTGCCTATTGAATACATTTTAAGTTGTAAATGGACGAAAAATTTGAGTGTATTAAATGAAAAATCACATTTATTTATAATAATTTAAAAATATAATTAATATTTATTAAATGCATTTTTGATACAGAAAGAAAATTTTAAGTATATTAAAATGCACTTTTTAAAGGCCTGTTTGGAATGCTCTTTTGGCTTGGGGTTTGAATTTAAAAGAACCAAAAAACATGATTGGTTCAAAAGACTTACAAATTAGTAACCAACTCACTGGCCTCACCAAATTGAAATCCGGATGTAGCACCCAGGTTTTCTCATTCCTCTTTTAACTTTTGTTTTTCTAACTTTTTAGGGGCCGTTTAGTTGGTGATTTTTTTATTTTTTTATTTTTTTATTTTATTTTTTTATTTTTTATTCCGTTCTAAATTTCCAGAGAAGGGATTGGTTTTTCTTCTCTAGAAAAGAGTTGAGAATTTTGAAAAGCCGTTTAGATAGATTTATATTTTTCCTTTTTTAAAAATGAAAAGATGTATAGATGAAGCTTTTTCAAACATTTTTTCTTTTTCAAAGCAACTTTTTTTTTCCATATTAGATCTTTGTACGTTTTTATCCCTTTTACATGTTTTTGTACGGTTTTATACGTTTTCGTCCATTTTTTTCCGTTTTTGTACGTTATCATTCGTTTTCATCGATTATTATACGTTTCGTCCGATTATATTACATTTTTTATGTTTTCATTTGTTTTTTTACGTTTTCATCCGTTTTTTTTACGTTTTCGTCAGTTATTTTACGCTTTCGTCTGTTATTTTACGTTTTCGTCTGGTTTTTTTACGTTTTCGTCTGTTTTCTTACGTTTTCGTCATTTTTTTACGTTTTCGTCTGGCTTTTTTTTGCGTTTTCGTCTGTTCTTTTACGTTTTTATTCGTATTTTTACGTTTTTGTTTTTTTACGTTTTTATCCGTATTTTTATGTTTTTGTTTTTTTCATTTTGTCCATTTTTGGATTTTCGTCTGTTTTTTTACGTTTTCGTCTGTTCTTGTTTTTACGTTTTTGTCCGTTTTTACGTTTTCGTCTCTTTTTTACGTTTTCGTCCGTTTCTTACGTTTTAGTCCATTTATGTTTTTTTACGTTTTCGTCTGTTTTTTTACGTTTTCGTTTGTTATTTTACGCTTTCGTCTAATTTTTTACGTTTTCATATGTATTTTACGTTTTTGTCTCTTCGTCTATTTTTTACGTTTTAGTCTGTTTTTACGTTTATGTCCGCCTTTTGTGTTTTAGTCACTTTTCTTACGTTTTCTTTTGTTTTCTTACGTTTTCGTCCATTGTTTTACGTTTTCATATGGTTTTTTTTATTTATGTTTTCGTCCGTTTTTTACGTTTTTGTCTGTTTTTACATTTTAGTCTGTTTTTTTACGTTTTTCGTCCATTTTTTTTACGTTTTTGTCTTTTTTATGTTTTCGTCCATTTTTTACGTTTTCGTTTGTTTTTACGTTTTAGCCCGTTTTTTATGTTTTCGTTCATTTTTTAACGTTTTTACGTAAGAAAAGGTAGAATAACGTACACAAACATAAGAAACTTACGAAGTCATATGCAAAACAGATACCACTGGGGCATTGGTCTAGTGGGTGGGGCTTTGGTCTTGAGTCAATAGACTCGGGTTCCAATCCCATCCCTGGCACTTTGCTTCCAGATAGGTACCCACCTCCGCAAAACCTATGGGCTCACTGGAGAGACTTTGTAGATAAGAGCTCAAGAGTCCGAGAATCTCGGCTCACTCCAGTTGGTGCCCCACTAGGCCAGGAGAGTTGCCCGGAGCTATTCCTTATGGGGTGGACAATGGCTGGTGCCAAAAGGCACCCGGGGTCAGGGTGTTCCCGCCAATCTACACCTTTTGTGGATATGCAAAACAGATGAAAACGTAAAAAAAAGGAAGAAAACGTAAAAAGGATGAAAATGTAAAAAAATAGGCGAAAACGTAAGAAAACGTAAAAAACAGACGAAAACATAAAAAACGAACGAAAACATAAATAAACGGACGAAAACGTAAAAAACAGACGAAAACGTAAAGAACGCATGAAAACATAAAAATTGGACGAAAACGTAAAATAACGAACGAAAACATAAAAAAAAATATGAGAACGTTTAAAACGGATGAAAACGTAAAAAAATATGGATGAAATATAATAAATGGACGAAAACGTAAAAAAATGACGAAAATGTAAAAAACGGAAGAAATGTAAAAAATTGGACGAAAACGAAAAAAAGGGACGAAAACGTTAAAAACGAACGAAAACGTAAAAAAGCGGACGAAAACGTAAAAAGCCGGACGGTAACGTAAAAAACGGACGAAAACGGGTGAAAACGTAAGAAACGGGCGAAAACATAAGAAAACGGACGTAAACGTAAAAAAATGACAAAAACGTAAAAAACGGACGAAAACGAAAAAACGGACGAAAACGTAAGAAAACGGACGACAACGTTAGGAAACATATAAAAACAGATAAAAACATAAAAAACTTATGGAAATGTATTAAAATGGACGTATAAAAAGTGAGAATGAAAAAATTGAGAAGAGTAAAATGAGATTTTTAAATTTGTAGTTAAAATTTAGAGAATGAAAATTTCACATTTTTTTGAAAATTGTTGAAAAAATGTATACTAAACGGATTTTTAATGTTCCCTTTTCATATGAAAAATTTCCGGGAAAAATGAGAAAATTTTCACCAACTAAACGACCCCTTAATTTTGTCTTTTTCCTTTTTGTCTTGTCTATATGTAATAAATTATTTTTTTATTCTTTAAATAATATTTATTAAATAATAAATATTCTCACTCCCACTCATTTTAATTTTTTTTTCTTTCTACATCAAAAATCCAAATCATAATCTACAACTTTCGAGAGCATTCCGCCACTTTTTGGCGACTTTCACTTTCAACCCGATTCACCGCCTACGTGCCCTTTACGCCCAGTCATTCCAAAGAACACTTGCCCCCCCTTCTTACCGCGACTGCTGGCACGGAGTTAGCGCTAAGAAAGGTTGCTTCTGTCGGCCTTCATGTGCAACAGTCCACCAGTAGCGAAAGATAGGGTTACCGTACATACAAGAGTCTTCCAGTTTTTACGGAAGCTCTTTCTTACCCGTCAAGCAGTACAACAGTTGTATCTTATCTTATAGCGTAGCACGGAGGATCTTTTAATTCAGTAGACAGAAGAAAGTATTACATTAAAAATCCAAATTCTAATCTAAACCCATCTAGGAACCAAACTGGCCTAAGTTAATAAGATGTCGAGTGAAGGCAAACCTTCTTAGTTCTTAGGCTGGTCCCAGTCGCGACCTGGGACGACCTGGGACAACCTGCACCACGTCAGCTTTCTCTCTCCAGCGACCTGGGACAACCCGGATGCCCCAGTCGACGACCCAAAGATTTTTTTTTTTTTTTTTAGTTTAAGACCAAACGGTCGTTTTTGTTTTAGTTTAAATGCAAACGGTCAAAAAAAAAACAAGGGAGAAGCAAGTAAACATCGGTCTTAAATGCGCTCGATATTCACAAATTTGGTCACTCGACCGATCTCACAACCGAACCTCGCATTCGTGTAAACCGATGTTAACATCGGTTGCCCTATGAAAATTTTGGTGCTAACCGATCTTGACCCAAGCAAATGCGACCAGACTTACACATATCAGAGTTGCATACTAGTGACTCATCAAAACCCTAAATTCCCAAAACCAAAAGTAACCTAATTATTTCCATCAATGGCTTCCATCACCAACAAGGTTCGATCACTAAACCCTAAACCCATTTCAATGTACCGTCAGTTTTCGTCATCAATCCTAAACCCAGATTCAACAACCCCATTAACCAGCAAAGAAAAATCAAGAAGAGCTTTATCACTTTTAAAATCCGAAAAAAACCCTGAAAAAATCATCCAAATATGCAAAGCAGCTTCACTCACACCAGACTCTCATCTTGATCGTATCGCATTTTCACTCGCGATAACAAAACTAAAAGATTTGAACTATTATCAAGGTATACGTACTTTCATTGATGAGTTGCTTAAAACCAGGCCTGATTTGGTATCTGAGAAATTTGTATGTGATGCGATTGTTGGTTATGGGAAAAGTGGGTTGATTGATGATGCCCACCAACTGTTTGATAAATTGCCCAAACTCGGTTTGAGCTATAATGTCAAATGTTTGAATTCTTTGTTGTTTTCGTGCATGTTGTCCAAAAGATATGATGAGGTGAAAAGGGTTTATTTGGATTTTCCTGGCAAGTATGGGGTCAAGGCGAATGTTGATACGTATAATACCGTTGTTAAGGCGTTTTGTGAGGCGGGTGAAGCCAGTGCGTGCTATTCGGTTGTTGGAGAGATGAGTAGGAAGAAATGTAGACCGAATGGGACAACGTTTGGGTTGATGATTGCTGGGTTTTATAAAGAGGACAAGTTTGAGGATGTTGGGAAGGTTTTGGAGATGATGAACAAGTATGATGTGCCGGTTGGGCTTGGGATTTATAATATTAGGATTCAGAGTCTGTGTAAGCTCAAGAGGAGTATGGAAGCTAAGGCGTTGTTTGATGGGTTTGTTTCGAGGGGTATGAAGCCGAATTCGGTTACATTTAGTCATTTGATTCATGGGTATTGTAGGGAGGGGAAGTTGAGTGAGGCGAATGAGATGTTTAAGAGGATGGTTGGTGGTGGGTTCAAACCAGAGAGTGGTTGTTATTTTACACTGGTTCATTATTTCTGTAAAAGTGGTGATTTTGAAGCGGCATTGGATGTTTGTAAGCAGTGTATGGAGAAGAATTGGACGCCTAATTTTTCTACTATGAAGTTGCTTGTTGAAGGGCTTGCGAACGGTTCAAAGGTTGACGAGGCAAAGGAGCTTATTGGTCAGATGAAGGAGAAGTTTCCTAACAATGCTGATGTTTGGAATGAGGTAGAAGAAAAATTACCAAAAGTAGAGGACGCGTGATCTGGTATGTGGATGATAATATGATATGTTGTTGATGTTGCAATGCCAGAATTAACATTACTAGGTCTGGCGATATCTTTACTGCCCGTGATTGGGTCTTAAAGAATTTGCTCGTTTTGTCAGCATTAGTACGCAACTAGGTTTATTGTTGCATTTTGTCTAGATATTAGCTTGTTTTACAAGACTTTATTTTCTTGCTGAGCAGTCTTGCACCATTCAGATTATAGCTTAATATGCTACATTTGTTTAATAAGCAGTTTATAGGTAGAAGAGATGTAGGCTGCTTCTTTTTGTCATGGTTTACTTGCCTGCATTTCTGAGGTGAGTTCTTAAACACCTGTCAGATAGTACCATGCTGTTTTATTGAATACTATGTTGTTTTATTGTTTCTCTGTTCTCCCATTCTAAATTTTATGTAGCATCCCTTAAATTTTTTTGCATATCAATGATAGCTCGTAATCAGTACCCCACATTTATATGGGACAACAAAATGAAAATATTAAATAACCAAAAGAACAAAGTCCACAAATATGATTTGTTTCAGTTGCAAAATGGGATGGACCAGAGCATATGTTAAGTACTTGTTAGTAACTAAACGTCTGATGTATTGAATTCTAATTGCTTGTACCCATGTAAGTAACTGAGGGTTATCAATCTTTTTGCAATCCTAGAATAAGAGTCTGTTTAGTCCTAGGATCAAGCATCTGTGTTTTGACTGTTTTGGACATCCGTTGAGCACCATGTGTACCTACATTATGTGGTCTCCGTGTTTTAGGTTGTGAATTGAAGCAACTAGAGATTAATGGAGAAGACAAGGGGATCACTTATCTTTGATATTGACATGGTTTTCTTCACCTCCCAAACAGTCGGTCTTGGTTTTGCACTAATGTGTGCCAAACATGCTGAATGGTTCATCGGAAGAAACTCCATGAACCAAAGAAATAAAGAAACTAGTATTTTCATTAGTGTTAGGTGGAATTGAAATCTTTTCTTTTATGTAAAAGATGAAAAGAACATGAGAAGCCCCTATTTAGATGTCCTCATGGCCCTATAAGAGGAAGATACAAAATTATATGCTAACATGGCAATCCATGAGTTGTTTTGTAGAAAATGGAGCTACAATATATGTTCAACTTTTAACCAAAAGGTCTATATGCATAATAATCTGTATAATAACACTCTCAAATCCTATTTTTTATATCAATAAAATGATCTGAAGCTTATACTAGTTTAATATTGCTTGAACTATCAAAATACAATGATTAGATAACACTTTATTCTAGTATCGGATTCGCTCCCAAGCGGGGGAGTTTTTTTTTGGTTCCTTTTATAATGTTTCAGAAATAAATAAAGAAATTCTTATAGATTACTAATGTTTTTGTGAAAGACTAAAAGCTTACACGTAATGAGATAGTAAAATACTATAGTAATAGTGTGCTCATTCTGTTATAATATTTTTCGTTTGCAGATCTCTCATATATATGAGACGAGAAGATACTACTTTCTGACTACTAATTTTCATTTTCTTGATACGAGATAAAATAATGGTGCATTATGCATGACGGCAGAATCTAGTATTCTGGAAAATACTATAAACACGTCGTAAAATTTATTGTAACGAGTCGGGCATCGGTCCGCCGCGTTGCGGCGGGGCATTGAAGATTGTATATTGTAACTAAAGTCTGTATGTCAGAAGTAATATCGCTTAGGCTGCGTCATTGTAAAAAGGATTCAAGGTATAAATATGGGCCAAAGTATTTAAGGCTACAATTAAATAGAGAAATCTAAACGGCAACGTTTTTGCCGTGAATTTATTTTGGTTATGAAATTTGGGCAGTACATATATATCATTTTGAGGACCAAAAGATGTTAGGCTTGTGTAATGGTCCACAAAGGAATTAGGCTATTTATTAACATATAGTTACTACTTACTACTTTTATTGTAATGGGGTGGACAAAAAACTGGGCAAAAAAATGGCTTAGCGTAAATTGGTAGAAAAAAGAGCGGAAATGGCAACCAATCAGATGCCACGGAATTGCCCGTAAATTATATATACAAGTAATGGATTAAAATGGCCACATACTCAAATAACTATTGCATAGGCATGATAAAGGTCAAGCACAAATAATAGTTGCATAGCTTACGTATTCTTGATGAAGATATTAATAACAAAAGTTTTTTTGGACCGGACAATAGGGCAGTTGGATCGTTTGAGGCGGATCAAAATAGCCCAACAATTTTGGCGGGAAACCCAGGAGTAATACGACGGCGTTTTCGCTCGTAAATTATATGTATAGTAATTATCTTTTCATTGATCAAGTATTTGCAATGAGAAGTTTCTGGAACCGGAAAATGGCATGATGCTGTGAGTACTTTGATCATTGATGGATATTTACTAAATATACAGTAAACTCACTAGTCTGGTGTTGATATGTTATTCTTTCTAATGGTTCAAATAAATCTTAAATTGCTTTACATCAGTTTAAAGGTTCTGGTAACTGAACCCAGGAATCTTGTTTGTATGATGGCTGTCGCGGCTCTTAGCCACATCCACCTTCATGCAGACTTTGGGCAGAAATGTATCTTTTAAGAATCCAGTGTGTCCCTATCTCGATCAGAGTAGCAGCACCACCACCTCTCTTTTCCAGAGGCATTTGCAACATTGCAACACGAGCATTTGGTGCTATCGCCTTTTAAATTGTAGCAAGTGGTAGTGAATGGTGAAGGCTGGTTTTAAGTCGTTGTCCAAGGTTGGAAAGATTGCTTTTGGTTAGAGGTGGCAATTTAAGACTCAATGGTTAAATTTGGGTCTAGTTGGGTAAATTTTTTTAACGAGATGAGTCTAAATTGGTCTAGTTTATTTTAATAGATGGGTCAAGATGGGTTTAGTTTATTTTAATTAATTAATTTTGATGGTTCTAGTTGGGTCTAATAATATACCCACATGGGTCTAGTTCAATATTTACATGGTTTAAGTTAATTGTTAACTAAAATTATAAAAATCACTGACAATCTATTTTTATACGTTTTCTTACGTTTTACACGTTTTCGTTCCTTTTTTTATGTTTTTGTCCATTTTCGTCTGTATTTTACGTTTTCGCCACTTTTTTCACGTTTCCGTATGTTTTTTACGATTTTGTCCGTTTTTGCACGTTTTCGTCAGTTCTTTTACGTTTTCGTCCGTTTTTTGACAATTTTTTACGTTTTTGCACGTTTTCGTCCGTTTTTTACGTTTTCGTCCGTTTAACACGTTTTCGTCCGGTTTTTTACGTTTTCGTCAGTTTTTTCACGTTTTAGTTCGTTTTTACACGTTTTCGTCCGTTTTTTTTACGTTTTTATCTGTTATTTTTACGTTTTCGCCCGTTTTTTCACGTTTCCGTCTGTATTTTTACGATTTTGTCCGTTTTTGCACGTTTTGGTCTGTTTTTTTACGTTTTCGTCCGTTTTTTGACAATTTTTTACGTTTTTGCACGTTTTCATCAGGTTTTTTACGTTTTTGTCCGTTTTACACGTTTTCGTCTGGTTTTTTACGTTTTCGTTAGTTTTTACACATTTTCGTCCATTTTTTAAACGTTTTTACACGTTTTCGTCAGTTTTTTTTACGTTTTTGTCTGTTTTTACATGTTTTCGTCTGTTTTGTTACGTTTTTGCCCGTTTTCACACGTTTTCGTTCACTTTTTTACGTTTTTCTCCGTTTTTACTCGTTTTCGTCTAATTTTTTTACGTTTTGGCCCGTATTTTAACTATTTTTTACGTTTTCGTCCGTTTTTCCACGTTTTGTCCGATCTTTACGTTTTGTCCGTTTACCCGTTTTCGTTAGCTTTTTTACGTTTTTATCCGTTTTTACATGTTTTCATCCGTTTTTTTTTATGTTTTTGTCCGTTTTTACACGTTTTCATCTGTTTGTTACGTTTTTTCCCGTTTTCACAAGTTTTCGTCCGTTTTTTTATGTTTTCGCCTGTTTTTTCTTGTTTTCGTCCGCCTTTTTTTTATGTTTTTGTCCGTTTTACACGTTTTCGTCTGTTTTTTTACGTTTTCGTCCATATTTTGACTTTTTTGTCCGTGTTGCACGTTTTCGTAATTTTTTCACGTTTTTGTCCGTTTTACTCGTTTTCTTCAGTTTTTTAAGCTTTTATCCGTTTTTACACGTTTTCGTCCGTTTTTTACGAAAACGTATTAAAACGGACGAAAACGTAAAAAAATGGATGAAACCATGTAAAAACGGACAACAACGTAAAAAAAATGGACGGAAACGTGTAAAAACGGACAAAAACGTAAAAAACGGACGAAAACGTGTAAAAAACGACAAAAACGGATGAAAACGGTTAAAAACTAACGAAAACGTAAAAAACCGGACGAAAACGTGTAAAACGGAAAAAAAACGGAAAAAAATCCTGACGAAAACGTACAAAAACGGATAAAAACGTAAAAAAAACGGACGAAAACGAAAAAAAAGACGAAAACGTGTAAAAACGGACAAAAACGTAAGCAAGCGGACGAAAACGTGAAAAAACGGGCGAAAACGTAAAAAAACGGACGAAAACGTATAAAAACTGACGAAAAAGTAAAAAAATAGATATTGAATATTTTTGTCTTGTTTACAGTAATTAATTATTATTTTCCATGAGATAAAAAAAAAAACTAGCAAAACCAAAAAAAAAAACCCGACCGACCCGACTCTTACCCATTACCCATAACATCTAGTATCCCCAAGACCATTAGACCCATAACTCACTAGACCCAAGACCCAACCCAACCCAACCCAAACCATTTGCCACCTTATTCTGAACTCTACAACAATGATCGATCTATATCAATATTATCCAACACGAGTATGTGTTTGTGTGTGTAAGGTTCAGTCGAAAACCACGGAGTAAGGTGGCAATTAAGACCCAAGGTTTAAATTTGGGTCTAGTTAAGGGTAAATTTTTTAATGAGATGAGTCTAAATGGGCGTTAGTTATTTTAATAGATGGATCTAGTTGGGTATAGTTTATTTTAATTAATTAATATTGATGGGTCTAGTTGGGTCTAATAATATACCCACATGGGTTTAGTACAATATTATGGTTTAAGTTAATTGTTAACTAAAATTATTAAAAATCACTCACAATAATTTTATCATTTTCGTCCGGTTTTCTCCGTTTTTAACTGTTTTTTCATTTTGTCCGTTTTACACGTTTCGTCTGTTTTTTTTTAAGTTCGTCGTTTTTTTACATTTGTCGTTTTTTTTTTTTTTTTTTTTTTTTTTTTTTTTTTTTTTTTTTTTTTTTTTTTTTTTTTTTTCACGTTTAGTCGGATTTTTAAGTTTTGTACTGGTTCGTCGCGGTTTTACGATTGCGTCGTTTTACACTTTTCGTTCGGTTTTTACGGTTTTGTCCGTTTTTACACGTTTTCGTCCGTTTTTTAGTTTTGCCGTTTTCACGTTTTCGTCTAATTTTTTACGATTTTGTCCGTTTTTACACGTTTTCGTCTGTTTTTTACGTTTTTCTCCGTTTTTACTCGTTTTCGTCCGGTTTTTTACGTGGTCGTCAGTTTTTACACGTTTTCGTCCGTTTTTTTCCGTTTTTGCCCGTTTTTACACGTTTTCGTCCGTTTTTTTACATTTTCGCCCGTTTTTTCACGTTGTTTCGTTGTTTACGTTTTTTAAGTTTTTACACGTTTTCGTCTGTTTTTTCATTCGTCCATTTTTAACATTTTCTTGCGTTTTTATCCGTTTTTGCATTTAAAAAACGGATGAAAACGTAAAAAAACAGACGAAAAACGTGTAAAAACGGACAAAAACATAAAAATACAGGCGAGGGGAAAAACGTGTAAATCAAAAAAACTGCGAAAACGTGAAACACGACAAAAAAAAAAAAATGGAGAAACGTGTAAAAAATTACATAAACGGACGAAAACGTGTGAAAACAGGCAAAAAGATTTAAAAAAAACGGCCGAAAACGTGTAAAACGGATAAAAACGTAAAAAAAACCTGATGAAAACGTGTAAAAACAGATAAAATCATAAAAAACGTTAGAAACGGACGACAACGTATAAAACCGGACAAAAACGTAAAAAGACGGACGAAAACGTGAAAAAAGGGCGAAAAGGTAAAAAAACGGACGAAAACGTATAAAATCTGACGAAAACGTAAAAAAACGAAACGAAAAGTTAAAAAAACGAAAACGAATAAAAAACGGACAAAAACGTAAAAAAACAAACGAAAACGTGTAAAACGGATAAAAAAATAAAAAACAGGACGAAAACGTGCAAAAACGCGAAAAAAAAAAAAAAAAAAAAAAAAAAAAAAAAAAAAAAAAAAAAAAAAAAAAAAAAAAAAAAAAAAAAACGTAAAAAAAACATGTTTAAAAAGGACGGAAAAAACGTAAAAAAAAAAAAAAAAAAAAAAAAAAAAAAAAAAACGGACAAAAACGTAAAAAAAAGCGGACGAAAAACGTGTAAAACGGACAAAAAGTAAAAAACCTGAAGAAAAGGAACAAAAAAGTTAAAATAAAGCGGGAAAACGTAAAACAACAGAAACGGAAAAAACGGAAAAGTAAAAAACGGACGAAAAACGTAAAAAAAACGACGAAACGTGTGAAAACAGGCAAAAAGAACAAAAAAAAACGTAACAAAACAGACGAAAACGTGTAAAAACGGACAAAAAAGTAAAAAAACGGACGAAAAGGTTAAAAAACGGACAAAAACGTAAAAAAATAGGACGAAAACGGACAAAAAAGTTTAAAACGGGCGGAAACGGAATAAAACGTAAAAAAAAAAACGTAAAAAAAAAACCGACGAAAAAACGAGAAAAAAAACGGAGAGAAAAAACAGTAAAAAAAGGAAGAAAAACAAAAAAAAACGGACGAAAACGTGTGAAAACAGGCAAAAACGTAAAAAAACAGACGAAAACGTGTAAAAACGGACAAAAACGTAAAAAAAAATGGACGAATAAGTCGTAAAAAACGGACAAAAAGTAAAAACCTGACGAATTTAACGGACAAAACGTAAAAAAGGGTAAAATACGCGCTTAAAACGTAAAAAACAGACGAAAACGAGTAAAAACGGAGAAAAACGAGTAAAAACGGAGAAAAACGGACGAAAACGTGTGAAAACAGGCAAAAACGTAACAAAACAGACGAAAGCGTGTAAAAACGGACAAAAACGTAAAAAAACCGACGAAAACGTGTAAAAACGGACAAAAACGTAAAAAAAACAGACGAAAACGTGTAAAAACGGACGAAAACGTATAAAAACTGATGAAAACGTAAAAAAATGGATATTGAATACTTTTTGTCTTTATTTACAATAATTAATTATTATGTTCCATGATGAAACAAAAAAACTAGCAAAACCCAAAAAAACCCGACCCGACCCGACTCTTACCCATTTATACCTATACCCATCTAGACCCATCCTTCTAAGTGACCCATCTAGACCCATACCCATATAGACCCATACCCATCTAAGACCCAAGACCCAACCCAACCATTTTGCCACCTCTACTTTTGGTTGGTAAATCACTTTTAACAACATTAATCACAAACGACACCATTGCTTTAATAACTTGTACTATATATCTCAGAAGCTGTACATTAGTAATCCTTTTGCTCTTGTACTCTCTCTGGACCTCTTGTTTGGCTTTTGTAAAGGAGCTGGTCCATATAGATAGGGGTAAGCAATACAAACACAAAAAACCGAAAACCGAAAAAACCGAACCGAAAAAACGACCAAAATTAAAAACCGATGGTTCGGTTTTTACTTTTTCAAAAACCGAAAAATACGGTTCGGTTTCGGTTTTCGTCCAAAAACCAAACCGAACCGGTGTTATTATATAATAATATCTAATTAATATAATATGATTAATAACTATATAAATCAAATTTATAAATTCATATTCATTTTGTGAGTGGATTTATAATATATTTATCTTAACGTTTATATTTATATGTGTGTTTGTCGTGTCGCGTGTTTTGTGTGAATATATTAATAAGTATTTGATAACAGTTATACTACGTGTATATTCACTTGTATGTGTATGTCTCATTTATATGTTTGTAATTGTAAAATTATGCAATAAACATTATTATTAACTAATTTTGTACGTAAAACAAGTTTGTTGCTATAATTTGGCTATACCCAAATATTAACGGTTAGAAACCGGAAAAACCGAAAAAACCGAACCGCCAAAAACCGAATGGTTTCGGTTTTGGGTTCTACAAAAACCGAACATTGTGGTTCGGTTTCGGTTTTAGCCAAAAACCGACCCAAACCGAACCGTGCACACCCCTACATATAGACATGCCTTTTTATGGAGTGTGTAGTGAATTAGTTATTAGAGTAAATTGCAAAAATCGTCTTTGTGGTTTGGCCAAATTGCACGTTTCATCCTTGTGGTTCATTAAGTGCAAAAATCGTCTAGATTTTTCATAGTTACGTAAACTTTTGGTTCCCTTCACTAACTGCGTTAAGTGAGTTCCGTTAATAGTTACACATTAGCCCTTTTGGCTAATAGCCGTTGCAGCGCCAGTCCTTTAACCTAACAGCCGTTTATAATTTAAATTTCAGTCCGTTTTTATTCGTTTTCATCCGTTTTAATATGTTTTTGTCTGCTTTAATCCGTTTTTCTTACGTTTTGTCCACTTTTTTTTTTTTACGTTTTATCCATTTTGTCCTTTTTTTTGTCCGTTTTTAACCGGTTTTTTTTTATATTTTTGTCTGTTTTTTTTACGTTTTTGTCCTATTTCGACAAATTGAAAAAAAATTCAAAATAAAATTTTTATTTTTTTTTAATTTCAAAAAATCTTTTTTTTGTTGTTTTTATTATTTTTTTTTTTGTAATTTTTTAATATGTCGAAATACTTATTTTTTCAAAGACAAAAGTTCTCCGGAATTTTTTTTCCCAACTTTTTTTTTCGAATTTTTTTTGCAAAAGTTTTTTTCCAATTTTTTTTTTGGAAAAAAAAGTATTTGGAAAAAAAAAATTAGAGAACAAAAATTCCGATTTTTTTTTTTTTGAAAAAAGAAGTATTTTGACATATTGAAAAATTTGAAAAAAATGTAAGAAAAACGAATAAAAACGAAAGAAAATGAACAAAAATGTAAGAAAAATGGACAAAAATGTAACAAAAACGGATGAAAACTGACAAGAACGAATACAAAACGAGAAAAAAAGGTAAGAAAAATGGACAAAAATGGATGAAAACGGACTAAAACGTAAGAAAAATAGACAAAACGTAATAAAAGCGGACAAAACGTAAGAAAAACGAATAAAAACAGACAAAAATGTATGAAAACGGACAAAAACGTATTAAAACGGACGAAAAAGGATGAAAACGTATAAAAACGGACGAAAAGTTTAAATTATAAACGACCGTTAGGTTAAAGGATTGTGCTGCAACGGTTAAAGGATGGGCAGCCAAAAGGGCTAACGTGTAACTATTAACGGAACTCACTTAACGCAGTTAGTGATGGAGGACCAAAAAATGCACGTAACAATGAAAAATCCGGACGATTTTTGCACTTAATGAATCACAAAAACGAAACGTGTAATTTGGCCAAACCATAAGAACGATGTTTCCAATTTACTCTAGTTATTATGATAATTATTGGGTTTCTAAAAAAAAAAAAAAAAAAAAAAAAAAAAAAAAAAAAAAAAGAAAGTGTATGATAAAGCATTTGCTTAAGTGAAATTTGAAAAGTGTTTGTATTCGTTCTCCGATTATCAAGTTTAATAAGACCTTTAAAAGGGTGTTTGGTTTACTGAATGTTTTTTTTTAAAAAGAGTTGTAATTTAATGTAATTGTAATTCTAAGAATTGAAATGTGTTATAATTATAACGTGTAATTGTAATTGATAAAATCTGTCGATGTGTTTGGTTGACTCACAACATCACAAAATTATTTTTTTTTTATAAAACTTAGAAAGTTAATACAATAATTATTAAAATAATAATATAATAATAATAATAATAATAATAATAATAATAATAATAATAATAACGGTTACAAGTTCATACCATTTGTGGTGGAGAAGAAGAAAAAGAAATATGAGTCTAAATGTGAAGACAACGGTTACAAGTTCATACCATTTGCGTTTTCAACGTTTAGGGAGCTTGACGTGGAGGCCTTGGATACACTTTCTCGTATCAGTACCATTGCTGTTAGCCACTGTTAGGATCGTATGTATGGATGATTTGGTGATTCGGGAGGTCTTGGAAGATGGAAAAACACCATCTTCAAGTTAGTGAGAGAAACTATAGAGAGAAGGGAAACTAGTGTGTGTATTATTATTGAAAGATGAAAGGATTACACTAAGTCTCACCCTCCTAAGAAAGTCTAGGAGGGTATTTATAGCTAGACACATACAACTATGACTAAATGACATAACAAGCCCATGTGTTTTAGCTAACTAGGATAGATAATGTAATCCCGCCAATGTCGTTCCATTTACGAGTTAGGAGCGATTCCAACAATCTTCCCCCAATTGGACGACATAAGGGATTACTTACAACATTTCCTACAAATATAAAAAACAAATAAAGAAAGGTCTTCATAAGCTCTTCAAGTGCTGAGGATGATGAAAATTTACGCTCTTTGTCTTCTTCTTGTACCTCGACTTGAGAACCGTTTTCTTCACTTGTAGGCAAATGATGTAATATGCATGAATTGGATTAACTTCCCCCCAAATCATGCTGCATGTCTTTAGCAGCTTCTCCGTACACTTCTTTTTGGCGAAGTTTCTGAATCAGCTTCCCCCCAAACTGACAACCGTCTTCAGCAGATTCGAAACTTTGACGTAGTCGACATTTCTTCTAACTTTTGAAATTTTCAGTACGCAGCGGAATTTGTAGATGAGCAGTAAACCACACAAGGTAAATCTGACTTATTGCGGAAAATCCGTTCGGGGGTAACATGCAAGAAATCAACAAGATCTTCTCACATATGTAGATGCTTCACACCAAACAATCCGCGAAAGACGAGATGAAACGACTTCCCCCTGAATGTTGCGGTCTATCGGAATAATAATCACTTGTGAATATGCCGTTACTCGATAAAATGACCGTGTGTGAGGCATCATAACATCCTATTTAGGTAACTTCACACACGATAACTCTGTGAAAGTGAGACGATAACACCAAAGTAAGAAATTTGAACCACAGGTCGTC
This sequence comes from Chrysanthemum makinoi, assembly GCA_910596185.1. Taxonomy (NCBI): domain Eukaryota; kingdom Viridiplantae; phylum Streptophyta; class Magnoliopsida; order Asterales; family Asteraceae; genus Chrysanthemum; species Chrysanthemum makinoi. The sequence continues at coordinate 236,680,903 of OU343225.1, read as the reverse complement.
TCATTTCTTCCCCCTGATTGAAGAAATTCATGAAGGGAAACGGGTTTTTGAAAAAAATCCAAAAGCATCAAAGGAAGCAAACACCACCTATACTCTCTTCCCCCCGATGTTTTCAATGAATCAGAATCATACACCACATATGTTGATGATGAATTGGAGACAGCGAAACTATGTATGTCCAAGTAATCGAACAATTGTGAAGTACCATAAATATCTTGTGAGAATCAATTGCTGATAAGACTTCTCTACTCGTGTATACTCTTCTTAGCTAACTCTTTACCGACCCCATTATCATTCTGACGGCTTTTTGTAGTGACTACTGATGGAGAAAACCCAATATGATGAACTTGAGATAGAAGTAAAATAACCCGAACTTGTGACTTAAACTTGCACTATTGTCAGACGAAGAACCCTTTTTCTTACCACCATCGAAAAAAGGTAAACTTAAAGTTTCTCGAATTATCCACAGCTTTTTGTGACACTTGAGCACAACAACGTAACTCCTTAAAAGTGATAGTTATACGCTGTGAGCACAACAACGTAACTCCTTACATCAGGTATAACTAGACAACTCAAGTCTTTGTCATTCGTAACGGTTAAAGCTCGAACAAGGATCTCGAAGAATCATGCATCCAACCAACCCCGATATCTTCACGATACTAAGTACACGCACCCGTGATATCCCACTTCAACCTCAAATAAATAATAATGAATTCTCGCCGTAATCACATCTTGCGGTTATATCCCCAAAACTAGCCTTCATTAACGGTTAAAATGAATTTGATAATGGTTTCCCGATCTTGTCAAAAGTTTGTATCCTCGTGAAAGTTAGAATACCAAAATACCACTTCTTTATAGCCGAAAATTATATCAAAAAATTATATAATGTATTAAAAATACATTTGATACAGATACCTTTTTAGCTCAAATTTTGATATAACTCAATTCATTAGTATATATAGTATAAGCCATTTAAAACGACGACGTTTAATGAACATACACCCGGCCCATTTCAGTAAGCCCAATACATTTTCATTGGCTGCCTCTTTTCCAGCCCAATTTTCGCATGGCCCAGTCCAGTCCATCAAAGGTTTGTCGGTGTTAACTCTGGATAACTCTTTCTCTCGCACCTTTTGATAAAAACACGCCGACTATCCAAAACTTTCCACACAAGTACCGTTGCATCTGATCTCGAAGCTGACAATTTTTGGATGGATTGTGAAGGTACAGGTACAGTAACCGTTAGCTTGGTGATTGTGAAGGTACAGGTACACTAACCGACAATTCAACTGTCGAACAGGTTTGCGGGTTCCTTTTAGTTATTAATAAGAAAGTGGTTTTCGGGATTACAGGGACTGGAAAATTGGGTATTATCTGTGCTGAAGATCTTATTTACGAGGTATTGACTGCTATCACAACTACGTAGATTTTCTTTCTCTGCTTTTTTGGTTTTATCGGGTTTTAGTTTGTAACTATTACTACAAACCTTTTTATTTGTGGCTAACTGGAATACTAACTTTAAAATTATAAACCAAATTGATGCTAACTCTTTTTAACTATGAATATGAACTGCAATTTGTTTAGTGGTAGCCTTTAGTCTCCAATATTAATATAAAGAGCATTTGGCATGTTAACTTAGTAACAATTATGTGTTACCTAAAACTCAGATAGTTTCCAATCTGCATTTTGTAGTTAAATGGGGTTGAACTTAAGAAACGAAGTTTATGAATAAAGAGTATAAGACTATTATGTAATTTATGTGTTTGGGCAATGTGCAACAGGTTATCGGATAAATAAATGGTACACCTCATACAATGTGGTTGTTTAGTTCAAAAATGGGGCTTCAAGGTTGCGCAACGAGTCAGAATGGATAGGTTTTTAAAAGGTTTCTTTGTTTAAGTGGGCTTCATGATTGTTTGCCTTTGCGTTTCATTTTGGATTTCATGCTGTTGAAACTGGATACTTCATTATGGTACTAAATGGCAGGTATTCGTGGACGAGATACAAATATTTCTGTGAGCAAAGTCGACCAAGGAACTTGCAAAGACTCCAAGTATCAGTTCAAATTTGGTACAAATACCTCTTTGCTTGCAACCAATAAGACCACTTTTGTTAGCTTATAAGGTTATCAATCTTATACTATGGCTTACTTAAGCTCAAATGGACAAGGTCACAAGGTGAGAAGAATCCGCTTATTAGCATTTGATAGAAGCTCGATAGCAATAAGCCCGCAAGATAAGCTATTCCAAATTTACGTAATTCAATTGGAATGTCGAATTTGATTATATTATTAATTTTTGTGTGCAGAGGAAGAAGACATAATTGAAAGATTACAAGGGGAGTCAGAAGTCGTCTGCATTAGTTATGCACAAAAAATGTACAAGGAGCAAATTTCTTATGGTCACTTCACCACTTGAAGAAACAAACAGTGTCTCTTTTCTTTAATTGACTGTTGCAGGTAATATTTCAAAACATTGACAAGGATATTTTGGTTAATATTTTATAGGCTCTATCTTTAGTTTCATATGGGAATGATACTCTGGAATTTTGATGTTAAGATAGAAAAAAAGAGACTAAAAAAACTTATATAGTTTCAAAGAAGTCCTCTTTTAATCATGACTGCACAAGGTGCTACTTTCATTATTCTTTGAGGAAACTGTTGTGACTTTGTTACATTTATTTGCTGATAAACGTGATGATTGTTGTATTTATATCGTATCGTGTGCTGTTTGGATCTCTATAACATCTTTCAAAAATTATGCACACCAAGTACGCGCCTGGATTACAAATAGGTGTCTAAGCATAGTGACTTTTATCTGTAACATCGTATTTTTGATAATTGGTGTGCAAGCTTCTTATATGTATTGGATATCTACCATCTAAAATTTTGCTCCTGATGAAAATTACACGTACTAGCATTAGTTTTGAAGTTTATAATATTCACACTCTACTTAAATTTCGATAGCACACGTCGCATCCTAAACACGCTACCAAAAACTATCACCCGTTGAAACGCACAATCAACGCCCCGCCGCAACGCGGCGGGTCGAAGCCATCCTCGTTAGTTGTATTATCCATTTAGTTTAAGAAATATTGATAACATCTTCAGCCCACTAAACGGATAATAATAATAATCCGTAACTTCAAATAAGCGCCCAGTCCACATTAAAACTCAATGGCCACGATCAAATCAAAAAGCCCAACCCGGATCCAATAATTAAGGCCCGTTCCAAGGTCCAATCTAGCCCATCAAATCCAATACCGATCCACCAAACAATTACCCTAATTCAACCCGTATAAAACACACCCTTATCACTCCACTTAATTTTCTTTAACCCTAATATCTCTCATCTCATAAAAACATCCGCCTAAATCAGTTTATCACACCTAAACGCAGGGGAAAAAAAAAAAAACTTCGACCCCTTGTTTTTAGATCAAATCACATCTTCAATACAATACTTCTTGCTGCTGTGAATTGAACCAAATACGTTTAATCATTTTCAATTGAATACTCGAAGAACTTAAGGCTTCAAAAAGGTCTCCTTAACGAGGTCTAAGGTAGGTTTATCCTTTTTGATTTCGTTTGTTGTCAAGATCAGTGAGGATTGTTTGTTTTCGAGCATTCAAGATCTTTTAAAGATCTTTGCAATCTCTTTGAGAGATACAAATGAAAACATAACTGAGATCTAACTTTTCCTTTCTGTGTTTAAGAACGAATAAAAGAATGAAAGAAACGTATGTTTTTGGTCATTCTTTAAAGATTCGTATATGTAATTGAAGTCTATCTTCAAAAAATAGATCTATGATGATTTAAACTTTTTGGTTTATGATTTTGGACGAATTTGATAGCCAAAAAAATAAATCTGAGATATCTTCATTTAGATACGAGTCATATGATGTGGGTCATTGTTGTTCTTTCTGAGATGATGATGGGGATACGTTAAAGTTATAAGATTTAATGATAAGGAGTTGGTTTTATTTTGTTTGAGTGAGTGGTTTGGTATTTTGATTTGGTAAAGAAAAGCAGTTCCCTTCTTCTTCATTTCAGTCCTTATGCGTAAAAAAAATGGTTACGCGTAATCAAAGTTTAAGTGTAATCATTTCCTACTCGTAAGTCCTTATGCGTAAAGCAATACACGTAAGGTCTTACTCGTAAGGTTCTTAGGCGTAAGGAAAACCTTACTCGTAAGCATGGGTCCTTACGAGTAACTTTCCAAGTTACTCGTAACATATCTGAAGGTCCTTAGGCGTAAAAATACCCCTTAGGCGTAAAAAAAGGGTTTTGACCCACTTTGACTTTTTCCGGCGACCTTTTTTCCGACCAGCTTCATAACCCAGAAAATTGACATAAAAAACTCAACTTTATGACCCATTTTGACCCCAAGAATATGACCATTTGACCACTGAACATTCACAAGAATTGGTAAACAAAACAGGCACAAAAATAGTGAATATATTGAAACAGTTTGGACAATGATTGACACAAACAAGTGGACTGTTTTGACCATAGGGTACAAAGCATGTAAAAAATCTGTTAACCCAAAAAATATGTGAAAGGTTAAAATTTGGTAACAAAGATTTACAAGTAACAATTTTGACAAGATAACATCACCAAAAATCAACCAATAATAAAACCGACCTTGCTATTGATACCAATGTTAGGATCGTATGTATGGATGATTTGGTGATTCGAGAGGTCTTGAAAGATGAAAGAACACCATCTTCAAGTTAGTGAGAGAAACTAGAGAGAGAAGGGAAAACTAGTGTGTGTATTATTATTGAAAAATGAAACGATTACACTAAGGGCCCGTTTGGTTCGGCGGAATCCTAAGGATTCTGGTGGAATTGGAATTCAATTCCATTTCATAACGTGTTTGGTTGAAAAATTTAAAGAATTTGGAATCTGAATTCCATTCCTTACTGTGTTTGGTTGGCAAACGGAATGGAATGAAATTCCTTCAAAATCCCATATATATGGAATTCAACATTCCATGGCAATATGAGAAGGATTGTTTACAATTCCATGGAATTCATATTATCTTTATCATTGTTATTATTATTATTATTATTAATATTATTATTATTATTATTATTTTTATTTATTTTATTTATTTATTTTATTTTTATTTTTTATTTTAATTATTATTATTATTTTATTTTTATTATTTTTATTTATTTTATTTATTTATTTATTATTATTATTATTATTATTATTATTATTATTTTAAACGATCATTTAATTATTATTGTTATTATTATTATTTTTTTATAAACAACCATGTTATTAAGATTTAAAAATTATTATTTATTTAAAATTAAATATAAATTGTTATTTATTTAAAAAAAATTATTATTATTATATTAATTTTTTTTAAAATTAAATATAATTTATTTATAGCTTACTTTTTTAATTTATACTCTAAAAAAATACAATTGTATTTTATATAAAAAATTATTTATTTAATATATTAGTTTATATAATATTATTTAAAAAATTATTATTATTATTTGATAAGTAATTTATTTATTAAATAATATTTAGTTTATTAATCTTAAACTAAAATTAAATTTTAAATATTTTAATATAATTATTTTTTCTCATTTCATTCTTCCAAACAAACATGCGTTAGTATTTGCAGATTTCAATTCCGTCAGATTTTAAATCCTAAGGATTTCAATTTCTAACATTCCATTCATTTACATTCCAATTCCTTAAACAGATTCCAATTCCGTCAAAAACATTCTGCGAACCAAACGAGCCCTAAGTCTCACCCTCCTAGGAAAGTCTAGGAGGGTATTTATAGCTAGACACATACAACTATGACTAAATGACATAACAAGCCCATGTGTTTTAGCTAACTAGGATAGATAATGTAATTCCGTCAATGTCGTTCCATTTACGAGTTAGGAGCGATTCCAACAGCCACTCAAATAATGTCAAGAGCGGTGCATTTATTTTTCATTGACTAAGTTTTTGTATCCAGAAAGGAGTGGGAGCCCAACTAGTGTTTCGGCTTCCCACCAATTTCTTATATTTCCTTTTGTTTTTCTAATGAAGGGATGTTTTTATAAAAATAAATAAATAATAATAATAATAATAATAATAATAATAATAATAATAATAATAATTGTTATTATAAAATCTGTCGATGTGTCCAAATGTGAAGACAACGGTTACAAGTTCATACCATTTGCGTTTTTAATATTTGAGGAGCTTGACGTGGAGGCCTTGGATACACTTTCACGCATCAAGACCATTGCTGTTAGCCACTCAAATAATGTCAATAGTGGTACAATTATTTTTCATAGACTAAGTTTTTGTATCTAGAAAGGAGTGAGAGCCCAACTAGTGTCTCAACTTCTCACAAATTTCTCATAAATCCTTTTGGTTTTCTAATGAGTGATGGTTTTATTTAAAAAATAAAATAAAATAAAATAATAATAATAATAATAATAATAATAATAATAATAATAATAATAATAATAAGTAATAAATAGTACAATAACAAAATAAGAATAATAATAATAACTGATAATAAAAATAATAAATACTAAAATAATAATATAATAAATAAGAATATTAATAATAAGATTAGCTTTGCTATAGCTAGAGGAGTAGGGGCCCAATTAATTTTTCGGCTCCATACTAATTTCTTGTAAATACTATGATTTTATGATTTTTTAAGAGCATTAGGTACCGTAGAGCCGTCCTGCTGGTGCCGTGAGAAAAACTCCTGCCATATCAACACCTTTTTCCATAACACCAGAATTCACCACAACACCGAAAACCCCCTCCCTCTTATAACATCATATTCTGGTGCCGTCGTGCAACCCTTGACCCGACATTTTTTTCTAATTATTTAAATAAAACATCACATTTAACCAAAATTAAAATTTATTAATAAAAAAAAAATACATTAAAATAACTCATAAAAATAACTCAATATATCAATAGAGGTGAAAAAATAAAAATTAAACACATTTATTTATCGGGTATAATCCCTTTACTAAATAAATAAATAAATAAATAAAAATTAAACACATCATTTTGACCTTTGATTTAGCAAAATTTGCTCCATAAATTATCAATATAATGTTGAGTGAGACTAGAAATATTTTTTGAAGAAACTTTATAAAAAATGCAAGCGTGAATGAGATTATGTAAACCATATTAGCTAAACTTCTCTTACAAAACAACATTTGAGCCCATTTAGCATTTGAGCCCAACTTTTCTAAAATAACCCAAAACAGGCAAATAATAAAACGCAGCCATTTAATCTTCTTCTTCTTCTTCTTCCTAGAGCTGCTACAAGACCTATAAAAAAAAACCGCAAACACAAAAACACACAAACACATCATAGAAAACAAACACATCACACAAACACAAAAAAGAGAAGGAGAAAAAAAGGGGGCGACAATAATACGGGAAAACGCGAAGGCACGGTCGCGACGGCTCAGGACACGAAAACGCGAGCCACGGTGTGGAGCTTGCGTCGTCCGGTTGCGTTTTGCCGGAAAACATCAGCCTTGGCGCAGGGTAAGGGAAGGGTTTTGAAAGGAAAAGAAAAGGAATGGAGGATAGAGGGAAGAGCCTTGCTTTAATTGGAGCCGGTGCTCTTTTGGGTTGTGTCACCGCCACCGTAGCACTTGTCAAACTTTTTCCCAGGTATTATATTTTATTTTATTTTATTAACACATCATTTGCGCTGCATTCTTACACTCACTAAACTTGCAGAGGCTCTACGCTTTACGAGGCTACTAAATTAAATGGTAATCAACCTTCTCAAAGATATTGATGTAATAATTAAGAAGCAACAAGACACGACTGATACAATGTAATTTTTTGTTTCATAGGTAAAGCAGCTCCAGCTCCTGAAGGCGATACTTGTGTGAATGATGACACGTATGAGATGGACCCTGCAGACCTTTTAAAAGACGAAATAGTTTCTGAACAACTCACTAGGTACTTTTAATTTTCCCATTGAGTAACAATTATGCGAGGATCAATAAATTTGGTTGTTAAGTTTTTAGATCTTGGAACCCCCTTCCATATGTTTTTAAGTTAATTCCATACATATTAAGGCGTTTGTGTGCAACTCTATATTTTTTCGTGGATTTAATAATTATGTGGCAGGGGTGATGGAATTAAAACATTTATGAACGAATGTATGTCCCCTATCTGAGTATTTGGAGGTTTGGCACATGGAGGGTCAACTGTTTTTCTTTTATCTCATTAATTGTGACTTTGTGCGTTCTACTCTTTTGGATGCTAGGAATATTCAGTTCTTTGGTTTTGATGCCCAACAAAAAGTGACAACATCCTACATTGTAGTCATTGGCCTTGGAGGGGTCGGTAGTCATGCTGCATCAATGCTTTTGAGATCAGGGGTTGGTAGGCTTCTCCTTGTCGACTTTGACCAGGTATTCTATATAAAATTTGTAGATTTTTTATCCGCATGGACAATTTTACTATTTAGTTGTTTAAATCATTGATTATTACTGGACACGTTCCGAAGCAGCCAGAAATATCATACTCGGGTATTGGACCACACCCGCCTATTCGGACCAGCTCAGTCCGGTTTGAATCGGTGTGGTCCCAAACTGGACTGTGGACTGGAAATGTCAAAAACCTCATATTTGGACAACGTAACTCATCGAAAGAAAAAACCCCTAAAAGTTAGGAGCTTGAAAACACAAATAATGGAAGAAAGTCTTCAGATTATGTAATGGGTTTTGTTGGCATTTTCGGTTCCCTGTCCGGTTTGGGACTGAACAGGTTCTAAACCGGGACCGAACAGGTCCAAATAGATGAAGGTTCAATCCTCGTTCTGCGTTTTCTGGTTGCTTGGTGTTCGGTCTGGATGATGCAGCCATGATGCATCAAGTTCAATGCACCAACCATTTTTTCATTTGTTTAAGATATTGGTGTCTTTTGCAAATCGTTTTCTTACTGAAATCTCGCCACTTCATAACAGTTTAGTGATGGAACTCAAGTTTTTTTAATTGTGAATTAAGGTTAAACTTATTTCAACAACCAAGTATCTCATGTCCATTTTTGGCAAAAATAGATGGGAGTGCTGATATGGCAAAGAATAAGGGGTGAATTGAGAAAACATAAATTTTTATTAAGTGAATCTAGGACTACATTAAATTCTACCAGCAAACTTGTCATCTTTTTTTTGAACGCTTTTTTTTTGCATGTTAATATATTGTTTTACCAAAAAACAAAGGAGTTATCTGTTTAGTTTTGGTAAAAATTGAATTTAACTGAACCACCATATCACCAACAAAGTGTTGGACATATAGATACAACTGGCAACAAAGATCCTTGATCGATTATGTATTCTAGTTGATCTATTATAAAACAAAAACGAACCTCTTCTCCAATAAACTTGCCGCCTAGCTTCCAAAATTGATAAAAACACACGTACACTGATACCAGATGTCAACCATTTGTTTGCTTGAATGAGCCAGTTTAATGTTCTAAGTTTGATTTAAAATATTACATGGTCAGGTTTCACTTTCATCTTTGAATAGACATGCTGTTGCTACAAGAATAGATGTTGGTACCCCAAAAGCGTTATGCCTTAAAAAGCACTTCTCATTAATTTATCCAGAGTGCCAAATAGATGCGAAGGTGATGTTATATGATACTTCATCAGAAGAAGAAATTCTGTCGGGCGATCCTGATTTTGTTTTGGACTGTATTGATAACATTGATACAAAGGTATGTTAAATGCTAGGTAGATAACATCAGTTCCATAATGTGAATTTTAGTTTTTGACGGACTAATGAGTAATTTTATAATAATCAAGTTTTTGGTTGATTTGTATGATAGGTGGCTCTTCTTGCCGCATGTGTACGTAGGGGTTTAAAAGTACTATCTGCTACAGGAGCTGGTGCAAGAGCCGACCCAACGAGAATCCGTGTAGCTGATTTGAGAGAATCGACTAATGACCCACTATCTAGATCAGTAATGCTTTATTCTTATACATACTAGCATTTGGAGCTTGATTCTTTATGTGGTTAGAGGTGACATTTTATACCGATTTATGTTAAAACAGGTCAAAAGCAAGCCTAAATAAATTTGAAAAAACGCATAAAACCTTCTAAATTTGTATTTCAAGAATTATATGATCATAAATGTAACAATAATTTTCTTAATTATATGGAAAGATTTAATTATTTGTAACAAAAGAAAGAAGACAAAAGAGCGTTTGTAGGCAGGCCCAATCTGGTCCGGCCTGTTTTGGCCCATTTCAAAACCCAATGTTCTGCCATCACCCTATCGACCCGTTTCACCAGTCGCCACTGGCATAAAAGCTTACAGCTATACTGTTTGACTAAGTTTCCGAGCACTTCACATCTGGTATCTGCGTTGCATATATAAAAATTGGCAGAACTCATTCTTCTGCATTATAGTCATTGGTCCTGATGTTAATCAGTATGGCTTTCTGTATAATGTGTGTTGCAGGTTAGACAACGTTTAACGAGAGATCATGGTATCGAAGGTGGGATTCCTGTAGTTTTCTCCTTGGAAAAACCAAAGGCAAAACTGCTTCCTTTCAAGGGACCTAATGGGGATGAAGAGAACCCTTCAGATTATCAAGTGAGGATCTTAACTTTGTTTCTTGTACTTGTACTAAAGGTGGTAGTTTCAACCCGTTTACTTATGGTTGATCTGCGGTCCATCAAGTGGGTAAGGTATGAAAATAGCTAAAAGGCAACTGTTCAAATCGGTCTAGAGGGTTAAAAGTTGTCCAAAATGTATTTCTAATACATAGAACTTTCTAAATCATTTTATTCAATTAGTTAGTTTTTTTATTTTATAATCATATTTGACACACTGTTTTTATAATGATTATACTAAGAGTTCTATAAGTTAAGAAAAAAGTATTACTGTCAATCTGACCCCACCAATAGTGGCCAATAAAATTTCACCCGTTTTGACACGTTACCTGACCCACCTATTTTTCCACTTCTACTTATATTGGTTACTTGGGCCGCTTGATAGCTGCTATATATTTTTTTACTTTTTAATTTTGACATTAAAACTTTTTAACTCATCAGGTAGTGCCTGGATTTAGAGTTCGCATAATTCCCGTTTTGGGAACCATACCTGCTATTTTTGGACAAATTATGGCATCATACGTTCTTACGAAATTGGCTGATTTTCAAGTCCAGATGGAACCCATTGTGAACTTTGATATGGATCACTAGCGTGTGCTACATCAGCGTCTTATTGAGCACGAGGAATTGATTTATGGCACATCCACTCAAGTTCAGGTGCTAGGTTTTACTCTTTACATTTAACATCATTTTCTATCCAATCATAAGGGGTGTGCTTGGTTGATGGTTGGCTATAAGGAATGGAAAACAGAACGAGAAATTGGTCGCGGTTTCCCGTTATACAATCACCCATTATTTAAGGGTAGGCTAATGGGCCATTACCCACTAAATTGGGGGTAATGACTTTCATTACCCACTAAGTTCACTTGCCTGGTTTTTTAACCACCATGTCTCCTATCCATCCTCCATCTTTTTCATGTCTCTCTCCTCATTTAATCAAAAACCATTGTACCAGTTTTCTTCAATATTTCTATCTCTATATATCTCGCACAAAAACACAAAACCTAGCTATCTACAAGTCTGCCACACACCAGGTTGAGCTACCCAACAAATCTGCTAAGATGCCATGCCACAAAAGGTTTTTTGGTTTGAGACTGCATATAGTGTGTGGATTTTTTTTTTATATGGTGTCTGCATTCATTTATCTCTTTCTACTTTGCATGAATAATGGTATAAGTTTTCACCATGTTGCCTGTGCTTCATTTTCAAGTTTCAACATTAATGGTACTTTCTAACTATTTTTTTTTTTTTTTTTTTTTCTTTCAATTTTAATGATATTTAAATTGTATTTCGATCTTCTGCTTAGCTGTTGGCATTCAATTTGAAAACTTGTGATATATCATCAAAAGTATATATCTAAAGAAAAAAGTTTTTATTTTTATTTTTTTTTATTATTATTTTTTTTTAATTTAAAATGTTTTAAACAACAAAACACCATCTATGATAATTAGAATGATCGATCAATATTAACCAAGCAATATTAATGCAATGATTATGATCATTAGGTTCCTTTGCATTCCCGTTCCCTTTCCCTTTCTTATCCCCCTCTACAAACCAAGCACATGCTAAATACATTTTCATTTATGATTGCAAACTTTTAATGTGCCTTTATGTTCTCTTTTTTTTCTTAAAATTCTTCTGGTTTTCTAACTAGTTACTCATGTACCTTTTCTCCATTTGGCATAATACACTATTTGGTCACTGTACTTGCGCCTGAATGTAGTATTTATCTATCTAACTAGTTACTCATGTACATTTTCTCCATTTGGCATAATACACAAATTGGTCACTGTACTTGCGCCTGAATATAGTATTTATCTATCATCTTATCAATTCTTGATACTTTATTTGTAATTTCGCCTGAACAAAGGTTGATGTTGAAGAAGTCATGTATGTTGCTAAAGAATTGTGGCATGGACGAAGTGCAAGAGATCAAACTGTAAAAGAAGTAGGCCGTGGAATGTGGCGTTCTGTCAATGAGTTGATGCTCGTGAGGTATGACCATCTTAATGCATTAGTATCCCTCCAAAACCTCATATCCAACTCAAAATCATAGTTGCTTATATATCTTCAAAACCTTAAAAAATGTCATATATATCCAATTAATTGAATTATATATTAATAAAATCTAAAATAAATAATAACTATAAGTTAATTTTAGTTTTGACCATAAATGACTATAACTGGATCTTCTCTATATTGCTATATTGTCAGTCAGATATATTAAAGAATGAGTGGTGGTGTTGCCATAGATGTCACAGGTGAGGGAAAAGAACAATGCAGGAAGAAAAATTAACTACAAAATAAATCAAAAATTATCTGGCAATATAATATCTTTTTGCAAAAAAAAAAAAAAAAAAAAAATGAAAAAAGAAAATTACAAGAAAGACATTTGTAAACAGTTGGCACCATTAAACAATGCCGGAGATGTACGTCTGAAAGAAAATAGTTAATGTGTTGTTGTGGCGAGAATTCCATTATTATCTTAATAAGTTAAATTGTTCTTAATATATTAAAATCTAGAGTGGATTGAAGAATTGAAAGTGACTTAATGTCATATTCGGAGGAGGAGACTAATAAGTCTTATGAAAAAGAAAGGGTATAATGGACAATTTAAAATGAAACATGTTTTATTAATTTATAATTTAATTAATTGGATATATATGACATTAATAAAGGTTTTGAAGGATATATATGTAATTATGATTTTCATTTTCAGTTGGATATATCTGCAATTTTGAGTCTAGAGGGATATATATGCAATTCCCCAAAATGAAATGAAACTAATAAACTTCAATTAGAGAACATAGAAAATAACAAAATTTTGGTATTTTAATCATAAATTAGTAGATCCAAAACTAAACTACATAATTAATAACACATGTTAATATAAATTTTTTAAGTAGATCAGGAAGAAATGCATGATTAGTTTTGTACAAGTCAACCTTTCTCTTTAAGGTTTATAGTAACTTGGTACTTACGCTAAAAGTACATTTACATTACTCGTCTCTTGAATAAGAAAATAAAAACTATCATGTGCTAGTGAACTAGAAGTTGCTAACCTACCTGGTAAATGTTTAGGATTGTTGGACTTGAAGATTTCTCTTGTTTTCAGTTTTTTTGCTTGTATTGATATTGTGCTTTTTTCTCCATGGCAGATGGGACATATCAAAGCCAGCATCTGCATCGAATCTAATCCTTCTAAAATTTACAGAGGTATGTATCACATTGCAGTATATTACAGGAGAATGAATATTTCTGTATGTTATACACTAGTAGGGGTGTTCATAATCCTGATCAGTCCAATCCTTTTGTTATTGGGAGCAGGTATTCGGTTTCAGTTGGTTTTGGTTTGTGTCTAGATTCGGTCGCGTAACCTGAAAAACATGCATTGTTAATTTTTCTTACAACCCAGATCGAAATGTGATATTTGGATAACACAAGTGATTTGTGTTGGTTATCCGAAAACATAGATCCAAATTTTATTATCAACCCTTAGTGAGATCATTATTTTGGTAGCAGTTTTTTTGTAACTATATGTAATGGAGCATTTATTTGTATAAAAAAAATTCAAAAATATTGACTGGCCAACCCAACTCGGCTCGTTTTGACCTGTTCATAACATGTTACCTGTCTAAATGAGCTTGTTTTGACCGCTTTACCCAACCACCCAATTTTTGTTCTACAATAAGATATTCTGTGAATATGGTTTTATAACTACTGTTGTTTTAATGTGGAAATTGAGCTTGTTCCTGTCTCTTGAATACAAAACAAGTGCTCTAAAGAACTGCATGGTGAGAATCCTTTTATCTACACTGTCACTGATTCTTCCTTTTTTCCTTTCTGAACCTAATATAGGCTGATGAGCATGAGTCGACTACACTTGAAGATATAAAACAGAACGAACCAGAATTTTTTACGAGGGTAACATCCACACTGAATCGAGCTGAATTAGAAAACGGTCTGTAGAGTCTTTGCATTAGGATGTTGAAGCTGTATGTTATGGAAAGTGTTGCATCATTTGTCAAGGTTCTTTATGAACGCTTATGATGTGTGTCCAACATTTCGGGTCTACCCACAGATCCTATAAGAAAGTAGGCCTGTTTACAGGGTGGCTACGCTATATCATGACATACCTAGCCTTCCAAATAGTTCAAGATTCTGGGAAGTGCGATTACTGTGACCATCTTATGAAGGCTCTGAGATGGCAGAAGTTATTTTTTTTATCTCATATTTATACTGTTGGTAGGTTCTTTGTTTTAGTTTTGAGCTGCCATTGTTGTATTGTTTAGAGGGTGAAAATGGAAGCAATTTTGAAGATTTATGATTTATAGTTTGTATACTTGATAATAATAGATTTTATAGATGGTAGCCTGATGTGTTTTTGGCAGATTCTACCACTCTTCTACTCGTACATTATATGCAAAATACCTTTAATGTATATTTTACAAGTGGCAAGTGAGCAGCTTGAGTTACGGGTCAAAACAAGTTTTGTTAAAACATGTTTTTCGTACGGGTTGAAAGTAGCCATGTTTGGGTTGATCTATCAAAACTTATTTGATGCGTGTTTCGGTCATCACTCTAATGGTCATGAAAGGATCCTTAGCTACATCAATGATGTAGTAATGAAACATGTGGTCCGTTATTTAGCATTTACTCATCTTTTGGGTATTCGATATCATTCGTACCAACATTAGAACTTACTGACACAAGTTAAAACACCTCATGTTTTAATGCCTGATCAAAGAACAAAACTTTAGTAAATCATTTTTGCAGTATGTACTTGAGCCTCACTTCTGAAACAGGAAATTATTAAAGATGGTAATATATACACAAAAGTATATTTTTTTTGGGGCCTTGATATGGGCCTAAGAGCGTGTGTTTTTTCAGAGCCGTACACGAAGGCGTATGATCGTACAGGGCTTTAAATTTTTAAAGACCTCAAAATATATATCCTCTTATATTATCTAGGGCCTCAAAATTCACTTCCAGTAAAAATTGGTTTCAATAGTTCGTAAAATATATATTTGACCATCGTATATCATCTAAGCTTTCGCACAAAGCTTCCGTTTACTTAGCTGCTCCACTGATTTGGGTGTCTTCATGATGTCCTGAACATAAGAAGACAAGAAAAAACAATATTGTACATATCAAGATAGAATACCAAGGCACATTCACAGGAACACATAGTTTGTGTAACAACTTAATCTTCCTTTTGTGGCCACGCCACCTTTTTAAAAGGGAGGGTTTTATAT
Source organism: Chrysanthemum makinoi (assembly GCA_910596185.1). Classification (NCBI taxonomy): domain Eukaryota; kingdom Viridiplantae; phylum Streptophyta; class Magnoliopsida; order Asterales; family Asteraceae; genus Chrysanthemum; species Chrysanthemum makinoi. Next base: position 236,665,019 of record OU343225.1, on the reverse strand, counting down.
GATTTGAGTATGTGTGGTGATGAGCGCAAACCCTTTGAATTAATCGGTTAAAATGTCAAAAACTATGATTTAAAAAAAAAAGAAAAAAAAAAAACCCTTATTCGTATGCATATGTACTTTTTTTTACTTAGTTAACATAAACCACTAAACCTATTAGATCAGCCGACGCGAAGGGGCACTTTTCACACGTGAAGCCTATGACGGAGAAGGTATGTTGGCGCGCGAAGGGAGCGGTTAGGTGGTCTCCTTCACCTAACAGAAAAGAAGGAAAATGTTATTATTATTATTATTATTATTTGTTTGTGAGAGTGCGTATTGTGGGGTATGTTTGTATAAAATAAGTTATTTTTATATATTTGGTTAGGTGGTTACCACTATAGTTATTAGATGGTAGTTAGGTGATGTAATGAAAAACGGATGTCGCACTGAGATGGAGGTACCATTACACCTCTGTCTACGCTCAACTTCTTATTTCTTCTACGATTATTACACGACTCCCCTAGTAATACATGGTTGCATTTGTGACTTTGTATGATGATTGTAGAACCACTAAACTAGCTTCATAAAGATCACAATTAAGTAGGCAACTTATCATCATCATCATCAAATACAACCTTATGTATTTTTCAAACTGAGTAAATAAATCAAAATAACGGTACCGACTCAATTGATTAAGTGAAACATATATTGTACGAGCAAGTCAGAACCTGTGCTACGCACAAACTTGCTCTGTAAGTGTTTCGCATGAATTTGTTTATAGTTTTACAAATCTATTTTTCTTTATTAGTATATAATTTATTAGGCATTGTACTTGTTTTTTAATTTCTAAGCCGAGCTATGTTAAAGATATGATGCTCGTATATTATGGCCGGAAAGTTAAATCTACATTTGCTGATGAAGAATATTTAAGGGACAAAGTGTCAGAAATTCTTGATCGTCTGTTGGTACATATGATTCTTCAGTGCAAAGCGTTGCGGATCTTAGGAGAATGCAAGAGGAGGATCTGGAAGAAGTTGATAGGTTGATGTTTGTACTAACACAAAAGCATGCCCGTTTTCGTGCACTGTTATCTTATTGAGAAGTTTGAGGCAATGAAGTTTTGATATTTATTTCCAGTTTTTAAGATTTTTGTATATATTTAGTTAATAATTAAGATTTTTTGGTATGATAATAGTTTTTGTAGTGTTTTTTAGGCATCTTTTATCCTAATTGGCAAACTTTGAGGGTTAGTTATGTAATATTGCCAATCTTTTTTGTAACTTTTGGCTATCTTTTATCATAAGTGGAAGAGTTGAATGTGTTACTACAAAATTTATGTCTAAAACCGATTTGATATATATTTCTGCATGGGAAAATAAACCAACTGTGCAAATTATACTTAAGTTAAGTTTTGTAATCATGAGGTATGTTCAGTGCCAATTCAGTTTCATTACTTATAAGGCATTAGCACTTGTTTTAGATTTAATAATCTTTCTTAACATTTATTACCCAAAAAACCCTTTGTGGCCTAACTAAGCAATCAATGGCTAATGCTGAAGAAACGCCGTTGATCAATGAACTGAAAGATTTTTCCGGATCACAGAAGCTACACAAAGCCTTCAAGATTTTCTTTATTCAAGAGCATACAGAAGATGAAGCGCTCATCAGATGGCTTGGGGAGCGATGCAATGAGCTGCAAACCAAGATTCAGAAAAGGACTGAGAGAATGGCAAAGGTGTGGTCTCTAAACCATGATGATGAAGAAGTTGCTGGTGACACTTATGAGTGCTTGCGTAAGGTTCAAATCAGAGAGAGAAGGAAGTTGGAGGCATTTACCACCATCTTGGTTGAGGTGCGTGATGGGTTGTCTAAGAAGGAGGAGCACCTCTCCATGATGGATTGGTATGATTAGGTCTTGGTGTACAATGTTTGTGTAGATTCTTTTGGTTGTTTGATCACGTTGGTTGTTTGTTATCTTTTGTTAAATGGTATGCCAAGGTTGGCTGTTGATGATACCTTAAATGGTATTTATGTAATTAACTATGAACTTGTAATGGAATGGTAGGTTAAATATTAGATCTCTTTATGTTGTTGTGCTATTATTTTTTTTCCCTTTAATTTTTGTTTTTTATTATTTTTATTTGCAATTTTTACTGAATAGGCTATATACAGGTTGTGTTTGGGTACTTTGATCTTTTCTCAGTCATACACACTAACATAACGCACACTTAATTTGGATCGGTTTCAATTGACCAATCAAACGAAGCTAGGGTTTAGATCTTTTTAGGGTTTCGCTGATATCAAACATGATGAAGCAAATAGATTATAATCAAATCTATTTAATTTGGGGATTCTTTAATCGTTTTAGGGTTTGGTTGAAATAAAAAATGAAGATTCTATACTAAAAGCCCAAATGAAGATCTTATTTATTCTCAGGTGTGTATTTTAATGATACACTATTGTATTGATTTGTTGGATTGAATAATTAGTGCAAAATAGATATTAAGGGGTGTTTGGATCAACTTATTTTGTGGGGTTATCGGCTTATTGAGATTTAGAAAAGCCAATAAGTTCACTGTTTGCTGGCTTATTAGCTTATTCACTTAACCTTATGGCTTGTTTAAGTCATAAGCTCAAATGGGTAAGATAATTTTTATTTTATTTTATTTTTTATTTATTTATTTTATTTGCTTAAAAATAAAATAGGCTTATTGGCCTTCCCAAATCTCAATAAGCTGACAAGACCACAAATTAAGCTAATCCAAACACCCCCTTAGGGTTATTTATTCTTAGGCTTAGGTAGGCTATTTGTTATAAGAATTGTGCTGCATTTTTATTGAGAGAGTAAGTAAGGAAACTGCCTGATGTTTGTTCGAATAATTAGGCCAAAACGTATATTAAAAGGTGTTTGGAGTAGCTTATTTTGTGGGGTTATCAGCTTATTTAGATTTAGAAAAGCCTATAAGCTGACTCTTTGTTGGCTTATAAGCTTACCCACTTAACCTTATGGCTTGTGTAAGTCATAAGCTCAAATGGGTAAGGGCAAAAAAATTAAATATAATAAGATTATTGGCATACCCAAATCTCAATAAGCTTCTTAGGATTAGTTTGACTATCTGTTATAAGAATTGACATGTTTTTTTATTTGTACTTATGTACGCAATTCTAATTGTATTTACATTGTTTAAAATGTTTCACAAACAGAAATAGAGCTTCTAAGGTAGATTTTCAAAAGTCTCTTTGTAAACAATATTTCAGGTTCGATGCTTGAATTCATTGTCTTCATCTCCCAGCACTAGTATCTTCAATCTAGTGGGACTCGTTACCCTAGATGCTGCAACATAAAGTTGCCCATAACTGAACACAAGATTAGGAAAATAGACTCCTACATGCGCAAGTTATTGGCATTAACTTTTGTTAATGGTCATTGCGTAGCATGGTTTCACTGGGAATTTCATGCGTTTCATTATGACTGGCCATTGTGTTTATGTAGATGTGAGTGTATCTCTGGGTATAAGGACAATGTCTCCTATCTTTGAGCCAGTTAGGATTTTTGCACGTAGAACAAATTGACCAAGATCAGTAATGATCAATCGAGCTCCATTGCATAATCCATGTGTTGGATTAACATTCCGCAAGAGCGTAACTAAGAGTTCCTTTTTTAAGCTCAGTTTATAGGGTGGCATCCCTTGGAAATTTATAGAATATAAAAACTCAATGGGGTATAGGTTATGTTGGTCCAAATGATCTGTTGATGCTTTACATACCTCATCTGTGCTCTTGTAAGTTACCGATTCACCGGCTAACTTTTTAAACATGTACGCGTTGATTGCGTCAGCGTCATCATTCCTCAGAGCTAGAATCGCTCTTTCTTTTAGATATTCATCCTCAGCCTGTCTTGTAGTAAAATCAGGGAATGTTTCTTTCACAATCTGCTCGATAGGAGAATTTGATGAATTTATAATGAAATCTTCTGGGATCTCAATCCAGGATGGCTTGTCTTCGTGATCTTTACGGTTTGCTAGAAACTTTCCATCGCCCAAGTCCAAAACCCATTTGTTGAATTCCTGTTTGCGAGAATCAATTGAACCACCTGCAGAGTATTCATTGACTCTCGCGCGTGATTTTGAAAACGTTGCAAAACTTCCACAAATGTGAACGGTTTATGTAGGCCTGCACCACTTCTTGCCTTTTACCTTTTGGGATGACTGGTAGGATTAGTCTGAAGTCACCTCCAAGTAAGACTGTCATCCCTCCGAAAATTTGGTTTCTTATTGCTAAGTTTTCATAACCGAGTATATCCCTTAATGTTTTGTCTAAAGCTTCAAAAGAATACATCTGAGTCATAGGTGATTCATCCCAAATAATGAGTTGAACCTTCTGTAGCAGCTTTGCCAAGTGTGTATTTTGTTAATTCCACATGTGCTGTTTTCCATTAGCTCTAGTGGTATGACAAATCTGCTATGAGCGGTTCTCCCTACGGGAAGGAGCAACGACGCTATCCCTGGTTCAATGATTTGAATTACTTATAAGTTAGTTATTGATTATAAATTTTTTAAGAATGCAAGTGCTAAGTATTTTATTAAGGTGTTACAACAATTTGAATAACATACCTGAAGATGCAACAACTAGCACAATTATTCTCTCTGTTCTTAACCTTGATATGTAAACGAAATAAAACTGACTTTTTTTTATCATGTACAGATTCAATAACCTGTTCATATATCAGTTTTTGTTTTGGGTTTAACAACGAGTGAAGTTGTTCGTGTCCAGTCTTACTTTTGTTCACATCATAGTCCAACGCTTCTCTAATCAAACGATTATCCATATTCGTTAGCAGTGTTTCGTTAGGCCGTGGAAGATCAGGAAAATCTGTTAAAGATCTCTCGTTTCTATTTAACAATTGTTGGATTTCTACCAAATAGTAATTTTTGATTTGTTCCTCTGTTAGCTCCAACTCAGGGTACCTGAAAGCTTTTCGCTTTTTTTGTCAGATATCTTCTGACAAAATTTCCCAAGTTTCTTCCCATAATTGTAATAGCCTACTGACATAACAGAACAACAAAATTGTGACAAATAAGTCACGGAGTTGTGGGCCCAAGGCCTAGAAGCTGGCTTCTGATATAGCATGTGTCCATTCCTTGTCATCATTTAGGAGGCCATATGCGAAACATGCTTCTTTAAAAGTTTCATATACCTTTTGTTAACTGTCATCAATTTCTTAAAAGATGTGGGCCCTCTCACCACATTTAGCAACATCCTGAGATAGTAGCGTTCCCCAAAAGCTGGGCTTGAGTAAAAAATCCTGCCAATACTTTTTTCTGTTTCCGTTGTTTCAATATCTTTTGTTGTTCATGCCATACATAGTGTTTGGGTATTTCAGTATAGGTTAGTTTCCTTGCTTTTGTATCCCACTTATTTAGCTCAAACCACTCTGTGAACATCGTTATCTTGATGTCTTCCCTTTGAAGTAGTGCTGGCAAGCTTTGTGAGTCATGTAATGTAATTGAGTTCTGATTTGGTAAGTGAAAATTTAACTTCATGAATGATGGGTAGGAGTAGTGGATGTCAAAAGAGAAGAGACGCCACACTGCCTCACATGGTGCTAAATATAGTTTAAAAAGTTTTTGATCTCATCAACTTCAGTGATTGTTTCACTTGGCACATTATTGCTTGTTCCCACATTTTCTTGTACAACAATAATTGCTATATCTGGACCTTTTTCTAAGTACTTGAATAAGTACTTTATTGCCTTTGATCTATTACACCACTCAACGTTGATGTGTGCTTGGTACTTTATCAGTAGGTATCGATTGTAAGGGACCACATTTTTGTTGTCATAGGTGAATTTCCTTTTCACAGCAAATACTTTTGTGTCCCTTCTACGATAAATAGGATAGACGTCTTCATCTACCATTGTTTCCGCATAGAATGATTTAGGATACCATTTTGTACATTTTCCTTCCATGATGCATGCAGCGTAGTTGCCATCTTTACCACACGGCCCATGCAACATAAAATCAGTTACCACTTTGTATCCATGTAGATCAGTGGTTGGGCATGGAATCTCAGTTGATATTATGTCATCTAACTGACCTGGTGTTTTACATCTGCAATGCTCTTCAAGCCAGATGAGAATATGTGCGTGTGGTAGGCCGCGTTTTTGGAATTCAATCACGTACACCACTGGAAGCAAATGTTATAAGTAAAGTTAATTTTCATTGCAAGTTGTTTAAAAGCGTGAACTATTGATTGTATGATATGCAATTACTTACCTGCACGGCTCTAGAAAAAAATTTGGTTTTTTGTAAGATCATCTAATAGGTTAGTTAGCTTCATTTTGAAAACACGCATTCCTACTTTCGGCCGATCATGTGATTTCTGTCCAGGAATAAATGCCAACATTGCATCAATTTCCGGCCATTTTGGATTCGAAGTGAATGTAATGAACATTTCTGGATTCCTATATGCATGACACAAAGCCATTGCATCCTGGTAGTTTGCATCATATACCTTGGATCGCCTATAAAACTTGAAGGCAATACTATTCTTTTACCAAGGCCAGGTGCATCTGTGTCACCTCTTGTAACTGCATCCTGTAGATTATGATAGAGATCCACACGTAGAGTGTCTTGGTTACGTCAGTTCCATTTGAGTCTTTGTTCCTCAATTGCTGAGTATGCATCTACCAAAAATTGCTGGAATAGCCGGCCGCCTCTCACCAAAGTACTGGCTTGATTATTGCACTGTTGGATGAGGTATGCATAGTACTCCTTCATGGATACATAACCACGCTTTGTTTTCCTTGAACCTGTATTGGTATGATATGGTATCTTTTCATGGTAACCATCCTCTCTATATGGGAATAACAAAAGATATTGCAATGCAATGTATGATGGATGCAATTCTGATATTCGATTTGGTCTAGTTTTCTTGCAATTTACAATGATATCTCTTGTAGGAATACCGTCACCAAAATCATTTGTGATTAAAGCCGCTACTTGAGATACTATTGGAGCGTTATATTGCCTCACTGTTTTCCTCTCACTAAGTAGACGTAGTTGAAAGTCTTATGAACCATGGGAATGGCACCAATCTCTTGCCATCTGAAATGCTTTGGCAACTGCACTTATCTCATCCAACATGGTAATCAAACTTGCAATAACAAATTCGTCCACTTGGTTAATTGTTTCCTTATCAATAAAGGCAAACATACGATTTCGAGTCTCATTTTGAGTGTCAAAGAAGTAAAGCTGAGCATACCGTGGTTGAAATCCTTCTTCAGGCAGGAGAGACTCAATTAGATGATAATTTTGGCCGTTTATTATAAATGTGTTGGGTTTTATAGATTTGATGATACAAAACAAGAAGAATGAAAGATGAAGGACTTAAGAAGACAAAGCATGAAAATTCAAAAGAAAGAAAAGATTACTACAGATCTTTTATATTTTTAGTATATATATCCTTTGTAACCCTAATTCTATATTATATAAAGAGATTACAGGGAATTAGTTTTATTAAGTCTTGCACAATGTAGAATACAAGAAAAGGTATGCGTGTGTGTGTCTAGGGCGTATTTTTGTAAACGCCTAGATTAGAATTAGCTGGTTTTACGTTTCAAGATCTTTTGATCCCTATTATAAGGTGTGTAACATGTTCTACCTTGATCAAGTAGAATTAAAGCGTGTATTGGTAAAGTTTTAAAGATGAGAATGATGAAGAAAAACCTTGTTACAATAACTTTGATTTGTTTTTATTCCGCTGCATGTTATGATCATTGTTATTGTTATCCCTAAGACTCAAAACGATCTATGGAGCATTATAAAACTCCACAATTGGCATCAGAGACAAGGGGCTCGTTACCCAGGGATTTGCAAGGTTTTTCGATGAAGAAGAAGAAAATTCGAAGTTGGTTTTTCAATTTTCGTATCTTTATGCAGGTCAGTTTTTAAACAGCGATACCTCCTTCGTTAATCGTTAGACCGGGCTGTAATTTTGGTTGAAGCTTCTCTGTATATCAAGCTAAGTTTTCACTGGAGGGATCTTCAATTGGAGCTTTTATGCGTGAGATATAGGCTGTCCAAAACTGCTGTAGAGGGAGGTATAAAATTTTGAATTTTAGGGTTTTGTTCATCATATTTGTTTGCCTTATCTGCTTGTGATTGAGGATGAAATTCACTGATTTATCATGAGTATTGGATTACTTATTATTATTCAATAATTGCTCAATGATTATCTAGTACCATTAATTGAGTGGGACTGTGATAATTTATATTGGATGGTGAATTTTATCTTTATCGTGGCTAGCATGGTAAACTGAGTTAATGATTGCATAGAGTGGATCAGTGTTGGCAAAAGAAGGACATATATATTGAATTTGCATGCATAACCGACTATTCTCCACATCCTAAACCCTAAACGTGAGTTGATTTAAATTGTAAATTCTCAACGTGGGTCAGTATCATTCATGTACTGCAAATCTTATTTTATTGATTAACAAATCAATAGTGGGACAGTGCTCTCATGTTAAATTTATGAATCATGAGATAATGGTGGAAATCAATAAGCGCATATATTAAACATTGTGATATGTTAATGATTCAACATGTTTCTACTGATGCGTTCTTCCACGCATTACTACTGCTCAATATGAAATAATGAGAAGAGAATGAAGCACTTGCGTTGGTTTAAATATTGTGACATGTTATCATTGCTGCCATCTTACTACTGCTCCTTATTGGTTACTACTGCTCGAGGTGAAGAACAGGTGCGGGATATTTTTACATGTTACTACTGCTTGTTAATATACTGCTACAAGCTTGTTCCTACTGCTCTTGTTATGTATCTACTGCTGTCTATGCATACTATTGCTATTGAGGTTGATTGTTTTATGAAACTGCTGCTGGAACATGCATACTGCTGCTAGTTAGTTTCATGGTTAGTAACTACTGCTACTTTAAAACGATTTCTGCTAGTATCTTTTTAAGTGCTGCTAGTTGTTCGAAACTGCTGCTCGTACCTATTGCTGTTCATTATTGTTACTCCTGCTATGGTTATCGATTGTGCTGCTATCATTCGAAGTTTCTGCTGCTACAAATATGCTATGTTTTGATGATTACACTGTGAGTATTTGTTGCATGCATATCGAAGTGGATATTGTACAAGATTAATGCAACGAGTGGAATATAATATTCATGCTACGAGTGGAATATAACATTGATGTTTAAGATTATGGCAACCATGAGTAAAACAGTGTGTACATGTATTTGGTTTTCGATTTTGGATGTATGAGATGGATATACCTACTGTTAGAGATTTGTTTTTGGATTTGCGGTTTTAAGTTTTAGAGAGAAAGATAAAAAGTGTTTCGAATACTGGTTTTTGTTTGAAAAGTGGTAATGCGGGCTAAGAAGGTGTGTTCAATTTTGACAAAGACATTACTACTACTTTTATTGTATTTTTTCGACACTTACTGCTGTTGACCTTAAGTAGATATTCCTAATTAGTAATTTTTATTGCTAGAATATTTCACTATTGTTAGACCATATTGAAGCTATTCTTCAACGTTACTACTTCTTGGTCTTAGATATTATTGTGGTCATATTTTAAACCTAATGTGGAATTAGGATGTTTATTAATGGTTGGTACTACATGGTGTTCGTGGTTATTGATGGTTAGTTTTTTTTGCAAAACTATTATGGTTGATTCTTTTGCTTTTGGTCATAAGATGGTTAACATATTGGCTTCAGGGGAAGATTATGATAACATGTTTAACTATCTTACATGCATCATTTGAGGGGAAGGTTTTTGCTACTGCTGATTGGTACTACCACTGCTAGTTTAAGTTTCTATTGCCTTAATTTCATTTTTAGCAAGATTTTTGGTGTACATTAATGGTGGGTATTTTGAGGCATTAGAGGGTTAGATTGACAATATGATATTGGTTTGTGGTGGACAAGATCTTATTTGCATATGTTCTCTATTTTGGATGTTAACAAAAAGGGGAATCGATGTTATGGTGTGTGGCAGAAGATGTTACAAAGGAAATCAAGACTTAAGGGGAAGGTTGTTTCATTCATGGTGAGCTTTAATTATCTCAATTTCTCTACTTCGTCTAGGGAAATTCGTACAAGAACGTGTTTGTTTTGTCATCATCAAATAGGGGAAGATTGTTGGATTTTATAGATTTGATGATACAAAACAAGAAGAATGAAACATGAAGGACTTAAGAAGACAAAGGATGAAACTTCAAAAGAAAGAAAAGATTACTACAGATATTTTATATTTTTAGTATATATCCTTTGTAACCCTAATTCTCTATTATATAAAGAGATTACAGGAAATTAGTTTTATTAAGTCTTGCACAATGTAGAATACAGGAAAAGGTGTGTGTGTGTGGTAGGGCGTATTGTTTGTAAACGCCTAGACTTGAGTTAGTTGGTTTTATGTTTCAAGATCTTTGATCCCTGTTACAAGGTGTGTAACATGTTCTACCTTGATCAAGTAGAATTGAAGCATGTATTGGTAAAGTGTTAAAGATGATAATGATGAAGAAAAACCTTGTTACAATAACTTTGATTTGTTTTATTCCGCTGCATGTTATAATCATTGTTATTGTTATCCCTAAGGCTCAAAATGATCTATGAAGTGTTGTCAAACTCCACAAAATGTATATAACCCACTCCCCAGATGAATTGAATGGTCTATTCTAGCTCCAAAAGAAGTGAAGCTGATGTTGGTCCATGTAAATTTAGTAAATATTGATGCAAATAAAGAACGAATTCATTAATAATGATGAACAATAAATACAGGATTACTCAATACCCACTTGACTACATGATAACATCTTCAGCTTCTTCAAGGGGATAATTGCGGTATACTATCCCCATCAAATGGCAAATAAACTCTCATTTATCCAAGCTAAGCTTGAGATTCAATGAGAGGATGATCCTATCAACTAATACTAAGTATTATCTGTTTGTTTAGGATACATACTATCTCTATTACAACAAAAATTTATAAAACAGAAAATAAAACAAGGACATGTGGGGTTTGGTGTGAGTTGTCATCCACCACAAGTGGTTCCCCTTCTTTTTTCTTCTTTTGGATATGCAACCACCATTCTTTAGGAGTGATGTCAACTTATTCCCACTTATATGGCAAGTCCTTGTACTTCACTTTGACTTCCCTTTTTGGAAGTTCTCGCCCATATTTTTTCAGTCTGTTTGTAGAGATAGCGTCATCAGGGTCACTGAAACATTTTTCAAATCTCAGTGCCACTGGAGTTGTTTGTAGCTCATATATTTTACTCACTGACACCGCATTAGTAAGTAAAGTGTTTCTTCAGTACAAAGAGCTTTATACAACACTCACTGAATCTGTATCAGTAAGTAACCCACTATTTTATTCAGTGAGTGATGCTATTTTATTTTCAAATCCTTATCAGGGAAATTGGGTCGAAGTCTTGACCCAATAGTCCCCCCTATTTGAATATACAAATAGCCTAGGTGAAACAGGTTGGGATTTAAGTTTTGGTTATCAGGTTAAGGTGATTGTTTTCTTTTTTCTTTTTTTTTTCTTTCTTTTATTATTTTTTATTTTTTTTGTAGAAAACCTTGTGGTTTCAGGTTCAGGTTGTATAGAATCATTAGATTCAGGTTTAGAGAATGGGTTTAGTGAATATGAGGTGGTAGTCCTTTTCAGTGACCTGGTTTGCTGACCTGGTTCAGTGAGAGAGGGCTCAGGTCTGGGATTCAGAGACCGAGGTTCATGGATAGTTTTATGAACCATCAGGTTCAAGGAGTAAGATCAGGGGGTAAGTGACCTAGTTTAGGGGTTAGTGACCGGGGGTTCAGTCCCCAGGTTCAGTTATTAGAGGGTTCAGTGACCTAGGTTCAATATGAGACGGTTTAGTGTCACGAACCATTCAGTGACTGAGGTTTAAGTGGTTCAATGACCGGTTCAGTGAGTAGGGGTTCAGGGGGTTCAGTGGCCAATTCAGTGAATGAGGGTTCAGGGTGTTCAGTGACTGGTTCAGGGAGTGGGGTGTTTACCTTTTTAGGTTCTGGTTTTAAAACCTAACCTCTCTCTAACTTCCTGATTCATATGTATAACAAGACTAATTTTTATTTTCACATCCTGATAAACACTACACCAACATGATACACTTGCAGCAAGACAACCACTGATTCTTAGTATACTGACCCGTATTCCAACCTTTTACTCCCTGATATTTTGAATACCATCATTGACAATCCGAATCCATAACTTACCCACACTCTACCTTTAACACCCTTTGTGTCATATGCACTCCCTGATTACACTAAAATCGTATTCTTCTTTGAACACTGATATACCCCATCAATCACTTAACAACTATACTCCCTAGTATCAATTTCAAGATGATTAAGTTGAGCCCAATAATCACCAACTAATCTCTATAGCTCCCTGATTCACAAACATCTCGTATCAGCTGAGTCGTTCTCAACTTGTCTGCAAACCCCACCGAGTTACAACCCTCTTCATCACTCCCTGCTACATATTAGTCAGCTACTTCTCTGACTTTATTTCAGGGACACACTTTCAGGCTCAGCCTGACAAACACCAATCTCTTATCTTTCTCACACCCTGATTAAGCTCAACCTCACTATTTACATAACAACTATTCGCATCCCTATACCAATTCAGTATCTCTTAAAACTGAACACACCCAATCAACATATACTTATCAAACATCCATATCAACCCTTTTAATCATTAACCTACCCACACGTCCGACGTTATGCACCTCAACTGCAATTCTGAAACATAATAATAAAATCAACATCAATTTTAAACATCACATCAAACCTTTTTAACACTTTTTAATCACAAACAAAAAATCCATATTCAAACTTTTTCATCCAAACGCTCCTCTTTCATCCGCAAGAAGCTATGGTTGTTTGGTAATTTTGAGTTTTTTTTCTTGACTCGTTGAATCTGTAAAAGGTGTTGCCGGATCTTGAGGGTTTTTGTGTCTATGTTTTAGATCTATGAAGATGAGTGATTCTTGTATGTGGGTGATATAAATTTTTTGTTATAGATCTGTGTGCTTTTAGATTTGTGATGTTGTTGATCGAATATGGGTTGGATTTTTGTTTGTGAGAGTGATGGTGCGAGTATTTTTTAAAGTGACGGTGTGAGTTTTTGTTGAGAGTGATTTTTGGATCGATTTTGATTGATGATTTTTTTGGTTATGATATGATCGGTGTGAGTTTGTGTTTTTGTTATAGATCGGGTATTGTGTTTGTGGATAGGGATAAGATTTTTGAGTGGTGGGGATAAAATTGGTGTTTTGTTCAGCTTTTTTGTCAAACGATTAGTGTATTCTTCCCCTAAAAAATTGCTATTACAGTAACAGTTTTTGAAGATATTTTCACATGTATTTTTGACATTTAAGAATGTTATCAGCAGTTAAAAACGGATCTGGATTTAGACAAAATACTACAACTCTGATACCACTTGTTGGTCCATGTAAATTGAGTACATCTTGATGCAAATAAAGAAAAAATCCATTAATAATGATGAACAATAAATACAAGATTACTCAATACCTACTTGACTACATGATAACATCTTCAGCTTCTTCAAGGGGATAATTCGTTATACTATCCCCATTGAATGACAAATAAACTCTCATTGATCCAAGTTAAGCTTGAGATTCAATGAGAGGATGACACTATCAACTAATACTAAGTATTATCTGTTTGTTTAGGATACATACTATCTCTATTACAACAAACATTTATATAGTAGAAAATAAAACAAGGACATGTGGGGTTTGGTGTGAGTTATAATCCACTACAAGTGGCCTCATTCCTTTTCTTCTTTTGGATATACAGCCACCATTCTTTAGAGTGATGTCAACTTTGTTAATACAAATAAGCCGTAAAAAAAGTTTATTTATATTTTACGATATTCTAATGTTTTGTCGATAACAAACGTAAAATCATTTTAACGAAACAAATAAAATACGTAAATGGTTTGAGCCAATAGTTTACTAACATACTTACATTTTCATATAAAACACTAAACAAGTAATAGTGTTTACATGTTATAGAAGTGCATATGTATAACAACTAGTGTTTACATAATATGGATATGTACTTATATATACTTAGTATATATATTGTAATGGGTAATGTAATGGGTAAAAACCTAAGTACTTGACCCATTGACTAGATACATTGAATATAGTTGGGTAAAACCCAAAGTTCATGACCAATACCCGTGGAGCATGATCCATAACCCATGACCCATTGCATGACATCATGCATGAAGACATGTTGGGTATTATCCATGGTCCATGACCCATGCCTATGATCCAATGTCTAGATACATTGTATCTATTTGGGTACCCATGACCCAAAGTCCATAACCATGACCCATGATCCATGACCCATGATCCATGACCCATAACCCAAATAGGAGGAGCGTCTGGCGGATCCCCATGAATACACTGGACGGATCCCTCAAGTAGGGGATCTGTGGGATCCGAGGAACAGTAGAGGATTTTTGCCTATTAATAGTGAGCCATTTCTTCATTATAACTTACCCCTTTTACACATACTTTCTCCTAGTATTGTAAACTCTCTAACCTCAGATCCAAAGGATCTTTCTATGTAGTTTTGTGTTTGTGTGATTCTCTAGGTTCCTCTAAAAGGCGAGATCACCAACTCTTGAAGTCGAGCAAGCTCAAGTCCATGAGTTGCCAAGCTTCATCATCATCAAGACTACTGAAGTTCTCTTATTGATAGTTCTTTCTTCCTCCTTAGAAGTGTTGTGTTGAAGGCATAGGTGAAAGATGTCAAACGGATCAAGTCGAAGGATTTAGTGAAAGGTGCCAAAGGTCCGTGTCGAAGGCATTAGTGAAAGGTGCCAAAGGTCCGTGTCGAAGGCATTAGTGAAAGGTGCCAAAGGTCCGTGTCAAAAGCATTAGTGAAAGGTGCTAAAGGTTCGTGTCAAAGGCATTAGTGAAGGATGCCGAAGGGTTGTGTCAAAGGCATTAGTGAAAGGTGCCAAAGGGTCGTGTCGAAGGTACTAGTGAAAGGTGTCAAGGGTGTGCAATCGATATGGTGCATCGATGTACAAGATAGTTAGTTTGGGTTAAAGGATATTGATATCCTTGATGATGTTGTAATAAGGAGTGGGTCTCCTTTGGGATAGGTATTGTGTAGTGTTAGGTAGTAGTTCCTTCTTTGTAATGGAACTTGGTATCTAGCCTTGTACCAGATAAAGTGTAGGCGACGTTGTGATAGGTTTGGTTCGACCTCGTGGAAGAACTCGGTGTCTAGCCTTGTACCGGATAAAGAGTAGGCGACGTTGTGAAGGATTCTTCGCCATAAGGAGATTGTGTTGTGTAGTGCTTAAGAACTCTCGAGTAGGTGACTCGGGGAGTGGAGTAAGGCAAGGAAGGTGTCCTTGTAGCCGAACCACTATAAACACTCGT
Organism: Chrysanthemum makinoi; assembly: GCA_910596185.1. Classification (NCBI taxonomy): domain Eukaryota; kingdom Viridiplantae; phylum Streptophyta; class Magnoliopsida; order Asterales; family Asteraceae; genus Chrysanthemum; species Chrysanthemum makinoi. The sequence continues at coordinate 236,649,553 of OU343225.1, read as the reverse complement.
GTCGTGGTTTTGTGTTTCTTACTCTTTACCTTTGCATTACTTATTTACATACTTATATATCAACATCTAACATACACATCAAATAGATTGACACAAGTCGATCTAAATAGTTTAAAATGAAGTTTTAATCGGTAAAACTATTCAACCCCCTTTCTAGTTTTCCACAATTGGTACCAGAGCTTCGTTACCAAGTTTCTTAGAGTATGTTGTACTTTAAAAAGTTGATACGATCTGTGCATAATTGAAAACTATAAAGAAGGAAATATTTTAAAACGAATTTTTTATTTTATGTTGGATAGTGATAGATTATTCTAACAATTCTTCTTTAAGAAATCTTCTTGCTAGGACTCTTCCAAAGGCTTCATTTCTATCTAAAGAAAAATGAAGTCAACACTCAAGGAAGAACCCAAAAGTAATCACAACCCACTTCTACTAAGTGCAATGGATCACTTTAAAAGCTCTTGAAGTATTTCGGGTATATGGTCTCTAAAAACCATATACCTATGTTTGTAGCTAGGGAGGACAAAAATTGACTAGATGTATTCAAGAAAAAAATAAACAAGGCAGCCATTAGTTTTTAATAATTGTTTAACTTTATGTGCTTATCTGACTAATAATTCTTTCAAGTTTATAACTCCCTAGTAGATATAATTGCAATAAACCAAGGAGTGAACATACAGACGTCTATGTTTTTGCGTTCATTGACCTATTTCCACGAGCTGGAAGGATCTATTTTCGCATATGTATTAGGTTGATATTAATGTGTTAATATATGGAACCCTAGCTAGCTAGCCCTAGTATTCTTATCGGGTAGGAATTCTGCTTGGGCCATGATCAAACTTATCCCCAATTCCATGCCGGGTCATAATACCTCTTGAATCTCTATGCCATTCCATGTTGCACTTTTAACATTAATGATACAAAGTTTGCATCATAATGTTGTATTTGAAGGTTTAATGCTGTTATGCAGCATGTTTGGAAACTTCAATTTTGTTGTTCATGATTAATTTTAAAGCAAGGCTAAGTGTAACCGATTGAGGAGATCATAAATTTGGAACATATTTATTACTTAAGAAGGTATCAAGTTGGCCTTACAAATGTGTTGATTGTGATTGTAATTTGAGCACAAGCGTTCGGTTCATCGGTTGTTCCAATAATGAAAGGATGTGAAGATACTTGATACTATAAAAATTGATATGGCAAATGATGGCTTGGTAATTTTAGTTCATAGGCATCATTTCCTTATGCTAAAAGTTAAAGAGGGAGATAGTTTTCATTCGAATATTCTATTGAAGGACTCTATCAAAGTTTCGATAACTTTGAATAGATGGTAAGTTGAAATGTACAAGTTCATATGGTTATCATGACGAGTTGATAGATTAAAGTAATTATTGATCGTTCATGCTCAGTAAGGACAAGTAGAGTGTTACCCCGTACATTGCCTGCGACTAGGATTTATGGAACTCGAGAATATTTTTGGATGTAGTTCAGTTTCATACAGCAGTATTAGTGGTGTTAATGCTTTGTTAGGCTTTAGCTTTAGTGAAAAGCAAATATAATTTCATTTTCTGTTATATAATTCACGGTGTTACCAATTTTCTTTCTTTAGTCTATGTTTGCGGTTGGAGTCTTGTGGTTGTAATTGTTAGATACATTTTCATATTGTCATTCGTAAAAGATATATGATAATAAATATGGATATTATTATTTGTTTTGGGTAAAAGGGCTTCACCCTGGTAAAATAAATATGGTTATTATTAGAGTTAATTACATAATTGGTCCTTGTGGTTTGTCGGATCTTGCGTAAAATGTCCCTGTACTTTTTTTTGACGGGTCATGTCCTCGTGGTTTCCTCTTTTTACGGATCCTATCCAAATACCTAACATCTGTTAAAAAAGGACTAACGGGGTAATTTGTGATTCACTTGAAGGGGCGAAAGAGTATTAAAGCAATTCTTCTCATTTACTCCTACCTAAACACTCCACACACTCTGTTTTTACATAAATCCTAATTAATATCATTCTAACACAATTGTTTTCAGTAAATTGCACCACACAACACACATTAACCATTATAAGATGGGTGATCCACAAAAATGCTCACTCCGACCACCAGGAACTGTGTTTGATCCATCAACTGAATATGGTACGTGTTTTTATTTTGACCAAAAATGTTAATTGAAGCAATGCATTGATTCATTTTATTGTATCTTTGTACAGGAACGAAGAACCCTAATCTTTTCACATTGGAGATAAACCATGGTGGTTTTTTCACTATGGGGTCTGGAAAACGTTACTTAAATGGTAAGGTAAGTTGGTTTGATTGGGTTGATGCTGATCAATGGTCTATTTTAGAACTTAGTGACATGCTACGATTGTTAGGTTATAAAGAAGAAGTCATGTTTTATCATTTTAGAATCCCTAACACTAGTTTTGATGATGGCCTTAGACCCTTAGTAACAGACAGTGATGTAAGAGACATGATAAATAATATAGGAACAATGAAGGTTATTGAGGTATTCATTGAGCTTTGGTTGACAGTTTTCCCTGAAAGCCTCTCACAAGTTGAAAGTAAGACAAAAAGTGTTGAAGTGGGTGTGACAGAACCTTTGACTCAAACACCTAAGACAAAAAGTGTTGAGTTGGTAATGAAAGAACCTGAGTCAAAGAGTATGAAGAAGTTGCCCATTAGGAAAAAAATCTTTGAGTAAAACACATAAGAAAAAGTTTGTTAAAAAACTGTCTAAGAAAGCATTAGAAAATAAAATGTCATTGTTTGAGGAGTGGCCTGGGACTGAATACATAGAGAATGACTATGTTGAGGATAATGTTGTCATAAGTGCTCCAAAACCATTGCCTGCTGAGACTGAATGTAGGAATGATAAGACTGAAATGGGTGAACCAAGTGAGACTGAAATGGGTCAATCTAGTAGGATGAAGAAAGATGGCAAGAGGAGTACTGAACTGGAAGATGATGTATTCATAGATCAGGATAACAATATAGAGGATGTTGCTGTTGATATGGATGATTTTAGGGAGAATTATCTTAGGAATGCTAGGTCTGCAGTAGAAGATGAGCCAGAAGAAGAAGATGTGGACCTACATGAATTTGATAGTGCATCAGACTGTGATGGGGATCTTGAAGCAGATAGAAATAGAGCTTTGAGAAAGTTGGAAAAAATGCAGAAACAAGGTATGGTTTCACCTGGAAACTTTTATGTTGGTGAAAAGTTTGGATCTAAGTGGTTTGTATTAGAAAGGGTATCTAAGATAGCTGTTGAGCAAAGGAGGCAGTTACATGTTGTTAAAAATGACAACATTAGGGTTAAAGTCATATGCAGGGGTCAAACACCAAAATTTAAACCCTTTCCTGATACAGGCCCAAATGAGGATGTAAGTGGTTCTGGGCTTTTTGAGAAAGCAAGTGGTTATGGGCCTGTTGATAAAGCAAGTGGTTCTGGGCCTGCTGATGGGCCATTAGTGAGTGATGAACATAACTGCCAGTGGAAGTTATTAATTGCAAAATCTGTTGGACCTCTTACACCCAATGCAACAAGACTATTTACTGCAATCAAGGAAGAAGCATCACAATATAAGGTTCACTGTTTAGCTGTCTACACTTTAAGTTTAAATGTAGTGTATTGCTTGCAACTTTAAGTTTTAATGTATATGTTTATTTTTTTCCCAACCTTCTTATTAGGTGGTTTGGAATGGGGAGGATAAATATCAATGTACTGGACCTTTCCAAGATCAATGTGTGGTTGATATGAAGCTGAAGAGGTGTTCTTGTAGGAGATGGGAGTTAACAGGCATGCCTTGCAAGCATGCTGTTGCTGCTATTAATGATATGGGGAACAATGGCATGGAAGTTGGTTTACCAGAAGCCTGGGTACACTCTTGTTATTGGCTCAAAACATGGGAGAAGGTATATAGCTTCAAAATCCATCCTTTTGATGGTCCAGGGTATTGGCCTAAACATAAGGCTCCAATCACCTTGCTTCCACCAAAGTATCACCCTCAAGTTGGCAGACCAGCTAAAAAAAAGGATGTTGGATATTGGATTTCACAAACACATCAAACCATTAACACAAGTGGGCGTATAAGTGGAATTCTAGAGAGAGAAAGTTAGAGGTTTAGGGAACTTAGTGAGAGAAAGTGAAAGATATTATTATGAGCTCCAACTCTCTACCTTGGGAGGTAGAGAGTATTTATAGTCTTACATAAATCGCCACACAACGGGCTGTGGATCAGGCATACAGTGGGTAAAGACCCGTCCGTCCTCCACGGTGTTACTTAACAAAATACTACTTAACTAAATATAACTATGACTACGAGCATTCTAACGATTACATATACTTGAGGTGACCGACTCTTTAATACCGGGAATTTCTAATTCCTAACAATCTCCCCCTAAGGGAGGTCACCTCAAACATATACTAAAATGACATTGAATACAATCAGATATTACATTAACAATTGATCTTGCATTCTTGATGTAGTACTTTGCTCCGAAGCTCGTAGTCATTGATTCCACTCATTGCATGTTTGGTTAATCCAAGTGGAGGTCTTTTACTGATCCACGTGATAATAATGTTGAGCCAGCTTTTGAGATCATCAGCTAATAGAAAATCTCTGATACATCCATTGTGGTGTTGGTATTATGTGATGTTGTGACTTTCGGACCGACATGCTCACATTCTGGATCATGATATCTTCTCATCAGAGTAGCGGAAGCATTCGTTGATTCATGATATTGGCGGCAGCGTAGCAGAAGCATGGAATTAGAATATCAGAGTCATTGATGCACCAATCATGATATCTTTTGATATGAATGTGTTGTGTGAGCATGCGGCTATGGATTGACCGCTCCATTCGATCACTGCAAACGTCGGGTGTACCTGCATACAACAGTTATCAATAAATCGCACGAAAGTGTCTTTGATCACTTTCGTTGAATTGAGGTACACGGCCCACGGTTCCCCGTTGATCAGTTACAAAGTACTTACTGTGATCGGAATAATTACGAAGAAGTTCCTTGACAGGGTTTCGCAGCTGCTCTAGCTGTTCTCAAACCGGAACGTCTCAAAGAAGACAACACGGAGTGAGTGAACCAGCGAATTTAAGTCCACTGATTGATGAAAAGAGATTTGAAAAACAATCGTGTATTGCTCAATAGAAATTGTTTTTGCAATATAACGAAGGTTTTAATGAAAATCAATTATCAATCATAAAACACCTTTTGATTTGAAAAATTAGTACACGGTCGACGTGCTTAATGAAAGGAGTTTTAAAGCACAAAGACCGGTTTTTCAAAGGTATCCGTCAATCCATAACCTGAACCAGGATTGATTCAAAAGAATGAATCGCCCCATTGTTTCTGTCCAGTTGTCACATGGTTGATCTGTATAATAGATCTCACATGCCACCTACCAGGAGCTTGTTAGATGTTGGCTCCAGAAGGCTTTCCATCTTCATTGTGAGTATGTTTGCATATCACTCAGATGTTCTGGCAATACCACAAGGATAATGCGTAGGACTCAAGATATAATCTCTCTTTCCACATTGTGTGAAACAGAGAGTCTTCATTGAAAGTGTCCTAATGAGATTTATTGATGATCTCGTGGCACTAGACTCAATTTGTGCATATTTGGATCCTATATCGGAGACTAGGGAGAGGGTCTCCTCCTTCAATATCAACAATCTCTAAGAGAAAGTTGATAGATAATGTCGGTTCCCCGTGAGAATGAAACAAGTCCTTTTAAGAGGAACTTGAGTGGTTTGGGAAGTTGTAGTGCAGAGCGTCACTGGGTCCATGACGTCTTGTCTTCAATACCGATGTTACCATCAGTAGCATATGAATTGAACCCGGTTTCTGCCCTAAGGTTGAATAAATGGAGGGCTATTTGTTTTCACCCTTTTCTCATTCAATTCTTTTTAATTCTTCAACCCCTCCAGTGCTTACCGAGACTTCATAGCTAGAACCTTGTTGGGTTTATTCCAGTACTAGCTCAGTCTCAGTCCGCACTCTTCCCATATCTCATTTTTCTCCTTTTATCATCATACCTAAGAACTCTACACTAACTAGTGGATAGTCCCTGGGTAGATCCCTCCGGTTCTGGCGGATCATGGGAACACATACCTAACCTTATCGTCCTTATATCACCATACATAATGTAAAGTTGGTCGGTCTTTTGGTATTGTTCATCTGCCATAGGAACCAATTGAAAACCATTTGAAAATCAATCCGTATACTTATGATATTTTATCAAAGCATTTTGTACCTGAATTGTTTTTGATATTTTTAGAAGAAGAACTCCCCTCAACATGTGAATCAAGTATTTGAAATAGTTTTCCACACGGAGGCAAGAGAAAGAATTAACTTCTTTGATTACCATTTTCAAAAAAATATCAACATCACTTCCCTAATCGAATCAAGTAGATAAAGCATTTTGGGGAAGGATGAGGTTTTCATGATTTTGCTCCCCCTCAATATGTGCCTCGAGATTTGAAAAGAGTTTTGCACATACTAGAGGGAACCTGCACCTTGAGATAAGTTATCACGTTTCAAATCATAGGTTTAAGATAGATGCTCCCCTCAACATGTGCATGGAAAATTTGAAATCGTTTGTCACATGTGGGAAGGAGAGCTTGTACATCCTTATAAAACCATTTACCGAATTATCAGTTTAAATCCAATTTAAATCACACATTCTCCCCGATCACAATTATCAAATCATTTGAGATTTGTGATCTCTTATAGATTTAAATTGATTTTGAAAGCTTTTGAGGAGAATTGTGACTTGATTATGAAAGCGTTTTAACTGATAATGATCGGATTTTAAGACTTTAAACTCCATTGATAAAACATGCATGAATATCTTTTGAAAAAAAAACAATTGAATGACAAATAACTTTAAATTTAATTGAAATCATTCTCCCCTCAATCAATGACATAGGTTGTTGATTGAGAGATTGATATTTTGACAAATAAGTCCAGATGATTATCAAAAATAGAGACTGAGTTATTTTTCAAAGCAGTTAGTTTTCAGCAGATAAATGTTTAAAGAATCAGAGCATGGAATTTTGAAAACATGATAAAGTATGGCTCTGTTCTTTCCTTTGAAAAGCGGGTTATTGCATGAAATGACAATAAACCATTGTTTCTCTTTCTCCCAAAAATATTTTTTGATTTTTTGATTTTTGATTTTTTTTTTTGGAATTCGAACAACATCTAAAGTCCCGTGTCATTCTTTGAATGACAGCACAAAGACCGTAGATATTATCGAACCGAGAAAACGCATGACAAAATGACAATATTTTTGAAGATTTTTCAATTTTTGATTTTTATGGATTTTGAAGGTTTTATAATTTTGTATTTTGATTTTCGAATAGATATATACAAGAGATAGATGAAGATAGACCTTTACTCCTCGTCTTCCTCCTGAAGACGTTTGAGTGTTTCTGGTTGAAGACTTTTCAAGCCTAGTCGAGGAAGTATGAACTCAAAACGTTCTCTTGGAAGAGCTTTGGTGAAGATGTCTGCTAACTGATATTCAGATCTCACAAAATAGAGTTCCACCACACCTTTTTCCACTTGTTCCCTGATGAAATGATGTCGAATGTCGATATGCTTTGCTCTTGAGTGTTGAACGTTGTTGCAAGAGAGAGCAATAGCACTTTTATTGTCACAGTACAGAGGGATTTTGTTGAATTCAAAGCCATAGTCAGATAATTGAGATCTCATCCAAAGGATTTGAGCACAACAAGATGACATGGCTATGTATTCAGCCTTTGTAGAGGAAATAGAAGTACTCATTTGCTTCTTTGAAGACCAGCTCACTAGCTTATCACCCAAAAACTGAGCACCTCAAGACGTACTTCGACGAGTATCTTGACATCCTGCATGATCAGCATCTGCATAGGCTGTTAGTGACATACCGGTGTCCTTCGGGTACCAAAGACCCATATTGATGGTTCCTTGGAGATACCAAAAGACCCATTTAACCGCTTCAAGGTGCTTTTAGTAGGCTTAGCCTGGTATCTAGCACACATGCAAACAGCGAACAAGATGTCGGTCTACTAGCCGTGAGGTACATCAGGGATCCAATCATACTACGATATTTTGTTTGGTCAATCATGATCCCCGAGTGGTCCTCATCTAGTTTGGTTCGATCAATCATGGGAGTGTCAACAGGTCACATGAATCAAATCCAAATTTCTTTAAGATCTCAGTTGCATATTTAGATTGATTTATGAAAATGCCTCCGGGACTTTGCGAAATTTGTAATCCCAAGAAAAATGACATTTGTCCCATCATTGACATTTGAAATTTTGAACTCATTTCATTAGAAAACGATCACATTCCATTGGGTCTGTCGAGGCAAAAATAATATCATCAACATAAATTTGAACATGAGTTAAATGTTTGCCTGACTTCCTGGTGAACAAAGTAGGATCAACTGCTCCTTTGCTAAATCCGGTAGATAGAAGAAACTTTGACAGAGTATCATACCATGCCCTTGGAGCTTGCTTTAAACCATAAAGAGCCTTCTTCAGACGATAAACGTGAGTAGGATGCTCTTGATTCACAAATCCTTCAGGTTGGCTGACGTAGACGACTTCTTTAAGATCTCCGTTCGAAATGCCGTTTTCACATCCATCTGATAGACTACCATGTTCTTACTAGCAGCATTAGCCAGAAAGATTCTGATTGCCTCGATTCGAGCAACAGGAGCAAAAGATTCTTCAAAGTCAATACCCTCCTCTTGACGGTATCCTTTAGCAACTAATCGAGCCTTGTTCTTCAACACATCACCATGCTCATCAAGTTTCACTTTGAAGATCCATTTTAGAGCAATAATCATAGCACACTGGAGAGGTACTAACTCCCATACATCAAGTCGATCAAACTCATGAATTTCATCTTGCATGGCATTGAACCAGCTATCTTCATTCATGGCGGTTTTAACATCTTTTGGTTCGATCTTAGATAGTACGGAGTTGAAGAAGCACCATAAGGCATCGGTTGCAAGTTGTTTCCGTGTGGATACTGGACGAGAGGGATTTCCAATGATGTTGTCTAATGGATGATCGTGAGTCCATTTTCTGAGGTGTTCATGTGGTAGTTGTTGAGGGACTGAAGTAGCAGAGTCGATGTCTCCTGAAGAGGATGGTTCTGAAGAAGATTCAGGAGCAAATATGTTTTCAAATGGAGCATCTTCGGGATTAGCAAAGGGATTAACTTCATCATTGATGCCAGAAACAGTTCCATGATGTACATTTGAAGAATGATGATTTGTTGATGAGACGGAAGGATCAGCAGAAGGCACTCCTTGACTTAAAGATATTGAGACTGAAGGATTGACTTCATTCACTGGAATATGAGCAGCCTCTGTTGTAGGGATCAACACCTCATTAGTACTCGGATCATAAAGTTCATCAAACATAGGATCAAACAATTTCTTTAAATCATCTTCGGATGGAGGTACATATGGAGTTTCTTGAGAAGAGTTTGGAACAAGGGATGAACCAATTGGACTGATTTGAAGTGCGGGTCCAGAACTGAATTGTTCAGAGCCGTTTGACCGTCACTCATCAAACGTAACTGGAATTGTTTCCATGATGTTTCGGGTTCTTTTGTTGTAGATTCGGTATCCCTTTTTGTTTGGTGCATACCCTACAAATACTCCAATGTCCGCTTTAGCTCTAAGTTTGCCTAAGTCTTGACCCTCATTAGTTGGATAGCACAATGCTCCAAACACACGAAGGAAAGAGAGATTAGGTTTTCTGTTGTGGACAAGTTCATATGGTGTCTTTCCATGAACAATGTGAATCAGGGAACGATTTTGTGTGTAGCATGCAGTGGCAATAGCTTCAGCCCAGAGAAACATTGGAACTTTAGAGTAAATCAACATTGTTCTAGCAGCTTCTACAAGAGTTCGATTTCGCCTTTCAACTACACCGTTCGGTTGAGGAGTTCGTGGAACACTTCTTTGATGGCTGATTCCAATGCTTTCATAAAATTCACTAAGTTGTTTGTTAACAAACTCGTTCCATTGTCCGTCCGGATAATTCGGCGGTTTTGTTAAGTCGAACCTGCACTTGTTTGATGAGTTTGATGATGATATTCGGAGTTTCATCCTTTGTCCTTAAGAACTTGACCCAGGTGAATCTAGAGTAATCATCAACTATAACTAACACATATTTCTTCCCAAAGATATTCTGCACTCTCATTGGTCCACATAAATCCATATGAATTGTATGAAGAACTTCTGAGACAGAGTTAGTAGGTTTGGGTTTATGGGCATACTTCTTGCTTTTTCCCAATTGACATGCTGAACAAAGATGATCCTTTTCATACTTTAGTCGAGGTAAACCTACAACTAAGTCCTTTTTGGAGAGATCATTGATGGTGCCGAAGTTCAAGTGATTGAGACGTCGATGCCATAACCATGACTTTGTTTTTGAAGCCTTTGACAGCAAGCAAATTGGAGAAGACTTCATCATATCATCTATAGAGATGGTGTAAAGATTTGAACCACGAGTTCCTCTTAAAAGTTCCTTACCATCAAGTTCTCTAACAAAACAAGTATGTTTTCTGAAGGCTACTTCTAGATCGAGTCACGAATTGACCGACAGAGAAAAAATTATGACCAAGACCTTCCACATAGTATACTCTAGAGATAACACTATCACCAACAACATAATCACCATAACCCTTAATTGCGCCGAAATGATCATTACCGAATCTAACTGTCCCGATGAATTTGCTCACGAAGTTCATGAGCCGCGACCGGTCTCCAGTCATATGCTTGGAACAGCTGAGTCCGGTACCACGTAACGATTTGAATGACCTGCAGTTGAACACAGACAAGAATGGATAACTGGATAATTGGGATCCCCATGCAAGAATGGGTTCCACTTGGTTAGTAACAGTAATTGGAACACCCACATCAGAAACAGAAACATCCATATCAGAAGTAGAATCAATGGAATCATTGGGAATAGATGCACTGCTGGTGTCTGTATTTGACTTATTCAAAGTATGTTCACTTCTTAAGGGAATAGTTCTACCAGTAGGCATCCATTTCCTAGTGGGCATAATCTTAGTAGTTTGAGAGTAAAACTGATTATTCTTATGGCCAAAAGGTATCCAATAATAACCTATCTTTATAAAAGTTCTTCCTGTGGGTTTCCACTGTTTTCTAACAATCATTCGTTTTTGCCTTGTTGCCTTATTTGCACGATTATTAGCATTAACAATTTTAACTGGGCATTTGATAGCATTAGAAAAAACATTCACACCACATTCATGATTAGCAACAGAATTCAAGCAGACATCATTACAAGGTTTGCAAATAGTATCGAAATTCGAATTAATTACAGTACGCCTAAGGCTAATACTAGAATCAACACGATTCGTTTTATTCAACTCAAGCTTAAAGTTCCTAGATTGGTCTTCTACTCTCTTCCAATGCACATTCTTAGCTTGCAAGGTCCTATCATTCCTTGTATTGTCTTGAGACTTTGACCGGCTTGCTTTAATGTCATGATTACTCTGTAGAGGGAATGGAAAATTAGTTGGTTGATCTAGTTTTTGCATTCCTGAACTTGATGTGCAAGGATCTGAAGTACTAGAAGGCACATTAGTGTATACTTTCTTAAGACTGTGATTTGAGCCTTTTGTAGGCACACTGACGTTCACTTTCTTAGTACTAACATATCCGGAATCTGAACTACTTGAAGGCACATTAGTGTTTCCTTTCTTAAGACTGGGCATAGAACGGATTTCTGCTTGGCACTAGGCATAGAACAAGGCATCACAGCTTTGCCTTTTGCACCTAAGGTTAAGGATTTGGGACATGTTGCAATTACACATTCTAGCAACTCTTGAGATCGTTTGGCCTGGAGGCAAGCAAACCTAATTTCACTATCAAGAGGTTTGTTAATGAAATCCTCTTCGACAATCTCACGGAGACATTCTAGACTATCCTTAAGGTGAGCACAATATTCATGAAAAGCATGTTCATTATTCCTAAGATGAGGAGGAATATATTTAACTGTCACAGTGTATTTGCAGTCTAAGGGTGATTTTGAGACAACATTCTTATTGAAAACAAGTGGCAGTTTCCCATTTCCCTGACTTCTCAGATTCTCAATTTCCTTTTGTAAAGACGTTATTTTTTCGTTGTTTTGGTCACGGGTGACTTTTATTGAATCATATAACTCTTTAAAATGTCGTTTAACCTTTTCATTTTCTTCTAGAAAACTTTCGTTTTCCTTTTGTAAAGCATCAACTAAGTTTTGAAGATGAAAAGTTTGAGAATTCTGAGAATCTAAAGGAGGAGGCATTTGGGAGCCTGTCATATTGTTCGTTTGACCCTTTAATTGAGAGATTTGGGCTTTCAACTTTCTGATCGTGTTGCACTGAGCTTGAATCTGTTCATCACGTTTGTTAATTTGAAAACTGCATCAAACTCTGGAGCATCTGAAGATGTCTTGATATTTGAAGTTTTGACATTTTCTTTAAGATGTTGATATTTTAGTTGTAAATTAAAATGCTCAACTTCTAGTTTAGAAAAATGTTTAACCAAATTGTCGTGATCATCCAGTTCAATTTTCTCGTTTAGTTTAGAATTAGTTTTTTCAAGCTCAATGACACGATCATGGGAGACTTTCAGGGCCACAGATAGTTCATGAAATTTGGAAGCATTAATAGAGCAATTTGAAGCAGTGAAAAAGATATCTTGAGCAACACATTCAGTAATAAGAGTCTCATTTAAGGTATGCAAGTTCTTCCTCTCAATCTCATTATATTTTAGTGCACACTCATACTCACTAACTTCAACTACCATTGCATCAAATTCCTTTTCCATTCCCTTGATATCATTTTCTATCCCCTTTTTAAGACTCTCAAAGTGATCTTTTAGAAGTTTAAAGAAAGGCATGACCTCAGTTAAATAACATTCTTTCATTTGCTCAAAACCCCTTTCTCCTTCCGTTATACTAGTGGGTGTGATCCTTTTCTTGCAAGTTTTCTCAAAATCAACAAATAGTTGTGGCTAAAACACATACCTTTGCTTTATCAAAATAGACCCAAAATAACCAAGAAAGAGCCGTTTATTGCTAATATTTGTGGTTTTCTTGAGTTTGTGCATGTGCAGGTACGGATATGTAAAAACACGCAAAATGAAGCCAAAACCGGAAGAAAACCGAGCACGAGAGATTGAGAGAGCTTAAGCTGAGCCGGAAGGTCAGAATTATGCATTTTTGAAGATTTCTAATCTCTGAGGATGATTTGTGAAGATTTGATCAAAGTTTGAAGAAATGTCAGAAATAGTCCCTCAAGTTTCAACAATTGGCAAAAATGGTCCTTAAAGATTCAAAAAATTGCAATTTGGCCCTTGGTTTATTTGAAGGTTGGCAAATTCAGTCCTTTGAAAATGGTTTCAGATTTACATCTGTGGTCCCTGAAGTTTCAGCCTTTACACTCTTGGTCCTTGTATATCTAACTAGTCATTAATACTAGTCCAAGAATAATCCTAATATCTAATCCAATAGTCCAAAGTCCAAATCCAATATCCACTAATCACAAACCACGGCCCAATAACTAAACAACCCGGCTATCCCCAACCCAGCTAAACAACCCGGTCTATTAAATACAACCCCAACCCGAATACACCTTTGACCCGATCATTTTACCCGGCCAACTCATTTGAGTTACTATTAAATAATCCCAAACGCGCCCTTTACATCTCCTTCCCCAACCCAAACACCCGTACACCACCATTTTAACATCAATACCAAACACTATCCTGCAAATACTAAGGATCTTTCAACCCTTTCCCACCTCTTGACAGCTAATGTCGTCATATATAGCTGCCACGTGGACATTTGGAGCCCTTGATTGGCCGTAAACACCTCACATGTACAATTGTTCATGAGCTCGTTGGTGCTTATGATTCATGGGATTTGTGTGGCTCAAAATTGCTTCTAGGTTCTTCCATTCAAGCATCCTAAGACTGATTTCAAGGCTATTAATAGACCTCTTGGCTCTCATTGTATTACGTCCAATTCCTTAGGCATTAGAGGAATTTTGGCCACTTTATTTACCTGTCATTTACATGTTTTAATTTAGTGTAAACCTTTAAATTCAAGTTTGTAATCGTTTTCATTAATGCAAGTTTCCTTCTTGAATTTGATTAATTGTCATTTAATTCAAACTACTGTTAATCAAGTGCTTGTTACTGTTTCATCTACCTCCACAAAAGCTTCTATAAGCTTTTGTGAGTTCTTGGTTTCTTAAAAGTTTCTCTAAAACTCAGTTTTGCAAAAAGTCAAGAATAGTCAAACTTTTGTCAAAATTGAAAGTCAAAGTAATTTGTGGTAGATTTCTGGTTTAAATCTGTTTCCTGGTTAAGATTTATGCTTATGAAGGTTAGTTCATTCAGATTCAATGAGTTTTCATAGTAGAAGTGCAATTCAGTTAGATTAAAGTAGTGTTTGGAAGAATGCTTAATTTGTGCTAGAGGATAGAATAGTGGATTAGATCAGTAGTTTTAGGCTTGGTATAGCTCATTGGGTGCATATCTGTCCTTATTTTGTTTCAGTTTCTCATGAAAGTCAAAATAGTTTGAATCTGTCCTTACTCTCAATTCTGTTGGAACCAGTTAATGAAATCTGTGATATAGGTTTTGAAGTTAATAATCTAGCTTGCTTTAGTCTATTTACATCTTATTGCATCTTCATCAGTCATAAATTTGATCTCAAATCTCATTTTAGTCAAAGGTTCAAAATGTTACAAAAAGTCAAAAGCATGTTAATACCTGGTTTTTTGCATAACTTGCAGCCTCTGTGTACTGTTCATTTCAGCTAGTTAGGGTCTCCATTTTGGTCCATTTGCAGTTTGCTGGGTAGTTTTCAAGTCCACACTTTTAGTTTTTTTCATTAGCTTATTAAATAAGCAGTTACAATAGCTTAAACATCAGACCTGTTCATCTGTTCTGTGCATCAGCAGTCACTGTCCCTATTGTCTACTTTTGTTTTGCTCTCTAATTTCTTCCTTACTTGTCCTTATTAGCTGCTTATTTGCATAAATGATCTCTGGTTGGTTGTGTTGAGCTTACCACTTTTGATCTTCCCTTAAGCTTATTGGATCAGCAGTTGCAAGTGCTAGAAAGTAGGGTCAAAATCTGTTTTTGCTTATAGTGACAGTTAGCTTTATCATTGGTAATCAGTACTTTAGAGGTTAGGATTAGCTTACATAAGTTTCTTTAGAGTAGTTATAGGATATAGTAGCTTCTGTAGCAGTTTGGTGTAGTGTAGTGCTTATTTGCTTATTAATAAGTGCTTATTTAGGACCATTTTACATTGCAGCCCTTATTTCTTCCACTTAAGCCCTAGTTTTTATATTTTTCTCTGCTTTAGAATAATATTTTAGAATTTCCCTGAAGTTTTCATAATTTTTAGTAACTGTTTACTATTTTTCTTAATTTAAAATAATTTTTAATCCTTTTTAAATAGCTTTAATTGCATTTAATTCAGAAAAAATTCCAAAAATTAATTTTTCAATTTTAACAGTTTAAGATAAATATAAAAAGCATAAAAAATATTTTTCCTATTTTTCCTCTTTTATTTGGTATTTTTCATAATTTAGATTAGATTTAAATAGTATTAAATTTGTAGAAAATAGAAAATTAATCAGAAAATTACAAAAATAGTTTTGAAAAGTCTTTTATGTTATTTTAGATTTTTGAAAAGTAATTTCATAATTTTCCCCTTTGTTTTGATAATTTTTAGTTAATTAGTTTTATTTTTAAAGTTATAAATTAGTTTTTAATTAGAATTAAATCAAGAAAAATCCTAAAAAATAATTTTAATTCTAAAATAGTTTTCAAATATCATTTTTAGAGTAAAAGTAATTTTAGGTTATTTTTAGGAGTTAGATTAGTCGTACTTGCATTTTATTCGCGTTTCGTTTAATTTCGTATTTGCGTTTTAATGTAGATTTGCGTAGTTTGCCTTAATTCTTAGGATTCCCCTTAGATTCTATTCCTATATGCTATCCTTATCCCGTAGTTTAGAATATATCATATTATCCCCTTTTCTCATTCAAATCCCGATTATTGAGACGTGAGTTGGAAATTCCATTCAACCCTCGTTCGGAACGATCTCGGTGCTCAAACCTAACACGTTTGAGTTACCCGTATACTACACACTTCTTATTATTGGTCAGTGTCTGAGCTGTTTTAAGTTTCTTACGGTTAGTCATTCACAAGTGGCTAGCTTGTGTGAGTTAAGCTTGACGTGTCTTGTTCGGAACGATTATTGAGACGTTAAGCTTGTGTGAGTTAAGCTTGTGTGAGTTTGCAAGTTTTCTCAAAATCAACAAATAGTTGAAATATAACATATTGGCTAATTAAGGTCTTGCTTTTAGTGGCAATTTTTCTAGGAACAAGATGCATTGGTGTATTAGGAGGATACACAGTCGCTCTAGGCATTTTCCATAGGGGAGGGTTTGTTTCAACAATATTTTCAGCTTTCTGCTTATCTAAATCCTTTTCCAGAAAACTTGTTCGGGAGTCAACAATGTCCGAGGCTTAAACATGTTCAAGGAAATCCAGTTTTCCTTCTTGTAGTCATGGGGAGTGATAATTATTTTTTTTCTTTGCATTTAGGATTATCTAATTTTTTATTCATCCTTTCCCTAGTGACTTCATCTGACTTCTTATCTTCCTCAGTGCACTCAACGCAACTAGGTTTCGGTCTAGGTTTAAGAATCTCATTGCCATCATAGATCACACTTTGAGCTGCTTTAGCTATCTTTCCGTACTCAGGGTTGGGTTTATCAATAATGGGAACACTATGCTTATCGCTTAGAACTCTATGTTTAGTGACCATGTGAGCAGTCTGAATGGTGTTTCCTTGTATGTACAACTTGTTTTCAAGTTTGTTTTTCAAAGTTTTCAGATTAGAAAAGTCTCTCAAGAGTTTTGATTCCTTTGCATTAAATTCTTGCTTAAGCATTTTCACATTTTCTTGAAGTTCTTGTTTTTGCTTAGTGTTTTAGAAAGTTTTTCTTGCAAGGAATTTAATTCTTGTTTCAATACTTCTTCTCTAAAATTACTTTTTCTAATGACTGTACGCACTTGGTCATCCATTTCCTGCTCACGAGTGGTCAACTCAAATTTAGCACGTTGTTCATAAATAGCAACACGTTCTTTATAGGCATTTAGTTCGGAAATTACAGAATCATCAGGGGCACATGCAGTGTATTCATCAAAAACATAGTCATTGTTGACTGCAGAAGATGCATCACTTGGTACACCTTCACTTTCACTTTGTTTCACGTATTGATCATATGGGATAATATCGATATTACCCATATTTTCAACATTTGATTCAATAGTTTCAGTTGATTGTACTTTGTCATGCATCTGTTGCACATCAGCATTATCGTATAGTTTTAATACCTCTGAGATGAGTTTGTCTTGGGATGGGCCAGCTAGTGGTGAAGAAGAGACCTTGGGAGAAACCATTGGAGAAATGCTAGCCATAAAAATTGTGTGTGCCGTAGGTCCATCATCCACATCAGAGTCGTATGCATCACAATCAGCGACTTGAAAGGCATTCTGATGATTGTGACCTATCTCCTGAATAGGCTGCTCATCCACATCTGCATCATAGGTCTTGGCATTGCCCTCAGCTAGAAACAGCAATTCCTCTTCATCCAAAGCAGCACCATTGTCCTGAGTTTGTACCAGCATCATCTTATCTCTGAAGTAATCAGCATTCTGTGGACGCTTTGGAGATGTGCAGTTTCTTGCAATGTGTCCCTCACCACCACAATTATAGCATTTGATCGGCTTAGCTTGACCTTGGTTACCATTCCTTCCTCGAGTCTGATTGCCAACATAACCTCTACCAGCTCCACCTCTTCCATGATCATACTGTCTTTCCTGAACTGGTTGCACCACAATCCTTCCATCTTTAACAGTGGCTTGATTGTGTGGGTTAGATGCTGTTCTGAGGTTGTTGTTGGTTTGTGGGAGAGAATTCATGTTTTGACTAATCAGAAGAGCTAGTTGATTAATGAAGTTACCCACGTGTGCATCAGCATCAGCTTGTTTGAACATAGGATCAGAAATGAGTTTGTGATTACCATTACCCAAGGGTATGACTTGTGAAGCTTTGGTTGTGATTCCGATGTTTGAGTAGAAGGCAGTTGAGTCATTAGACGAGCTTGTCTCTCCTTGGTTGGTTTTGAACTGATTGAGAATCAATTTTTCAAACATAGCATGTCTCTCATTCTGAAGGAGGAAGGCATAGAGTTGCTCATAGTTTGTATTCTTCAATCCTTTAGTGAGCTTCACAGCGGTGACAAACTTGTGCCATTCGGGATTCATGTTGTTCACAAATTTTGAGTTCAGCTGAATGTTAGGCATAGTCATTCTGATGTTCCTCATGTCATTCACTAACTTATGAAATCTCACATAATACTCATAGACATTCTCATCTGGTTTCATCTTGAAGTGTTCAAATTCGTCATAGAGTTGGGATTCTCTGTCTTCCATAGTTAATTCTGAACCTGAGAGAAGCATCTTAACATTATCCCAAACTGCCTTTGCATCGGTGTTGTGATTGATCAGCTTGTAGATGTCTTTAGGAAGACCTTGAAGAACAATGTTTGAAGCCCTGATATCTGCATCGAATCTCTTTTTCTCCTTATCATCAAGCTCATCATACATTTTAGGTCTGTCCATTCCGTAAACAGGAGTACCATCTTCATTAGTATCAAGTATGTCTCTAGTCGTCTCAACTCGATATGGTCCTTCATCAATGGATTTAAGAATGTTGACACCATTTTCCTTTCCAAGGCAGTACAATCTGATTCGTTGAGCCCAAGAATCGTAGTCAATTCTGTCAAGCATGGGTGGACGAGTATCTGACCCAGCTGCTTGAACATCCTCTGCACCAGTGGAGATGATAGTAGGAACGTTGGTAGACATGTTAACAGATAATACGGGATTTTATAACTCTATGATTAAACCGAGAAATAGATTCTTCCACGGGATTTTACTAAATCAAGAGAAAACCGTAAGCAATCACCCAAGTCGCTAGAAGATAATGCACCAAGTCGCTAACACTTAATTCGCTACACCACTAAGTCGCTAGAGTCCCAAGTCGCCAGACAAATGCAAGTCGCTAAGTAGTAACTCGCTAAGGCTCAAGTCGCTAGCAAAATTTTGGCAGCAATTCGCTACTCAAGTCGCTAAAGATACAAGTCGCTAAAGAGCAACTCGCTACCACCAAGTCGCTACCCGTAGTGGAGAGTCCACTACTTGTATTGTAACTCGCTAGATCTAAGTCGCTAGGTCTAAAACTGTAACTCGCTACAAATTTGTAAAGCAAGTCGCTACGAAGAAAGTATTCCGTGTGTTAAGTCGCTAGCAAGAAAAACCCACATAAACATCACTTTTCAATCCAAAAACAACCCAACCAAGATGATTCAAGCTTACCAAATGAAAACCTACACACTTGTGATGATTCTAAACATAAAAGTACTAACAAAATCCAAACTTTAACACAAGAAATCAACCAAATGATGCACAAACCACTAAACTTTTTCAAACTCAAAAACCACCTAAAAACCACTAGAAATCCAAAGATGTGCAAGATATGATCTAACCATGGCTTTTGATACCAATTGTTGGATATTGGATTTCACAAACACATCAAACCATTAACACAAGTGGGCGTATAAGTGGAATTCTAGAAAGAGAAAGTTAGAGGTTTAGGGAACTTAGTGAGAGAAAGTGAAAGATATTATTATGAGCTCCAACTCTCTACCTTGGGAGGTAGAGAGTATTTATAGTCTTACATAAATCGCCACACAACGGGCTGTGGATCAGGCATACAGTGGGTAAAGACCCGTCCGTCCTCCACGGTGTTACTTAACAAAATACTACTTAACTAAATATAACTATGACTACGAGCATTCTAACGATTACATATACTTGAGGTGACCGACTCTTTAATACCGGGAATTTCTAATTCCTAACAAAGGAAGAAGAGTGCTACTGAACTGGAAGAAATGGTGAAGGGTGTAAGGTTGAGCAGGGCTGGCAAAACTGTTAGGTGTGTTTTATGCAAGCAATTAGGACATAACAAAAGGTCTTGCAAAGGTCAAAAGATGGGACCAAAACCAAATGATGGAAAGAAGAAAAGGAAAACAACTGCTAGTACACAGACTCCTCCAAGCAGTCAGACTCCTTCAACTACTCAGCCACCAACTACTCAACCTCCTTCAACACCTAGAAGACCATCAAAGGGTATTGTCATCAGGGACTCACCATCTGCCAATACAAGATCAGCAAGTCAACATGCTATGTGTGCAGGCAAGGGTAAAAAAAAGGTTGTGTAGCCTTAGTAAACTGTCTTTGTATTTTGTCATCAAACTCATGGTATATTAGGTAAACTGTATTTGTATGGGTTATGTCTTAGGTATGGTCAAAATGATGTACTACCTCCGTCCCAAAATTATAGTCCCCTATTGACTTTTTCGGTCTTTCTTTTTCAACTTTGACCTTAAATATTTTTATTTGTGTTATACAATAGTTGATGAAAAAGATATCGATGAGAATACATTCAAAAACTCAATCCATTCATATAATTTTCATCAAGTATTATATAACACAAAACAAAAATATTTAAGGTCAAAGTTGTAAAGGAAAGACCGAAAAAGTCAAGAGGGGACTATAAATTTGGGACGGAGGGAGTATTGGTTATGTCTTAGGCAAGGGTAAAGACCTGTATTTTGTGATCAAACTATTCCACCTTATGGTAACCACTCAAGTTTCCAGGTTATGGTAACTATATTTTGACATCAAACTGTTATAGGTTGTGTCTTTATGTGACATTCATTTTGAAATTCATTTTGTCTTAGAATTGTGACATTCATTTTGACATGTATGGCTTCTTACAGTTATGCCTTTTGTGTTAGACTTGTGTATTTCAATTTAACACTTTCAATATGTTGACTTTTTATTTCTTTGACTTACATTGCAAATACAGTGTTCACAACACTTTAAACCATTACACCAACACAAACACAAACACTTTTAACCATTAACCCATAATATAACATTACATAACATATCAGATTCCTTGACCAAAACAACTTACAATGGGACCAAAACATAAACCATACCAGTTTCTAAACCACCCAAACCTACCCAAACCTACCCATTTTACATTACACTTTAATTCATCAGATAAGCAACAAAAAAAACCCAACTAACACCTAAAATCCACTTCAACCTTTGAACTTTACTTGCTTGCTCATTCACAGTTGCTTGAAGCTCATTAGATCTTTCTCGTAGTTCATTCATTGATCGCAATAAGCCGGGTATAATTTGAACGGATCTTGGACACATTTCTGGGTCATACCAATCGGTAAAGCCACAACTCCTCTACAAGTTAGCCAAATTAGCAAAAAACTTACAGATTAAACACTTAATTAAAAAAAGAAATCACTTACCGAACAACAATAAAATCTCCTCCCTGGGTTTATGGCAGTCCATGATGTGCGAATATGGGAGATGGCATCACAATTCCTACAACGCATCCTTATTTTCTTTCTTTTGTTTCTTGGATGTTTGTGTGTGTTTTGATCTAAAAAAACCATGACCTAAATCTTATTAAGAGGGAAAAGAGGGGGGAAATCAAGTGGCAGCTATGGAATGGGAGGGAAAACATTAATTTATAAATTAGCCCCTTCAAGTGAATCACAAATTACCCCGTTAGTCCTTTTTTAACAGATGTTAGGTATTTGGATAGGATCCGTAAAAAGAGGAAACCACGAGGACATGACCCGCCAAACAAAAGTACAGGGACATTTTACGCAAGATCCGACAAACCACAAGGACCAATTATGTAATTAACTCTTATTATTATTGTTGTTTGAAAATTTTGACTTTGTTTTATTCATTACAGATTCAGTTAATTAGAATTGAAATCAGAGTGCCCGAATATGGTTGGACAACACAGAAGGTTTTCCACCTCATGAATTTCATTGTAAATGGAGGTAAAAATCTTAAGAATTCGTTAAACCTATTCTTGAACGCCTATTAGTGACTAATTAACCGCTTTCCTTTTTGCAGTGCGTGCCATTGTTTTTGGATTTCATGTGCATGTCTTCACTTTGCATCCTAAGGTGAGCATGCTGTTTTACATTATCTTTTCATAGGAAGTTGAATATTTTTAGCTATCAGATTCATTATTGTCCTTTTCTATTAGGCTCAAAACCTATCTCCATCTAAGGGTCACTTTTTATTATGCGGAAGTAACAATGTTCGTTTGTGCTATAAAACAATTTTATTATGTGGGTCAATTTTCTATCATGTGAGGAGAATGAAGGTTTGACCAAGAATCCGATGTACTTGTGTGCGGAAATATGAAGATGGGATCTACAAAATAAATAATAGGATAAAAATTAATTGCTAAGTCCCTTTTTATGTATCATTGTATCCTGGTCGTTGGGTTTGACATGTGTGCTACGGAATTTCTCTGATTATTTATCAGCTATCAACATGATTATGTGTTCCAAAATGAAATTCCAAAACCTCTACTGACAGAGTATGTTATTTACGGGAATTTGTGACAGCTAGACACTCCACTTGTTTCAACCATACATCATTTTCAATTTTTGGGTCCCATTTTGTGTGAGGCGAAATAATGATGTGATGGTGGTTTCTTATAAATAAGTTGGTACTCAAATAGTGATTACAAATACGGATAGAACCTAAGATTTGTCATTGGTTTACTCTATTACATTTCTTCTCGGTTTTAATCGGCAATATGTGATTTAGAACCTCTTACTTTCTCTAACATAATATCTAAAAAATTTCTTTGTTAGGTTTGCATCTGGGTGCTACTGGAAGTCCCGGGATTACTTTTCTTTTCAACGTATACTCTCCTTGTCCTATTTTGGGCTGAGATATATCACCAGGCTAGTAAAATTTACCCTCTGGTCTTTAAACATGTTCTTCTAATTTTATGCCATCTTTTAATAACTTGGTATTTTAGTACGGGAGCAGGCTAGAAGTTTGCCAACAGATAAACTCAAGACCACCTACGTGTGTGTTAATGTGGCAGTATATGTTATGACACATAGTGCTCTAAAGTCTACTTGTTAACTTTTTAAGGATTAGTTGATGAATTCCGGCTCCTAAATTCATGATTTTCCTGCCTAATCTAGAAATGATCTCACACAACCATGTATGAGATGTCAATGGTGAATACTCTTGTACACTAGGGGTCTCACAGGTTCTCATTAATCAGTATCCTTGCAAAATTGCAAATTACATCAATATCCTGGATCTTCTCATGGAAAAGGAGCATGCCAAATGAGACCGATGACTTTTGATGACGTGAAACCAGAATGAACTACATTACTCCATAACTTGTGAATAGATGCTTCCTAGTGAAATAAGCACATTGACTAAAGGAGAAATAAAAGATGACTCATCTTAACGTCTATTCAAACCAAACACTTTCTGAAACAAGACGATGGGTTGTGTGCATTGTAATTTCTGAAATACCATTTAGGCAAGTTTCAACCGTTTTGGTTTTCAATATATCTTTATTTGACTCCTTAAACAAAGTATAACCCACGTCGACTCGTTTACACTTCCTTTTTGCAAATAAACCATATTATATTGACCGGGATTGTTAAAAAGATCAGCAGGATTTACACTTGATGATGGAAACATTTTAAAAGCAACCTTCTTTGACAATACATCATATGGAAGCTTTGCAACAATAGTTTCAGCCTTGAACTAGAACCCATGGACTAAACCCGAATATTTGGTTCTTTGAACCGAATTTGCAGTGCTAAAATCGCTTATGCTTGACCAACTATGTGGAGAACCAGAAACTGAATACTTTCTTGCCTGAGTCGCTTGTGCACACCTGACACCCTTTCAGTTCGGCTTTGGCCAGGGAATATTGGGGCAACCACCAAACTTTAAAGACACTAATCTCCACATCACTGAAAAAGATAACATTTACCTTCATGGTTTGTCATGATGTGACAAGAAACACTAATGAAAGCTGACAATACATCAGAATGGCGTAAACATACTCAATTTAACGGGTGGTAGCTAAGCAAGGAAGAAGAAAAGATGTAGCGCCAGAAGGCAACAATAGTCAGAGACCATAATAAAAGATTAGAGTTTACTTGGTTCTAAAAACAGATTTGAGCAAGAATACAATAAATAACTTGATCCAAACTTTATCCGCTAGCACCCAACAATCGAGTATTGCAAACAAGAACCTGTAGGCATCTAAAATTTTGAAAACTTTGACTTTGCAATTTTGAGGTCGACTATTATCAACTTACTTACCAATAGATATTGATGGTGCATCTCTATAAGTGGAGCACAACTCAATCTGGACTAAAAATATCAATTGTCAGCAATACTTTACAAAAATGAGTGCCTAAAAAATCATTTGCACAAACGAAAAACATGAATGTTGATGTGTTTACAAGGAGGTCAAATCACTCTTCAACCCACCATATCATGTGATCATTGTCTAATATCTTGTACGTGTGGGGCTGCAAATCTCACATCTGCAGGGTGTGCGACTATAACAGGTTCATCAGCAAAGAGTGACTTGATAAATGAGGGGGTTTTTAGAAGCCGTCGACCACTCAATCTTGGATATACATCTTCAAGAAAATAGTAGGCGTGACCAGCTACCATTCCCTGTGACATCAATATTTCTTATAGACAAGAGATGGAAAAAATTGCTGGAGTTATCCTCTCATATATAATGCACGGGATGATCACGCACGAATGGAGCATATAGATGTATCAGATACGTCAAACAGAAACAAGATAGACTCGATCAAAGCACGATAGTCTAGTTTGTGGAACCAACCCCAAATACCCAATCTTCCTCAAATTGAGTAAATGAGACCACTATCAGATGTCAGTTCTTTAATCAATTTACAGACCCGATGAAATTGTTTTAGAGGCTAAATTTACTCCTTGAAAATCAGGGAAGATGAACTGACAGGTTGATTTACCATCCCCAATCCACATACCCCTATAGAATATATTCAATAATCATTTTGAGCCAATACTCAAATGCTTTTCGCTGTGTTCTCAAATATTATATAGAGTAACATAAAACCAGAAAAGAAATGAAAAAATCTCCTGCCAAAAAAACTAGAGAACAAGATTTTTTGGGTTTTCCTATCTTTCCTCGTTTTCTCTAAGTAACAACAACTAAAACACAGAGTCACATATAGAGTCATGATTTGAGCCAAAGTATAACTACCAGAACACTTTAATTCAGGGCTACACTGTAATAACAGAGTTTTAACTTTGACTACATCACAGAACTTAAGCCCATAGCTGCTAGGCAAAAAAATAACAGAAAGCAGATAAGAATAGAGTAAGAACAGTAATGCACTTAAAGTGAAGGGACATTAGTATTCCAACCAACTGTTCCTAAGATCATTTTTCAAAGGAATATATGCTCATTTTCAGCATATACAGTTATCATATAGAGTATATGTTAATGAGCATACACGCCTAAAAGAAATGTATCAACATTTTTAACAATTTTAGGGACTTACAAGTAGATCAGCCCACGCACTTGCACCAACAAGAACAGAGAAACCCAACAAAACCTGTAGCATAAGAAACACCATTAGAAGAAGGAAAACGTTACTTGAGTGGATTTGAAGGTAGCAACTTAGACCCATCAACAGATTTATAAATGGGTCGAACAGGTTACTCCTATCACAAGATAATCTGGCTAAGAAACGAAATTAATAAGGAGTCAAAATGCATCCAAAAGTGTGTTTAACTGTATACACCCTCTTAAATCATTTTATATTTTTATTAAACGCATTTGGTTTATTATTGTAATAAACAGTTTTTGTAACACACTATTAATAAAAAAGAAAATAAAAAATACAGAGGAAAAAGTGTTTGCAGGTCAACCCGACACCTACAAAAACTTGAACCCTTCATGTACAAACCCATTTTGACCCACCCATTCGACCACTTCTAAAGAGATTCAAAGCGTGAAATGTTGACAGGAACTAACCCATGGAAGGTAAGCTGCAGTAAAAGTAAAAAGACCCAAGAAGCTCATATGAATAAATGGATTTCGTTTGCTCCAAAGATAAACCTGTAAAATGAGTGAAACCAGAACTTCATATTTAAAGTTTCATGTTGCTCTAGAACATAATAACAAAGTGGCACATTTACTCACCATCATAAACGTCAACGAATTGCTAAGGAAAATGATATTGGCAAAAGTTTCTGACACATAAGGTATCATCCCTCCAACAAGTACAATAGTAGTTAAGACAGTTCCACCAAATAAGAGCATATAAAAGAAATCTGCAGTCCTTCCCCTAAAAGAATTTTCTTCAAGAAGCTTGCAGTATCGAGCGAGGAAGAACATGTGAAAAAGAAAGTCCAAGTCTGTATCACAAAGATGTTACATTGTTAGAAAAAATTATGACAAAAGGTGAATACATTTCAAAATTCTTGAAGTTGTTTTTGATAGTCGATAAATTTTATCCACCAAGCCTATATAAACTTCTTCTACAATATTCAGAAAACATAGTATGTGTAACTTCCCTAGCCAAAAGCAGCATGGTAGAAGTTATTAGTAGAGCATGAAGTTTGAGATTTATAATTTGCTCAAACGTCATATTCCCTATCCATCTGAGATGGGTTATTGCAGCATGCTTATATTTGATACCTGAAATTTAGTATCCCCCATATAATAGAAAAGAATAGCCAAACCAGCCCAGCTGGCTGGTCAATCTCAGAAATTGTTCATTGATGCATCATATCAATTACTAGGGTTAGAGGTGTGACTGTCTACATCGTACCTCCCCCATACCCCACCCTGGACGGGATTGGGTATAGTTGTTAGTTCATCGTATCAGTTAACAAAGACTATAATACAAAAGAGCTAAAAAATGTATTATCTTGATATAACTTATGCAGCTTAAGGCTTCCCTCTACATATACACCAAATTCGAAGCAATGTGTAAGAATGCTTACCCATCTTTCTGAAATACAGAAAATTGGTGATAAGCCGCCAGATTTGGTATTGCTTGATGACAAGAATTGGGTTCAGATACAAGTTGAACGGTGTAATGATCTGCCAAAAATTTCATAACACTAACTTTAATAGATATTCGAGTTGCTCATAAGCCATAATATTTAACAAAAGAGTGCGAAAATGCCAAAAAGCAAGTTCATGAAGTGTCAAGTAGCGGATCCAGAAATCTTTCAAAGGCTATGCATTAAAAAAAATGATATAGTATGAACTTAGTGTTACACTCTAAAAAATACTTCTAAAAAATTCTTTAACACTACGGATAGTGCTCAAAGGCTATGCACGGCCTCAAAGTATGTCCGGCCTTGAACGTGTTGCCGTGTTGGCAAATAACAAAAGCATTATATATACTAGAATCATATGATCATTTCCTTGATATAGCAACAAGCTACATTAAAAGAAAAAAAAAAAAAAAAAAAATTAAATCGTTAAGAACCAGAAAAACACTAAGAGGGTGTTTGGCATTGCTATTGTTATGGATGAAACAAACTGTTTTAGCTTATCTTGGTGTAGAATAAGAAACTTTCCATAAAAATTAGTAGCTCACATATGTCTCAAAAGAGACTTCCCCACAACCTTTTTGCTGATAGCCACTCACATACTGGCAGGCCAAAGGCCTATGGTAAAAGCACTTATTAGTTGTTTTCTAAAGCGAAATATCAAGACTCCCTCTAAAACAACATGAAATCGATAAATAACTAGATACACCTGTGAAAACCTAATTAATAATCAAATAAGAAAAAACCAAACAACCATATATATATAAGAACCCATAAGCCCCAAATTTAATTACCTCAAGGGAACAACCAAGAGTGGTAAGAACAGCAGCTGTTAAATAAGAACGAGTTATAACAGGCATCTGTTTATACCATTCTTCCACTACTTGTGCCATTTTTCTTAAAAGTAATCTTATGAAACAAATCAGCAAATATATTAAAGATGAAAAATCTACAAGATGAATATATTCAAACAAAGTGTCTATTCTAATCTTCAAAGGTTTAGCGGCGCGTGGAAGAGACGTGTGATGTAAGGAGCGCGTGTTGGGAAATCTGGGTTAAATGGTGAGGGGATTTTATCGTACTTTTGTCTTGTCTTGTGATCTTTTTTACTTTGTTTTGTTTCACATGTACTATTGTTTTGTCCGTGGCAATCACTTGTGCACGAATGTTGTAAAATCACTTGTGCTCGCGCTTTGCAGCGGAGCTTTCCGTGTTGACTTCGCTGAAATTAACTTCTGTATTTTTATGTATTCAAATTTTGCCTTTCATGTATGTATTTTTTTTAACACTAATATTATTATACATTTTTTCATAGTAATGTACATAAGTCCATATATCCAACCTGCGTGGGTATTGTCTCGATGCTTATAATTGTACGGTTACAACATATTTAATTAAAAAGTTTAGCATTGTGCCAATGCTTAGAATTGCACCGTTAAGACATACTTAGCTAAAAAGAGCGTCTTAAATGATAACTAACCACAAAATATGTAGTTAAGTAACGATTTAACCAACGTTTCCATTACCATATGAACGAAACTTGTAAAAATAGATAACCAAAAGCCAAAGCACTATCCCGAAAGTTCAAACACTGTAGATCACAATAACATGAAAATCTTGAACAAAATACCGGTATGATAGTTATCAAACTTTCGACATTATTTTTCAAAAAGATTTCATATACATAATCAGCCAATGCTTCTATCCCAGATGGAAATGTATATGGTTTTGAAACTAAATTTGCTGCAAAAAAATAGTTGAAAGTAATACATAAAGTTCCAGGTCATGCAAAGCCTGCATATGCCAAACAACACCAACTTGCATAAGAAGTTAAAACATAATATGGATTTTGGTATTTAACAAATTCATGTTCCATGTGATGAAAGGATGGCTATAATCATGAAACTTTTGAAATAAGCTTTTTACCAAACACCTTTAAAGCGAAAAAATCTCTTTTTCTAAATGCACTAACCAACTAAGCAGCTAAATCATACTCTGTTATATTGTACCAGGTATGCATTTCATGTATTTGGTTGTATGTTTTTGTTTTTGATAAGTAACTTATACACAGTTTATACAAAATAAGTCATCATCATCATAAAGAAAAAAGTCCCCGAAACATTTTTTTGCAGTAGCTTTCCTGAAAAATGTGAAATTGTGAGCCTCTTTAATTAGTAACCTCTTTTAAGCCACCCTCTATTCCTCATATCGTTATGTTTTTGTGAAAGAAAGGTGTTGTGTAAAATGAGACTAAAAGTCTCTTTAAGTTAAGTATGCTTATATCATTTTGCAATTAACTAATCTTTGCAGCAGAGCTACATTTCTTACATGGGTTGGATTGTGAAAATAACACCCAAATCAACAAAGAACACTTACTAAAATCGCTTAAACTCTGGAGGCATCTTTTGTCTGGGATCACTCCCTTCAGCATTATCGTCACCCTCCTCAGCTCTTTGAGTCATCAATGTATCATGATCATCAACTCTCTAAATCAATTACAGTAGTCGGAACTTGAAAACTACAAATATACACTTTTAATGAATTGATATGGGTTCAGGTTACTCAAATAACTTAAAAGGAAAAGTTGATCATTAGATATCATGGTAAAAATTCATAGAACAATAGTTGACTTGTTTAACAATAGCTCATCATGTCACCATTTTCTGAGAAGCAAGTATAAGAATGCTACTCGCTTTATGCATCTTTACGGGGTGTTTGCGCTTGCTTATTATAAGTTTGAATTTATGCTTACAATGGTTCCACCACTTTACCACCAGTCTTTGGTGCCTTTGGTTTGATCTAAACTTGCTCCCACTGTTCCATAGGTTCCCCGAGTTTTTCCTATTTTGTTATAGTTCCCATTTCTTCAAATTCATCGACCAAAATAAGATCTTTAGGGTCTGAAATCGGGTTTGGTTTGATTGTTTTCTTACTGAAGGACTATTTATCAACATGCATATTATTTGTGTTGACTGTGGTGTTGGCGATGTGAGTGCAAGGTGAAAGCCATTTGGCTTTAACATAATCAGCTCTACGCCACGGTGGCAAAGCCATTCATTTCTTCTTCAACCTTTATTTCGCTGGATCCAAAACAATGTCGATGATCTTCTGGAGACGTTCGGTTTTTCCCACCAATAATACCACCGAGTCTCAGTAAACTAAAATTACACACTAATAAAGGAAGAGGATAATAAAGATGCCATTCTTTCAGATTTTTGTTTCGAATAATGTTGGGATCACGTGTAACTATTATTCAAGTGTCGGCCATTAGATTTGTAATAGGTTGCTTAATAGACTTATACGTTTGTAATAGTGCTAGGCTTATGTAGTAAGCCCATAGGCCTTAGCAAATGCCCAAACGAATCCTAGGAAGAGACTAGATGTGCTGCCCTAGCTCCCTTGTCTATAAATACATTGTAAACCCTCTTAGGAGGGTGTTGGTTCCTTACATTTTTATACATTTTGTTTCATTATTCTTGTGTGTGAAAGAATCTGACCACTCTATCCTTTATCTCTTCTTAAATACATCTAAACATACTTGTGTTATCATATTATGGTGACCTAACAGTGGTACCAATCGCAAAATAGTTGTTTGAAACGTGTTTTGGTTTCATTTTTGGTTATACGTAACAAGTTCTTCACGTTTTCTACCTTTCTTACGCGTAAAATTTGGTTTTGGCACTCAAATCTTGAAGCTTGGAAAGTTTTAAGGTTGCTATAGTGTTTAGAATCTTAGTTTTGGCAAAAAGTTTGGAACTTTAAGTGTTTAGAATCGTTTTTCACTCGTTTCTTTAGTGTTCATCAAGTTTACGAATAAGCTCAAATTTCACTTTAGGCGTTAAAGTTTAAAACTTTCTTGTTATTTAAGTGTTATTGAAGCTATTTCATCAAAAGAATCAAGTGTACAACGCGTTTTAGAGCTTAAAAAGTTGTTTTGGTGATTTCTGGTGAGTTTACGAATAAGCAAAACCCTATTCTTACGAATAAGCAAAACCCTTATCTTACGAGTAAGCAAACCCTGATTTTACGAATAAGCTTTACGAACAAGCTGAGTTTACGAATAAGAAATCTCACAAACAAGGAATTTTTATCAGAATTGGTATATGTGAAAACATATACATTTTCTTTATCAAAACCGGACCAAAAAGACCAAAAACTAACCCCCTAAAGCCATAAAAATATGTGTTTTTGTGTGTGCAGGCACGAATATCATCAAAATGGACAAGAAAAGACAAAATGACGGAAAAACGAGCATGAGATTTGGAAAAGTGCAAAAAGCCGAGGCCGGGGAAGAATTTATCATTCCTCAAAATGGCAACATTAGTCCTTGAAGATTCAGAATTGTCAAGCTTGGTCCTTGAAATTTTTGAAATTGACAAAAGTGGTCCTTGAAGAATGATTTTTTTTTTCAAATTTAGTCCTTGAAGTTTATGAAGATGTCAAAAGTCACCCTTGGAATAACTTCACAAATATTACACAAATTACCCTTGCATTTCACCATTTGTCATTTTCCACCCTTAATCCTTAAAACTGAAATTACACTATCTTATCACTACCCGGATCCATATATTTCCCCAAGCCTAAATCTTACCCGTTAAAAATCAAGCCCAAGTCAAACTCCTTTTAATAATCGGTCAACCCCACCTTTAATACTCTTTCTTGTCAAAAAGTCAGTCAACACCCAAATGAACCCCCTGGTCAGTTGATCCCAGGTCAAAATCACTTGTGAACCACCCCCTTATAATAATCCTCTGGTTAAAACAAAGTCATACCCCACCTATTTTACTCTTACTGTTCATCTTCCCCAAAATTACCCTGCATCCCAATTTACCCAACATTAACCTCGTACTAGCATCTTATGAGAAAGCTTCTAGAAGCTGACATGGCAGCAATGGAATGACAGCTGGACAAAGTAAGGCCTCTGATTGGGTGAGACAAATCATTGGGAAGATCAAGGGCTATGATTCATTGAGTGGTGACCAAGATTGATCCAATGGACGAATTTGGAGCTTCTGGGTCCTTCCCAAATCCTAGAAGCACCCTCCTCTCCTCAACTATATAAAGGACCCCTTGAGTCACAGATTAAGGTGTCTTTTAGTCTCCAATTTTATGTCTTATTGTAGTTTTTATAGTCTTATTTTGAAACTTATTGTCATTTTCCTGTCGTATTTTGTAATTCTAGAAGTTCTAATATTAATAAAAAGTTGTTTAGTTATTTCTTTCAAAATCTTATCTTATGTTTATGGTGAAAAATGGTTCAGTGATTGCACTTTTTACATCATAAAGCTCATGTAAGTTTGCTAATAGCTTATTTGTGAGTTTTCAGTTTTAGTTACATACGTATTTTGATAACATCAAATAGTCCTGAATATTAAGTGTCAATTTCCCCCGATAATGCTTGTTATTTATATCATTTATATGGATGTACGCTTGTTTTCCACTTTCTGGTAAATTACGAGCATTGGAGCTAAAGAGACGCGGAATTGGAGAAATATCAAAGATTTATCATAGTATGCTGACTTTGAAGAAGTTACGGCGTAACTCATCTCCCACATTACGCCGCAACTAAAGCGTGACTCAGAAAGCCAATTCATTAGAAGATTACGGCGTAACTCCCTCTAAAGATTACGACGTAACTATATTAGGTCAAATGAGGTTCCACGCCGCTGATAACTACGCCGTAACTATTTCCCAACTACAACGTAATCAAATAATGTTGAAGATACGGCGTAACCACTCATAAGGTTACGCCGTAACCAGCAGATCTAGTGCAAATTACGAAGGAATTGAAGATTACGGCGTAACTTATATTAGTTATGCCGTAACCCAGATCTGGCCTATAAATACCCCACGATTTCCAGCATTTCAAGGCATCCCATTCCATACACCACAACCAAAGAACATGGGAAGAAGCCAAAGGCAGGTCTAGAGGAGCATACGGAGCTGTCTCCAAGGGAGAAATCACTCCCCTACGATAAGCATTATCATTTTATCTTTTCTTTACTTTCGATTCATGTATTTCGTAACTTTGAATATTGAATTGATTTGTATGGTTAATATGAGCGGCTAAGCACCTCTTGGTGCTGGCCTAGTTATGATTCCTTAATTGTTTTGTTTGCGTTTACATTACTTCCGTATAATTATTTCTAAGTGTATGCATGCATAGTTTATTGGTAGCCACCCTTGTTTCGGTAGTTTTGAATAGCGGTAGAGGCTAGTTTCTTAAGAGGTATGACCAACTGACCCCAAGTGAGTAGACTGAGATGGGAAGGGTAAGATATGACCAACTGACGACCCTTTCTACTTGTGCGATTTGACCAACTGATCACTTACCGTTTGGATGAACTTAAGAATTCAGGGGTGAGTGTTTAAGTTGCTAACGCCCGGGCACTCACTATTATAAATCCATCATGTAGCGATACTTAATGACTTGGCTTAGGGGACCAGGAACAACTAGACTTATGAAGGGACACCTGACTTCTCCAGTGGTGGCATCTTTGCTGATAGTTTAGGGCGAATTGACCAAATGTTGTCCTCTCGAATTTGACCCCACCTGAAGTAATTGGAAGTAAGTAGATGTAGACATTACTAGCTAGGAGGATTAACTAGGTTAGCACCACTCTCCTCTAATGATTAAACCTTTGCTTTTTATCTGCTTTAGTAGTTAATTAATTAATTCCTTATCGAAATCATTATTAATCTGTGACACCTAGACTTACTAATAATCCAACACACATAGCTCTTGGGACGACCTCGGTTTTACCAAATACTACACTACACACGACCGGGTACACTGCCCGTTAGTGCCTTAGGGTAGACCATAGGTATAACGAGAGTATATAAATATTAAAACCTGGTCAGTAAAACCTGCATCAAGTTTTTGGCGCCGCTGCCGGAGAGTTATATTAGGATTGCTATTAAGTCTTTCATTTTCTTTTTGTTCTAAACTTTTCTATAATTCTCACGATCATTATTCAAGATTTCAGGTACCATGGAAGTTGTTAACATCGATGACCTCACTTTTGAGGAATATTTGGCGTTAACAAGAGCAGAACAAGGGCCGGGTCTCGTAAGACCGACAATTGGAGCTGATGTCCGTTTCGAAATTAAAGACCAATTTATGAGGGAGCTTCGTGCTAACCCTTTTTCTGGAAACAGGGACAAAGATGCATATGAGCACGTTGAAAATGTCCTATACATCGCAAGCCTTTTCAACATTCCGGGCGTATCTCATGATGCTATTATGCTAAGGGTATTCCCCATGACTCTTACTGGGGCTGCCAGAAGATGGATTGAAAGATTGCCCGCCGGGGCAATTAATACTTGGGCTCTACTTAAGAAGCATTTCATTCAAAGGTATTGTCCTCCGTCGAAGATTTCTAACCAGCTTTTGGAGATCCATAATTTCAAACAAGAAGACGATGAAACGTTGTATCAAGCCTGGGATAGATACAACGATCTCCTTTACAAATGTCCTACACATGATCTGAACAACCAGCAAAAGGTCAACATCTTCTACAAAGGAATCAACGTAACTACAAGACAGATGCTGGACTA
The DNA here is from genome assembly GCA_910596185.1 of Chrysanthemum makinoi. Classification (NCBI taxonomy): domain Eukaryota; kingdom Viridiplantae; phylum Streptophyta; class Magnoliopsida; order Asterales; family Asteraceae; genus Chrysanthemum; species Chrysanthemum makinoi. Next base: position 236,614,845 of record OU343225.1, on the reverse strand, counting down.
TCAAGGACCTATCCTGAACATGACTCCTACTCTTGCAATTGAAGCCATTCAAAAAATGGCTGATCATTCTCAAAAATGGCACGACAGAGGAAGTAAAAGAAACCAAAGAGGAAGTTTTGACGGGATTGCAGCAATCGCTAGTAAAATTGAAAATCTAATTCGAGATATGCTGAAAGTCAGAGAAACCATTCATGCTATCCAAGTGGGTTGTGAAAGCTGTGGAGGAGGACATCTTATGAAAAATTGTCCTCACGTTGACGAAGAAAATATAATTGAAGAAGCAAAATATGGAGAAAATCGACCGTTTTACGGAGATAATCGAAATAGTAACGGGTACCGTGGAAATTACAACCGTGGGCCTTATGGAGAAAGAAAGCCCAATCTTGAAGAAATAATTAACAAATTCCTGGAAAGTTCAGCCCAAAGACAAAAGGAACAAGATGAGTGGTTAAAAGAATTCCCGGAAAACACTGACAGAAGCCTTTCTAATTGTAACACCCCAACCCGACAAGGGTAGAAGTGTCACATTCTGGTGTCATATCAGAACATAAAAATAAAATATTTACAAACGGAAACCTTAAAAATGAAGTATCAAATCATATAAACAATTGACTGACGAGGAAAATACAATATCCAAAATGAAGTGAAGTACCAAAACAAAAACTCTTCAAAGTAAGTCCAAATAATGAGGTAACTAGGGTTGGTCCACTCAGATAATCCAACTCTCAGCCCATCAAAGCCCATCTTCAAATCTAAAACCTTCCGCAGGAAAAGAAATGCGGCTGAGCTTAAAAAGCCCAGTGAACAGATATAACCAAACGAAAGCTAAACGAAATCAGAGATACAAATGAAATGAGGCAACAGTTAACAAGGTCGCAACGAAATGAGAACAATGAGTCAACGAGGATCCGACAGAAATACAATTATACAGATATCCAGAAAGAACAGATAACAAGGAGAACACAGCAGAGCAACGCATTCTGAACATACATATAATCACATATAAGCAAACAGATATACAAGCACCGAAACCAAATCAAGCATAACAAACGCCGCATCCACTCAACATAAGAATAGCATGCAATCAAATCAGGAAATCAGAATATAAATAAGCCCAACGGAAAACTAACAGCAAGCGAGCAATTAATTAAATGAGGCATGGCGGTCAGACAAGACAATTAACCCACAGTTTATAACATCACGGTATCATACATATATAAAAGTGGCGAGGTCAACAAGTAGCAATAAGGACACCAACAGAAAATCAATAGCCCATGAATACAATTAAACGAAGGGATCCATGATAAACAGATAAATCAACCGATTACACTCAACATGATTTCTGGCCAATCAAGGTTCATATGACAGTAAGATAACATACATTCAGATGACAATAGTTAAATCATATAATCACATACTAATCATATCATAGCAGGATAAACAGTAATCACATAGAACAGGTAATAGCATAATCAGGTTCAATAATCAAAATAATAATAACCCGATGCGTGAATGGAATGGTAGTAGGATGAGTCACATAAAGGTGCAAGTAACGGGCAGTCAATACAGAATATGGTGCGTTGGGGTAAACAGACGGTACAATATAGGTATGTTAACAGTATAAGGGTTGTCAGAAATCTATCCCGAGCAACATGCAGTACGGTAATATCAGTAGTGGCAATAGCAGCCTAGTAATCAATAGTAACCATCGTATTCGGAGGGGTGACCTCGGAATACCGGACAATAGGAGGAGACCTCATAACCAGTGGAGTAGCTAGCTCCCAAAATGTGAGGGAGTGTATTGCACACACGCACCACATCACCAGCGATTATATATATCAGCTTGATGCAGTGCGGATCTAGGATGCATCCATACGCCCTGCAGAAGCTAGTAGTGGCCATAACAATACAGTGAAGCGCATAATCGGTCACGATTATAGGGACGGATTGTGTAACATCACTCGTACACACTGGAGTCATGCCATTGGTGCATCAATGACATGGTCATGGAACCCCATGACTAGTTAACATATTTGGCTGGGTACAAATCTGAAGAGTCAAACAAGGTCCACAGTGTAGCAATATATATATCAGTCATCATAATCAGAAGTTCAATATCAGTAGTCCACCATTCAAAGGTTCATAGCAACAGTTCAATATCAAAGTTGATGTTAGCAGTTCAATATCAAAAGTCAGTAGTAGCAGTTCAATATCAAAATTCAGTATCAAAGGTTTAGTAACATTAGTTCAATACCAGAGGTCCAATAACAGAGGGGTCAATAGCAATGGTCCAGTACATAGGTTCAATAACAGAGGATCAATATCAAAGGGTCATAGCATAAGGAACCATAGAAATGGAATATTATAAACGAAGCAAAGTTAAAGGATCGGAAAGTCATGAGGAATCCCTACTGAAAAGGGATAGAATATCTGTACCTTATGCAAAGCAAGCCAAAATAATCAGGAAGCACAAACTGAAGCTACTCCTTCTTCACACGATCTACATGAATTAATAATTGTACGTATTATTTATAATTCCCCGAATGTCGAAACGGTCCTTTAATATTCGGGTTACATACTTAACATATTTTAGAGTTTTATGTTATAAAATAATAACGTGCTTTTTAGACAATATCCGAATAATGTTATGACAAATTATGGGCACGGATCACCTTTCTAACTTATCAACCCATATTTCAGTTTACTAATACCACCCATATCTATATTAACATCACGCTGTCCAACCCACATGCAAGGATGCCAACAAACATGCAATATTCATAGAGTACTCGACACTAGTACATCGCTTAGGTTTCCAAATTTCTTGATATGAGCAGTACGTGCATGCGTGTATATATATATCATGTATAACTAATATTTCATAACCACTTAATGTATAACATAATATGAGTGCATGCATGTTATAAGACCATAAGTTATCTTTATGCTACCATATTATTATCTTTGTAGTAATAGGATGAATATAACAACCCGAACTAACCCGAAAACACACGCGAACACGAGTACAAGTACGACTCCAATTCGAATGCTAACCACAGGAAATAATGACCATGACATAACCCACATACCACATGCATACGAGTTGATGAACACAACGAAACAGCCCCTATCGCGAACCAACAAATCAAGATCTCTAACCCGATATAACCATTATACGAATGACACTCATAACCTTTTTAACTTTCACGTTTCGTATATATTAACCTGTCTTTATTCCGTGAACTACTGAACCCTTATTTACTACAATAGTTCTCGTGTAACAGATTTGAAGATTCGGAATTAAACTTTAACGGTTTTCTTTTTATTATAAAATAATGTATTTTACTTCATTCGACCCAATATATATCCGTTCTTATAAATCTATAAAACTGGTTCCGCATAACAGGTTGGAAGACATATAGCATGTTACGTATGCCAAAATAGTTAAAGATTACCTCGAAGTCGAATGAAAGATTGATCTTTGAAACAAGAATCACAAGGCGAGACCAACACCAGAATTAAGGAGTAATGTCGAACCTATAGTCCACTCCGATCACCGAACTACACCTTTTGCACCTCCTTTAATTCTTGGGGAAGATGACAGCCGTTTATTTTTTTATTTTATTTTAGGGTTTTAGTGTGTGAGTAAATGTGGGATTCGGTTTTCTCATATAGATGGGAGATGAGAGTTGATTTTGCCGTGATTATAGGGTGACTTATTCACCTCAACCCTTTCCAAACTTGTTACCTTTTATCCTCTATTCAAAAGCATGCGTGCATAAATGTACATGATTTGTTTCTTGTGCAAAAGACATACAATTTCATGAACATGGGACGTAATATAATATCATAAGTGTATATATATAGTGTTGATTTCATGGATATAATTTGAGTAGGTTCGTTTTTAAATGGATCGTAGAGACGATAGGAGTTACGGGAAAACGAAGGTATATCGGTTTTATCCTAGTTAGGTTTAGGATATTTATATTGTATTTCGTATAACATTAAAATTTTAGCGTGAATTAAATTACTCAGAAACTTAGGTTAAAATTTTAATTTACACGCAAAATGTGAACCGGAGTTTAGGGTTTTACACTAATCACGATACAACCCTAAAAAACCTTGAATCTATGGTGGAAAAGCTTAGTGAGAAAGTGAGAATGAATAACAATAAACCTGAAGGATCAAAACCCACAATGGAATGTAAAGTGATTTTTGCTGATAATGACTCAAAGATACAGGCCAAAGATACGGATTCTGGTAAACTTCCCGTCGATAGATCTGAGTTACGCCGTAACCTGTCTGAAGAGTTACGTCGAACTATGTTTTTGACAGCGATAAAGGGGTTATGAAGAATGTTGATATGGACGATTCTAGCGAGTTACGCCGTAACCAAAAATCTGAGTTACGGCGTAACTGGGATACGTGGGCGAACGAATTCCTCGAAGTGGACGAATCAGAAACAACGGAGGTTAACAAATGGTCCCACGATATTAACTTATGCCTTCTGTCCCCATCTAAGAGGAAATATCACTGGTGCAAAAAGATACCCGTAGCTAAGGGGGATTGGTATGATCTATGGGCCTTGTGTGACCCGAGAAACGAAATTTGCTATGGAGGTAGCGATAAGGATAGGGTCAAGAATAACAAATTCATGTGGCCTGCATATATTGATGATGAAAGACTGGAAAAACTCTCCTTCAAGGATGAAGAGGAGCGCTATCACTCATTGGTGTACTCAGATAATCATAATCGACGATGAATCCTGCGAGCATGGCCCTACGATCGCGACCCTTCCCACAGTATTGCAGCGGTGGGGATAGTATTAAAGAAGAATGGGCGTTCCTCACGAGCTTAAAAGACATAATATCAAGTTGAGGATTTGACATTTGATGATTGTTATGCAATACAATTGAGAATTCTAAGATTAACCCGAATCTTCTTAAAAAGCTCAAGATTGACTACGAGGATCATAATCGGAAAGAAGGAAGTGGTTAATAATGACATCTGCATGGAAGATTATTTAGCGGCCGACAACAATAAATCCGAAGTCAGGTGTGAAGGATAAAATCTCTGAGGAAGTTTTAAGGCATCATGCAACCCTTATGATGATAAATGTAATGGAGGAAGCAGCCTAAAAAGAATGGGAGAAGACGAATTCTTTTGGACCTCAACCAATGATAAGGAAAGGACAAATTTGCCTTGGTTGGAAAACTTGGGATTTGGCCGGTTGAGTGAATCAAGTATGGACATGTAGATCTGATAACTTAAAGAAGATTTGGAAGAATACATGAGTAAAGAAAAATTCAACAACGAGGATCCTAACAACTCGAGTGAAATAACAATTGAGGATGACAAGGAGTTGGTAAGAAATGAAAAGGAAGAATGCAAGCGTGTACTAGTGGAGAATCTGCTCGAAGAAGAATGGTTTAAAGGTACCAATTCGATGGCGATGACATTGAGGGTTATTTTAGATTACCTTGAGTTGCAAGGGAATGAGGAATTTCTTGACAAACCAGTAGGCATATGAAAAGGATGTGCAAACTCCTTAGGATTCCTACAGAGGCCGCCACCATTATTGTCGAAAGTATGAGTTCACTTTCGCTACCATTTGGGGTAGGAGGAAAAATTTTGCAAAATTGAAGATCGAGACTAAAGAATACCTCACACCGCCACGGATGTGGCTTGGAGTGGGAGCATAACTTGATGAAAGACATAGGAGGTTGGCCAAGTCCAAAGGCCCCATAAAGCCCAGCTGACTCTGAGTCTAACTTAAGACTTCGTGAAATAAAGAAAAGTGCTCTTTAGGGATACAACCCCAATTATCCTTTCTTTTATTTTGTTTCCATTTACGTAGGGTTTGTGTTTTTAACCATTTTTGCGAGAGCTTGAGGAAATAATTTTTTTCTACGATTTCTTGTCGATCTGAGTTGCGGCGTAACTCATCTATGTGATTCGCGTAACCAACTACGGCAGAATTTTAGGCATTACCAATACGGCGCAATACCATCCACAGTGGTTACGCTGACCACTCGCTGCGGCATATATAGGGTTTTGCCACTACGGTAACTCTCTCAAAGAGTTACGGCGTAACTCTCCTACGCTTTTAATTCTTTCATTTTAAAACAAAATAACCTTGTATTAGTATTTTAAATGAAGCGTTGTTGGTGTGTTCTGTAACCCTCACGAGACTTCACTTCCGTCCCTTGGGACACCAAGTGGTTTAAAAGACTTGTTGCATATGCTAAATGCAACCGTGATTCCTATGAAAGTGAGTTAGGTTTGTTTTCATTTTTCATTTTTTTCTTTTTAGAATTATGCTTGTGGGTAGTGTGATTTAGGGGATTGAAGTTTGTTCATGATGCTTATCTGAGAAGTCTCTTTTAGTGGGCCTTCTTTCTTTTGGAGCAAATTTTGGGAAGTTCTTAAGCTCTAATTCTACTTTTCTTTTCACCTTTATTTAACGCTTAGTACAAAGGGACTTTGTACAATTCAAGTGGGGGGACGGGAGTAGAATTATCTCTTGAACTTTATTTTTCCCTCATTTTTTCTAGTTTATTTTGAAAAAATTATGGCATTTTTAAAATTTTGACATGTTTTTCTTAACCTAACTAGATTAGACCTTAGCCGAGCACATACAACCCTTGATATTATATGGAGAGATTAGCCTTATCCGTTTCCAATATTTTACCCTAAATCCACCAAATTATGAGTGTGCCGGTAGCTTGTAAACTTTAGAGCTTTGCCTTTGCATCATTTCGAGACCATAGACGAGGTATGTTGAGTTAGCTCGATATATTTGGACTTTCAGTTTAAGAAGGCAATATTATAGGATTATCACCCAAATAGCCTACCATTGTGTGTCTATCGATTAGTCACCTTGACTTCTCGACCCCCCATGTGAAACCCTTTTGTTGCACTCACCTTTAGTGCAAGATACCCCTAAATACACCCATTTGAGCCATTCATTTCATTTTGTTAACCCAATATATTGTTTCGATACACCCTTACACCTTAGCCTACCCTGTAGTCTTTATTTGTGATTGGGAAGTCATCATTTGCCTAAGTTCAAGGTTCAAGTGGAAAGGTTCGGGAATTACACTTTCGTCAAGGGCATATTCCTGAAGATCATTGAAGACCCCCCGAATTCCCGATGTTCATCTCAAGTGGGGAGAATATTATGTCTAGATGTTATTGTTATGTTGAAAAAAAATGTGTGATGATTCGGAAAAAAAAAGATTGTGTTATGTTATTTAGTTATTGTAAAAGTGCATTGTTATAAGCACTATGTTATGAGCTTTATAGATTTAGTGTCGAGGAGGCCACCTCGGTCACATTCGAAGATTGGAGTTGGTAATTATGCCAACAGTTGGAGAAAAAGGTAGTGTGCCCATCACGACGTCCTATAATGACACATCTACCTAGTATTTCATGATCCGGTTTCTTGACTTCAAAGCTTGAACTTTGGTGGACCGGTTAGTGGTGATGACTTGGTTATAGATTGAGACTACCGCTTGATTTTTATTTTTTTACACCATTTATATATCCCATGTCTTATCCTACCCTTTAGTCATGAAGCGTGTCTAGGTGATCAGCGTGAGCAATCTTTGGTGTCTTGGCCATGGATTTGGTCATGTATCATTGATTTTGTCCTTCGCCATGACATGTTTGTAATGACGAGTCACCCCTTAACCTTTGTCGTGTCTACCCATATTGCCTTCGAGAATTGTTTAGCACTTAACTCTAGTGGTGGAGATTTGTGTAACCGCCAAGCTTATGATAGAATACATGCTATGACTGTGCGATTGAGTGATCACCCCTAAATTGACACTTAGAATAGTTGAGAGATTTGAGTGTTTCGTTCCCATTTTGTGAGGTGTTCGACTTTGTTTTATTCTAGCATAAGGGATTTGTAAACTTATATTTTTCAAGGTTTGGGGGATATCTTTTTAGGAATCTTTCTAATAAGGTCTACTTGAGGGCAAGTAGAGTTCAAGTGGGGGGATATTTGATAACATCAAATAGTTCTAATTATTAAGTTTCAATTTCCCCCGATAATGCTTGTTATTTATATCATTTACATGGATTTACGCTTGTTTTCCATTGTTTTCCACTTTCAGGTAAATTATGAGCATTGGAGCTAAAGAGACGCGGAATTGGAGAAATATCAAAGATTTATCATAGTATCGCGACTTTGAAGAAGTTACGCGGTAACTCATCTCTCACATAACGCCGTAACTAAAAGCGTGACTCAGAAAGCCAACTCATTAGAAGATTATGGCGTAAATCCCCCTAAAGACTACGACGTAACTATATTAGGTCAAATGAGGTTCCACGCCGCTGTTAACTACGCCATAACTATTTACCAACTACGGCATAATCAAGTAATATTGAAGATATGGCGTAACCACTCATAAGTTTACGCTGTAAGCAGCAGATCTAGTGCAAATTACGAAGAAATTGAAGATTACGGCGTAACTCTTACATTAGTTACTGTAACCCAGATCAGCCTATAAATATCCCGATTTCCAACATTTCAAGGCATCCCATTTCACAAGCACAACCAAAGAGCGTGGGAAGAAGCCAAAGCGAGTCTAGAGAGCGTCTGGGCTGTCTCTAGGGAGAAATCACCCCCCCTACGATAAGCATTAGCATTTTATCTTTTCTTTACTTTCGATTCATGTATTTCGTAACTTTGAATATTGAATTGATTTGTATGGTTAATATGGCGGCTAAGCACCTCTTGGTGCTGGCCTAGTTATGATTCTTAATTGTTTTGTTTGCGTTTACATTACTTCGTATAATTATTTCTAAGTGTATGCATGCATAGTTTATTGGTAGCTACCCTTGTTTGGTAGTTTTGAATGGTAGAGGCTAGTTGCTTAGGAGATATGACCAATGACCCTAAGTGAGTAGACTAAGACGGAAGGGTAAGATATGACCAATGCGACCCTTTCTACTTGTACGATTTGACCAACGATCACCTACGTTTGGATGAACTTAAAATTGGGGGTGAGTGTTCAAGTTGCTAACTTGTGCACTCACTATTATAAATCCAGCATGTAGCGGTACTTAATGACTTGGCTTAGGGGACCGGAACAAGCTGGACTTATGAAGGGAGACGACTTCTCGGTGGTGGCATCTTTGCTGATAGGTTAGGGCGAATTGACCAAATCTTCCTCTCAATTTGACCCACACTGGTAATTGGAAGTAAGTAGACGTAGACATTACTAGCTAGGAGGATTAACTAGGTTAGCACCACTTTCCTCTATGATTAAACCTTTTATTTTTATCTGCTTTCATCTGCTTTAGTAGTTGATTAATTAATTCCTTATCGAAATCATTATTAATCTGTGACACCTAGACTTAGTAATAATCCAACACACATAGCTCTTGGAACGCCCTCGGTTTTACCAAATACTACACTACACACGACCGGGTATACTGCCCGTTAGTGCATTAGGGTAGACCATAGGTATAGCGAGATTAAAACCTGGTTAGTAAAACCGGCCATCATATTTTCAGTTTAAAGTCCAAAAAATCCAAAAAAATCAAAAGGTCAAAAAAAGTCAAAACTGCTTATTTTCTTATCTATTGCTTATTTACTTCTTTTATATGCTCAACTTAGTTTAATATTGCTTATTGTTGTTTAATTCAACTTTCATTTCTTTTATTTCAAGTTTCTCATAAAAATCACTTAAAATCCAAAAATATAGTTTTTTACTTTAGCTTATTAAAAAGCACTTTCTTTTGATAAAAATCTAGTTTTTATAAGACACATAAGCTAGTAGTATACTTCTGTTCATAGTTTTAAGCTTAAAATGGAAAACTCTTTTGAAAAATTCCAAACAGTCCTCATAAGGGAGTGTTTGGCACAGTGGTGTTCTTCATCATTTGGTCATTTGATGAATTTCAAAACTCTTTAATTCTGTCTCATTATTTGTTCTTAAAGCATATTTAGCCAAGTTTTTTAGTTTTAAAGCATATGAGTACATTTTAAAAGATTTGTAGTCTTTAGAATTTCATAATAGTCCTTATTGCAAAAGCTAGTTAAAGTATCATTAGGGGTGTGTTAAAAAGTCTTTTGAGTCCATTTAAGTCTGTTTTCAAAGGTTGTCTAAGTGTCAATAGGTAGAAATCTCTGTTAGGAATTGGAAATTCTATAGTGAAGCGTCGGTCACCCCAAATATAATATGGCTTAAGTTAGCTCGTAGACATATCGTTTATTACGTTATTTAGTTATTAGCATAGTATAGTCTAGTGCAACACCGTGGAGGAAGAACGGGTCTTTACCTATTGTATGCCTGATCCACAGCCCGAAGGAGGGCGTAATTCTTTGTATAAATAGCCCTCTCCCCACAAGGGAGAGGGTTGGATGTTCATTTGGAATCTAACCTTCCATGTGTTTTCTCTCACTAGAATATCCCACTTTCTCTCTCTAAAACTATATATTCATATGCCCATATTTATTATGTATTGATGTGTTTGTGAAATCCAATATCTAACAATTGGTATCAGAGCAAGCTTTACAAATGGTATCAGAGCAAGCTTTACATCAAGTGATGCAACTTCAGCAGTCAATGATGACTATGTTTTTGATGAATACACTGTATGTGCCCCTGATGATTCTGTTATCTCTGAACTGAATGCCTATAAAGAACAAGTTGCTATTTATGTACAACATGCTAAGTTTGAGTAAACTACCCGTGAGCAGGAAATGGATGACCAAATGCGTACAATTATTAAAAAAAGTAATTTTAGAGAAGAAGTGTTAAAACAAGAGTTAAACTCCTTACAAGAAAAGCTTTCTAAAACTGTTAAGCAAAAGCAAGAACTTCAAGATAATGTTAAAGTGCTTAAACAAGAATTTAATGTGAAGTTACTGCATGGTTGATTGATATCTGAGAATAAATGGTCAAACGGCTCCAAACTCATGTAAGAACCGAGCTTCTTCGTATCGGGTCATCTTCACATGGAGTTTTCTTCTAAGAGCGGTGGGTTAACATCTTCACACGGGCTGATTTGATTAATGACAAAGTGCTTCGATTCTTGCTGACTTCCTTAATGAACATCTTTATGTTCTTGTTTGATTGGGAGGGATTTGAGTTAAGGGGATTTGCTATTTGTAAGTTATCGGGAAGGCATTTGGTGAGTTGAAGATGTTGACTTTATATTCCCCAATTGGAAAATCTTGAAGAAGGTCGAGTCTATACTCGGTTCTACATTTTCTGGTACATTTAACGATCTAAAGACTTCTTCTTAATTCAAGCATTCATCATAAAGATTGTTGGTTTAGGGGAGAGCACTAATTGGGGGAGAGTGAAAAGCCAAAGTTAATCCCCAATTAGACTTGCTCATATTCTTCAGCAAGTTGATTCTCACAAGAGTTCAAGTGTTCTTCTCAACAGATTTCTAGTATTTGGGCTTATTATGTGTTCTTGATTACGAAGCATCAAAACCGGCAAGGGGAAGGAGACAGCATCTAAGCGCGAGTAAACATTGATGAAATTAATACTTGCTAAGTGATTGAAGATATCAGGGAAGACTAATGTCATTACCACAGAGAAACTCAAGGTTTGACTCATGGCGTTTAGTGTTCTTATTCCAACTATGTGGGGAAGAGATGGAAGAGTTAGTTTAGAAGATAAAGAGGTACACAAGTATGTGATGATTTCGATGTTATCGCAATCATTAGGGGAGAGAGATTGTGTACATTGGGGCGCTTTCCGGTAGTACATTTCACTTGAGTGCTTAATTAGTGATTCGGAGATATAATCACTTATTCGGAGTTGAAATCCGAGAGATTGTCATCCGCGAGATAATCGATGAGGCCTGCTTCTTCATTGTTATCGGTTATTCTCTTATTGGGCATTGGTGCCGGGTTCTTGAGCTTCATACACTTTCTTTAGGGAAGAGAAAAGTATACATCGGGGTTATTCTTTGGCTATTGGACTTAATCTGCTACTTGATGGTATAAGTTTCTCGTCTTGAGGTATATGTGTATTGGGTTCGTGAGCTCTAGTCTAAGAGTATTTGCATCAATTCATCTACTCGGGGGAAGTGGTCTCTTGACACCTTTTGGGGATGCATCGCTTCATACTTCAGTGGTAATGAAATATAAGAAGAAATTTAAAGAGTGGGATGATACGTTTCTGATGATATAACCCCGAACGAAGAATCTCGACTAACGTTCTTAAAAGGAGCAGCGGGATTTATGATAATGGTGTGCTTCTCGGTGCACCTGGCTAAGGCAAGCTTGAAATAGAGCTTCGAATCTGCTCATCTAATGGATTTTTGGTTTGGGGGGAAGTTGCCAAAGTCTCTATTTCTCAAAGGCTCATGTTCTATCTTCTATTCTGGAGCCTCGGAAGCTTTGGTGGTGGAAGTTTAAGAGATGACAAATTCTATCTTCTACGACGTACTGCTCGATATCCTTATCTCAGTACTCGTATCATCATCTTCTTAAACTATATCATCTTCTCTATTATTGTAAATATTTATCAAAACCAAAATACAAAAATAGAAAACCAACAAAAGAAAATAGAAAAATATAAAACCTTCAAAAACCCATAAAAATCAAAAAATTTGAAAAAGACCAAAAATTTTGCTTTTATTAAGACATGTCTTCTGGTATCGATAACATTTACGGTCTTAGAAATGTCATTCAATAATGGCACGGGACTTTAGATGAAGTTCGAGCAGGAGGTGTAAATATTTCTTTTCAAAACATGTCACAAAATATGGCTTGCAGTTACTTCAGACTGTAACCCGTGCTTAAACCATGGTTTGCTATTATTTCTGATAGCAACCCGCTCTTTTGAAGAAAGGAAAGTGATGCGCTAAACCAATTTTCAAATATTTCGTGCACTTATCCTAAAACAATTTGAGGAAAGTATGTCGAAGGACTGCTGTTCCTACTCAAATATTTTTCCTTCTATAATTCTTCAGAAAAATATTTGTTTTAACAAAATGGTGGTAAATGAGTTTCTTGTAAATCAATCAGTTTCAGAGTTTTCGTAAAAATTGAAAACTCAATCAATGACTTCAGCGCTTTTAAACTTTTCAGAAAATAAGTCATTGATTGAGGGGGAGAATGTTTTCAAATCTATATCATCTAATGAGCTTATCCAATTATCCTATATACTTAAATGTAAAACATGTTAACCTACGTTGAAGGACTAGGTGCCTAGGATATGATTGTTAGGATTAGATGATTAGAGTTTGATAAACACATTATTCCCATGCTTTATATGAACTGATTGATATGTTGAATTGACTTTTATTAGTCGATTCTTGTTTTGGGTGTTATCGACCACCATATATGTCGATCTGAGTTCACTAGCGTATCTTGAAGATAACATGGTTTAAAAGAATGTTCCCGATCGGATCCCAATAGAAGATGATTGGATGCCGAAAGGAAAGGGTAACTATATCTTGGGTTGACAAATGAAGAAGCGGAGCTTAATTTGACTTCTATGGAGAGTTGGCATGAAAAATGCAGCGTAAGAGGTCTCATTGCATCGTGAGATGGTTTTCTTCATCATCAAATGAAGAAGCGACCTAATGGACCTCTATGAAGAGTTGGCATGACAAATGCAACGTCGAGGTCTCACGCATCAGCGAGATGGTTTTCGCCCTCACGCAACAACAGAAGCTTTTGAACCACCTAACGTATCTGTGTGCAGGACAAGTAGTGAATAATACCATTTTTAAACAATTTTTGAAAAATATTGTCTTGAAAATGGAAAAATATTGTTTTGAAAATAAACTGATCTCAAATTTTGGAAACAACCGGACTTCATTTTAACCATAGGTCACTCAATCAACAACTACGGTCATTGATTGAGGGGGAGAGTGATTTCAAACTTAAGTATTTTCAAACGATATTTCGTCATAAAAGTCTGGTTTGTACAAAAGTAAGTGGTGATCTAAAGATTTAATGTTATGTCATGGTATGATTTTCTTTAAAACTCAAAGATCTTTCAAAATGAAATTTTTTTCTGTTCTTATTTGATTGTGAAATTGTTTTATTTTACTTAAAGATCTCTTAAAACTGTCATACCTGACACTAATAATCTTTAACGTCTTAAATTGATCCTCTTCAGTCATTTTTCAAAATTAAATCAAGCCACGTCTTTCCCCAAAATTTTCCAAATGATTTAAATCAATCGGGATCCAAAATCTCAATTGGTTTGAAAATTTTGATCGGGGGAGAGATCGTGATTTAAATCTTAAATCGGTTTTAAAAGGTGATTGTTTCAAAAGCTCTCATTCCTTCATGTGCCAAACGATTTTGAAATACATAATGCACATGATTGTAGAGGAGCATTTAACCAAAAACCAGATGAGTATTTAAACCAGGCACATATTCTCCCATGTTTTCTAAACCTTATTAAATCACTTGGGATCCAAAATCTCAAAGGGTTTGATATTTTTGATCGGGGGAGAATTTGTGATTTAATAATGAAACTTGATATAAGATGATCGTTTTGATTCAAAGTGCAAGTTCTCTCTAATATGTGCCAAACTCTTTCGTATATCGATGCACATATTGAGGAGGAGCGAATGGTTTCTATTGGCAACCGTGAAAATGTGCTTCAAAAGAACTCTTTCCTCTATGTGATAAAATGATTTTAAATATCCTACGCACATATTGAGGGGGAGAATTTACCAAGAAAATCAAATGGCTTTTTCCACGGAAATTGAGATCAAAGAAATCTTTCAAAGACCTCTTGCCTCCATGTGCTAAACAATTTCAAATCATATGAGCACATGTTGAGGGGGAGCATTTCTAAATGATCAAAACAATTAAGGTACAAAATGCTTTGATACTATATCACAAGTACCTTGATTGATTTTCCAAATGATTTTTCAAGTGGTTTCAAGAAGGGATGAACAATACCAAAAAACCGACCAAATTTACTTTATGTATGGTGATATAAGGATGGTTAGGTTAGGTATTCGTTCCCACGATCCCGCCAGAGCCGGAGGGATCTACCCAGGGACAATCCACTAGATAGTGTAGAAGTCCTTAGGTATGATAAAAAAAGGAGAAAAGTGAGAAACGGGAAGAGTGCGGTTGGTGAGGCTGAGCTAGTCTTTGGAATAAACCCAACAAAGTTCTAGTTATGAAGTCTCGATAAGCATTGAAGGGGTTGAAGAATGAAAAAGAATTGAATGAGAAAAGGGTGAAAAGAAATAGCCCTCCAATAATTCAACCTTAGGGCGAATCCGGGTTCAATACATATGCTCTTGGTTGTTACTAAGGTAACACGGTATTGAAGACAAGGCGTCATGGACCCGTGGCCTTGCGCACTACATTTTCCCAAGCTACTCAAGTTCCTCTTAAAAGGACTTGTTTCATTCTCACGGGGAACCTACATTATCTATCGAGTTTCTCTTGGAGATGGTTGATATTGAAGAAGGAGACCCTCTCTCTAGTCTCCGGCATAGGAACCAAATGTGCACTATTGAGTCTAGAGCCACGTGATCATCAATAAATTTCATTAGGACACTGTTTATGAAGACTCTCTGTTTCACACAATGTGGAAAGAGAGAATATATTTTAAGAGTCCTACGCATTATCCTTGTGGTATTGCCAGAACATCTGGGTGATATGCAAACATATTCACAATGTAGATGGAAAGCCTTCTAGAGCCAACATCAAACAAGCTCTTGGTAGGTGGCATGTGAGATCTATCTAATAGTTCAACCATATGACAACTGAACAGAAACAATGGGGCGATTCAAATTCATGAATCAATCCTGGTTCAGGTTATGGATTGACGGATACCTTTGAAAAACCGGTCGTTGTGCTTAAAATTCTTTTCTCTAGCACATCGAATGTGTATTAATATTTCAAAAATAAAAAGGTGTTTATGATTGATAACGATTTTCTTAAAACCTTCGTTGTATTGCAAAAACACTTTATTGAGCAGTACACGATTGTTTTCAAATCTCTTTTCATCAATCAGTGAATCTCAAATTCATTGGTTCACTCACTCCGTGTTGTCTTCTTTGAGGCGTTCGGTTTGAAACGGTAGAAGCATTTCGAAACCACTGTCGAGGAGATTCTTGAATTATACACGATCACAAGCGTACTTGTACGATCAACGGGGAACTGTGGGCCGTGTACCTCAATTCAACGAAAGTGATCAAAGACACTTTTGTGCGCTTTATTGCTAGCTATTGTACGCAGGTACACCCGACGCTTGCAGCTGATCAGAATGGAGAGGTCAATCCATAGCCGCATGCTCACACATCACATCCATTTTTAAAGATATCATGATAAGTGCGTCAACCATTCCGATATTTTCACTCCATGCTTCTGCTACGCTGCTGCTAATATCATGAATCATCTAAATGCTTCCGCTACTCTGATAAGAAGACATCATGATCCAAAATGTGAGCATGTCGGTCCATCTGTCACAACATCATATAAGGGCAACACAACAAAAGGTGATGCAGAGATCTTGAAGCTGATGATCTCAAAGCTGGTTCAAAACTCATCAAAATGTGGATCAACTCTATAACCTCCACTTCATGTACAAAGTAGTTGGACTATGAAGAAATCACCACAAAATCACAAAGTCTGAATATTATGATGAATTGAAGTCTACGAGCTCAAGACTGAAGATTAAATAGAATGCTAGAATGCAAAATTGTAAATCATGGGGTGACCTCCCTTAGGGGGAGATTGTTAGGAATTGGAAATTCTATAGTGAAGCATCGGTCACCCCAAATATAATCTGGCTTAAGTTAGCTCGTAGACATATCGTTTATTACGTTATTTAGTTATTAGCATAGTATAGTCTAGTGCAACACCTTGGAGGAAGGACGGGTCTTTACCCATTGTATGCACGATCCACAGCCAGAAGGAGAATTCTTTGTATAAATAGCCCTCTGCCCACAAGGGAGAGGGTTGGATGTTCATTTGGAATCTAACCTTCCATGTGTTTTCTCTCACTAGAATATCCCACTTTCTCTCTCTAAAACCATATATTCATACGCCCATATTTATTATGTATTGATGTGTTTGTGAAATCCAATATCTAATAATCTCTTTTGGTTAATTTTGAAGTCTGCTTCTAAATCTATCAACTGTCCATCTCAGTCACATTTTCAAGTAATTTTAGTGCCTTAAATCTATTCAAAAAATCAAAAACATTAGTTTTCTTGAAAGTTTAGTGTCTAAAGTTAATTTGTTTTTAGCTTTTATCAATTTCCATAAGCTTTAGCTAGCTCAAAAATAGATTAAAAGTCAGTAACTTGTTCCCTTTTCATATCAGCAAAACAGAAAAAGTTCCCTAACCCCGCTCTTTTGCAGATCTCTCAAGAGCTCATAAAAGCTCGTAACTTTTGAAAAATTGGCTTTTTACATTCCTTGTTATGCAAGTTTCATCTTTTTTGGGTCTTATCTGATTTTGGAGCTTATTGGCTAGTTTATTTCTTAGCTTGAAACTACCCCTTAACTGCCTAAGTTTGATGTTCCAACAACAGACTCTTAGGTGCTTATTAGGTTCTAAAAGTGCTTATCTGCTTATCCTAGGCTGTGTTCTAAATAACTTTAGTTTTTTTTAGGTTACCCCTAATCCCATGTAGCTTATTTTAGTTTAGTTATAGCCTTTTAGAGCTTATATGTTTGATAAGTTAATGTATGTTTGGTTAAGAGTTCAATAAGCAATTTGTTGCCCCTTTTACCTTTAGTCTGCTTATCCACTCTTCATAATCTGCTTATTTAGATCACTACAGCTATTTTAGGTTTCCATTTTGCCATAATAGCTTATTAAGTACCTCCCCTTTTTGCTTATAGTAGCTTAATTGAATTAAATGTTAGGTGTGTTAGGCTTATTAGCAATCTGTCCCATCTTGAGCTGTTTTTCTGCTTATTTGTCTAGTTTCAGAAAAGTTGGTTTTTATAAAAAGTGTTCATTTATAGCTTATTAATAAGCTTGTTCAAATAAAAATCAAAAATCAATAATAATAATAATAATAATAATAATAATAATAATAATAATAAGAGTAAATTACACCGTTCGTCCCTGTGGTTTGCTCCAAATCACACCGGTAGTCCCATGTTCTTTTTTTGCTTTTTGCTCACAGTGGTTTACATATTGCAGCTGTTAGTCCTTAAGCTAACTTTGCCGTTATCTTTTTCGTTATCTCAATGGCACTTGAGTCCTAACCAAGCGATCACTTATGGCGTTAGTCCTTTATACTAACGACCGTTAATAACTCAAAATTTTATTAAAAAAATCTTTTCTACTGGCTGGCTTTATCGTTTTAAACGCCCGTTTCTTATGTTTTCATGCGTTTTGTCGTTTATATACGTTTTCGTCTAATTTTTCTACGTTTTTCTTACGTTTTTGTCCGTTTTTCTTACGTTTTGTCAGTTTTCCTTACTTTTTACACTTTTGTCCGTTTTCTTAGTTTTTATCGTTTTCCTTCGTTGTTTTCGCTTTTTGTCCGGATTTTCTTACGTTTTGTCCCTTTTATCACGTTTTCCTTCGTTTTTTCGCAGCTTTTATCCGTTTTCTTACGTTTTTGTCGTTTTTATACGGTGTAATTTAAAAAAAATGGCGTTGTTTTTAATCGATTTTTTTCGATTTAAAAATACGTCATTTTTTCAAAAAAAGTCGTCATTTTAGATTTAAAATCGTCATTTTAAAAAATACTTTTTTAAAAAATCGTCATTTTAAAAAATCGTCAATTTTTTACGATTTAAAATACATCATTTTTAAAAAAAATCGTCATTTTTTCGATTTAAAAAATCGTCATTTTTTTAAAAATACGTTTTTTTCGATTTAAAAAATACGTTTTTTAAAAATCACGTCATTTTTTTTAAAAATCGCAATCATTTTGTTTTTCGATTTAAAAAATACGTCATTTTTTAAAAAGAGCGTTTTTTCGATTTAAAAAAAATACGTTTTTTTTTTAAAAAATACGTCATTTTTTTTTAAAAAAATACGTCATTTTTTTTCGATTAAAAAAATCACGTATTTTTAAAATACACCGTATATAAGCGGACAAACGCGTAGAAAAGCGGACAAAGCGTAAAAACGAGGAAAACTTATAGAAAAGCGGACAAAAGCAAAAAGCGAAGCGTATAATTCGGACAAGCGTAAAACAGGAAAAGCACGTTTAAAAGCGGACAAAAGCGTGTAAAAACTTTATAGAAAAGTAGACGAATGGCGATATATAAACGGACAAAAGCATGAAAATAAGAAAAGCGGTAACGATGGCTAAAACCGCATGAAAAGATTTTTTTAATAAAATTTTGGAGTTATTAGCGATTTAGTATTGCTTAGGACTAATGCGCAAGTGATAAACTTGTTTAGGACTAACGATTGCCATTGAATAGCGAAAAAGATACTTGGCGATTAGCGATAAGGACTAACTGCGTGCAATATGTAAACCACAGGGCAAAAGCAAAAAAAAAGAAGCAGGACTACTGCGTGTGTGATTTGGAAGCCAGAGGTGATAACTGTGTAATTTACTCAAATAATAATAATAATAATAATAATAATAATAATAATAATAATAATAATAAAAGTTGCAAAAAAGTGCCATTGCTGGGATTTAATCTCTGGCCACCAGCTCACCACACACTACATTTACCATCTCTGCCCTTGGGTCTTTTCTTAACAAAGCATGCACCTTTAATTCTTTTAACATCTTTCTATTTTTTAAGCTTAAGTAATCTGTTAGCTTATTCATAGCTTTTCACAAGCTGATTTTGCAAAGTTCATATTTTTCCTAGGATCAGAATCCCTCAAAGTATTTTCTACTAAAATTTCATAATTTTCCAAAAGGTTTTAGTATTTTTAATAATTAATTTTCTTAATTTTAGTTTTTAAATCATAATAATTAAATAAAAACTCAAAAAAATATTCCGCTTTTTCCCAAAATTTTATTTTGTTGTTTTTCATGTAGGAAAAATGAATTTACATTTCTAGAGTTAATTTTACAAAATTTAGTTTTAAATCGCGTTTTTAATTCCCGTAGTTACGTTTTTAAAATAAATTGCGTTTAGGGTCAATTTAGGTAATTCCCTTAGTTTATTTGCCTTAGTTTGATTAATTGTTAATTACTTGCTTTATTTTCCTTTATGTTTCTTAATTTGAATTTAGAACGTAATCAAAAACACAAAAACCCGAAAATCGAGCATTTTAATAACAAACCTAAAATCGACGTTGCCCATTCACACCTCGTTGGGAAATGACCTGGATAACCACTTATCCGGTTTCGAATATCTTATTCACAGGATTTGATTGATTAACCTTTTTCCTAAGAGGTTTTCTATTTGATTCTCGTGCTTATTTTGATAGTGATATTATTATACTTTACCCACACACACCAACCCTTAAGCCTTATCATATACTCAAATGAAGAATCTTCAAAGTTATTTGTGACTCAGTATTTCCCTTGCTTGGATAAGCTTTTGAAATACTTCAACTTGTGGATATCTTTCTTACTTGGACAAGTTTGAAAGAGTTTTGGTTTTTAACCTATTCTTACGAATAAGGTCAAAACTTACGCGTAAACCTTTACGAATAAGAAATTATATTACGAGTAAGGATTTTACAAATAAGTCTTGGGTTTATGAATAAGATTACGTTTAAGCCACAACAGTTCTGAGTAAGATAATCTTACGTGTTAGGATTTGGAAAATCCAGTAGTTAAAGTGTCGGTCACCTCAAGTATATGTAATCGTTAGAAAGCTCGTAGTCGTAGTTATTTGATGTTAAGTAGTATTTAGTTTATGTAACACCGTGGAGGACGGATGGGTCTTTACCTTTGTATGCACGATCCACGGCCGTCGGTGGCGTTTTATGTTAGTACTATAAATACTCTCTACCTCCCAAGGTAGAGAGTTGGAGCTCATAATAAGATTTTTCTTTCTCTCACTAAAGTTCCCAAACCTCTAACTTTCTCTCTCTAAAACCTTTGTGTACGCCTACTTTGTTTATGGTTTGATGTGTATGTGAAATCCAATATGTTACAATTGGTATCAAGAGCCATGGTTAGATCATCTCTTACATATCTTTGGATTTCTAGTGGTTTTAGGTGGTTTTTGAGTTTGAAAAAGTTTAGTGGTTTTGCATCATTTGGTTGATTTCTAGTGTTAAAGTTTGGATTTTGATTGTACTTTTGTGTTTAGGATCATCACAAGTGTTTAGGTTTTGATTTGGAAGGCTTGAATCATCGTGGTTGGGTTGTTTTGGATTGAAAAGTGTGTTTTAAAGTTTTTTCTAGCTAGCGACTTGAGCTCTCGGACTTCTTTTCTTGGTAGCGACTTGCTTTGTAAATGCGGTAGCGAGTTGTAGTGTATTTTGGTAGCGACTTGGTGCTTAGCGACTTGTCTATTGAGACAAGCCGACAAAAGTACACTTAGTGGATTCTCCACTACGGGTAGCGACTTGGTAACGGTAGCGACTTGCTTTCAATTTTGTTAGCGATTTGTTCTTTAAGTTTCTTAGCGACTTGGTGCTAGCGAGTTGGACCTTAGCGAATTGCTATTTAGCGACTTGACATTTCAGCGACTTGGTGCATAGCGACTTCTTTGTCAAAATTTGTAGTGACTTGGGTACTTAGCGACTTGTTTTGTTATTACTTAGCAACTTAGTACTTAGCGACTTGGTTCAAGGATTATTAGCGACTTGGTTGACTTTCATGTGTAATACGGTTTTCTCTTGATTTAGTAAAATCCCGTGAAAGAATCTATTTCGCAGTTTAATCATTGAGTTATAAAATCCGTGTAATCTGTTAACATGTCTACCAGCGTACCTACAATCATCTCCTTGTTGCGAGGATGTTCAAGCGGTGGTTGAGATACTCGTCCACCCATGCTTGCGAGGCTGACTACGACTCTTGGGCTCAAAGAATCAGTTATGCTTGTCTTGGAAAGGAAAATGGGGTCAACATTCTCAAATCAATTGATGAAGGACCTTATCGAGTTGAGACTACTAGAGACTTAATTGATACTGTGCGGATGGAACAATGATCTATAGGATAGACAGACCAAAGACATATGATGAGCTTAATGATAAGGAGAAAAAGAGATTCGATCTTGATATCGGGGCTTCTAACATCATACTTCAAGGTCTTCCAAAAGATATCTACAAGCTTATCAATCACAACACGAAGCCAAAGGCGGTGTGGGATAATGTCAAGATGCTTCTTTCGGTTCGAATTAACTATGGAAGACAGAGAATCACAACTCTATGATGAATTTGAGCACTTCAAGATGAAACCGGATGAGAGTGTCTATGAGTATTACGTGAGATTCCACAAGCTTGTTAATGACATGAGGAACATCGGAATGACTATGCCAAACATTCATTTGAACTCAAAGTTTGTGAACAACATGAATCCCGAATGGCACAAGTTTGTCACCTCTGTGAAGCTAACCAAAGGATTGAAGAATACAAACTATGAGCAACTCTATGCCTTCCTTCTTGAGAATGAGAGACATGCTATGTTTGAAAAAAGGATTCTTGATCAGTTCAAAACCAACTAGGGAGAGACAAGCTCATCAAATGATTCAACTACCTTCTACTCAAACATTGGAATTACCACCAAAGCATCTCAAGTTATACCCATGGGTAATGGTAATCACAAACTCATTCCGGATCCTATGTTCAAACAAGTCGATCTTTGATGCACGTGGGAAACTTCATTAATCAACTGGCTCTAATGATTAGTCAAAACATGAACTCTCTCCTACACACCAACAACAACCTCGAGCATCATCTAATCCACACAATCAAGCCTTTGTCGAGAGATGGGAAGGTTATGGTGCAACCAGATTCAAGAAAGGCGGTATGAACAAGGAAGAGGTGGAGTTGGTAGAGGATATGTGACAAATCAGAATAGGGGAAGGAATGGAAATCAGGGACAAGCAAAGCCAATCAAATGTTACAACTGTGGTGGTGAGGGACACATTGCAAGGAACTGCACATCTCCAAAGCGTCCACAAAATCAGAGTACTTGAGGATAAGATGTTGCTTGTGCAAGCTCGGGATAATGGTGCGACTTTGGATGAAGAGGAGTTGTTGTTTCTTGGAGGAAATGCCAAGACATATGATGCGAGATGTGGATGAGCAACCAATTGGAGATAGGCCATAATCATCGAATGCCTTTCAAGTAGTGATTGTGATGCATACGACTCGATGTTGATGATGAACCTCTTGCACAAACCATTTTCATGGCTAGCATTTCTCCAATGGTCCCTCTAAAGTCTCTTCATCACCACAAGCTGGTCCATCCAAAGACAAAATCATTTCGAGGTATTAAAACTATATGATGATCTTGATGTGCAAAAGATGCATGACAAAGTACAATCAGCTGAAACTATTGAGTCAAATATTGAAAATATGGGTAATATCAATGTTGTCCCATATGATCAATATGTGAAACAAAGTGAAAGTGAGGTTGTACCAAGTGATGCATCTTCTGCGATCAATGATGACTATGTTTTTGATGAATACACTTGCATGTGCCCACTGATGATTCTTATCTCTGAACTTAATGCCTATAAAGAGCGAGTTGCCATTTATGAACAACGTGCTAAGTTTGAGTTAACTACTGCGTGGCGAGTTGGATAACCAAATGAATACAATTATTAGAAAAAGTAATTTTAGAGAAGAAGTGTTAAAACAAGAGTTAAACTCCTTACAAGAAAAGCTTTCTAAAGCTGCTAAGCAAAAACAAGAACTTCAAGAAAATGTTAAAATGCTTAAGCAAGAATTTCATGCTAAGGAATCAAAACTTTTGAATGATTTTTCCAATCTAAAAACTTTGAAGAACAAGCTTGAAAATAAGTTGTACGTACAAGGGAATACCATTCAAACTGCTCACATGATCACTAAGCATAGAGTTTTAAGCGATAAGCATAGTGTTCCCATTATAGATAAACCAACCACGAGGCGGTAAGATGCAAAAGCGCTCAAAATGTAATCTATGATGGCAATGAGATTCTTAAACCTAGTCAGAAACCTAGTTGCGTTGAGTGCACTGAGGAAGATAGAAAATTAGATGATGCATCTAGGGAGAAAATGAATAAGAAGCTAGAAGATCCTGAATGTAAAAGAATAACACAACGATCAAACCCCATGATTACAAGAAGGAAAACTGGATCTCCTTAAACAAATTTAAGCCTCAAACGTTGTTAACACCTAAACAAGTTTTCTGGAAAAGGGACTTAGATAAGCAAAAAGCTGAAAATCTTGTTGAAACAAACCCTCCCCTTAGGAAAATGCCTGCAACAACTGTATATCCTCCAAATACACCAATGCATTTAGTTCCTAGAACTATTGCCACTAAGAGCAAGACCTTAATCAGTCAATATGTTATTCTTCAACTATTTGTTGATTTTGAGAAAACTTGTAAGAAAAGGATCACACCCTCTGGGATAACTGAAGGGGAAAGGGGTTTTGAGCAAACAAAAGAATGCTATCTAGCTGAGGTCATGCCTTTCTTTAAACAACTAAAAGATCAATTTGAGAGTCTTAAAAGGGATAGATTCAAACATTAAAGGAATGGAAAAGGAATTTGATGCAATGATAGTTGAGGTTAGTGACTATGAGCGAGCATTAAAATATAATGAGATTGAGAGGAAAAACTTGCATACCTTGAATGAGAATCTTATTTCGGAATGTATTGCTCAAGATGTGTTTTACACTGCTACGAATTGTTCCATTAATGCTTCTCAATTTCATGAATTATCATTTGCTCGAAAGTCTCCCATGATCGTGTCATTGAACTTGAAAAGATTAATTCGAAACTTAATGAGAAAATTGATCGGGATGATCACGATAATTTGGTAAAGCATCTTTCTAAACTAGAAGTTGAACATTTTGATTTACAACTAAAATATCAACATCTTAAAGAAAATGTCAAAACCTCAAATATCAAGACATCCTCGGATGTTCGAGTTTGATGCGTTTTTGAAATAAACAAGCGTGATGAGCGATTCGAGCTCATTGCAACACGATCAGAAAGTTGAAAGCCCAAATCTCTCAATTAAAGGGTGAAAAAACAATGTATTGGATCCCAAATGCCTCCTCCTTTAGATTCTCGGTACTCTCAAACTTTTCATCTTCAAAACTTAGTTAATGCCTTACAAAAGGAAAGCGAGAGTTTTCTAGAAGAAAATGAAAAAGTTAAACGACACTTTAAAGAGTTATATGATTCAATGAAAGTCACTCGTGACCAAAACAACGAAAAATAACGTCTTTACAAAAAAATGAGAATCGAGAAGTCGAGGAAAATGGGAAAGCGCCACTTGTTTTTAATAAGAATGTTGCTTCAAAGTCACCCTCGGTATTTGCAAATACACTGTGACAGTTAAATACATTCCTCCTCATCTTAGGAATAATGAACCTGCGTTTCATGACTATTGTGCTCACCTTAAGGATAGTCTAGAATGTCTCAGTGAGATTGTTGAAGAGGATTTCATTAATAAACCTCTTGATAGAGAAATTAGGTTTGCTTGCCTCAAGGCCAAACGATCTCAAGAGCTGCTAGAATGTGTAATTGCAACATGTCCTAAATCCTTAGGTGCAAAAGGCAAAGCTGTGATGCCTTGTTCTATGCCTAGTGCCAAGCATACAAACCATTCTAGGCCCGTTTAAGAAAGTGAACACCAATGTGCCTTCTAGTAGTCTGAGACCCTTGCACATCTAGTTGGGAATGCAAAAGTAGATCAACCAACTAATGTTCCCATAATTCCCTCTACAGGAGTAATCGGTGACATTAAAGCAAGCGGGTCAAAGCCTCCGGGCAATACCAAGCAAGATAGGACCTCGCAAGCTAAGAATGTGCATTGGAAGAGAGTAGAAGACCAACCTAGGAACTTTAAGTTTGAGTTGAATAAAGCGAATCGTGTTGATTCTAGTATTAGCCATAAGCGTCTTGTAATTAATTAGATTCGATACTATTTGCAAACCATGTAATGATGATGCTTGAATTCATTGCTAATCATGATTATGGTGTGAATGCTTTGTCTAATGTTGTCAAATGCCAAGTTAAAATTGTTAATGCTAAAAATCATGCTAAGAAGGCTAAAAGGCAAAAGCGAAAGAAAGTTAGAAAATAGTGGAAACCCACGGGAAGAACATTTAGAAGGATAGGTTATCAATGGATACCTTTTGGCCATAAGAATAATCAATTTTGCCCTCAATCTGCTAAGACTATGCCCACTAGAAAATGGATGCCTATTGGTAGAACTATTCCCTTAAGAAGTGAACATACTTTGAATAGGTCAAATCTGGACACCAGACTTGCATCTATTCCTAATGATTCCATTGCTTCTACTTCTGATATGGATGTTTCTATTTACGATGTGGGTGTTCCAATCATTGTTACTAACCAAGTGGAACCCATTCTTGCATGGGGATCCCAATTATCGATTATCCATTCTTGTGCGTGTTCAAGCTGCGGTCGTTCAAATCGTTACGTGGTACTTGGACTCGGTTGTTCCAAGCATATGACTGGAGAACGGTCGCGGCTCATGAACTTCGTGAGCAAATTCATCGGGACAGTTAGATTCGGGAACGATCATTTGGTGCTAATTATGGGTTATGGAGATTATGTTGTTGGTGATAGTGTTATCTCTAGGGTATATTATGTGGAAGGTCTTGGTCATAACTTGTTCTCTGTTGGTCAATTCGTGATTCGATCTAGAAGTGGCCTTCAGAAAACATACTTGTTTAGTTAGAGAACTTGATGGTAAGGAACTTTTAAGAGGAACACGTGGTTCAAATCTATACACCATCTCTATCGAAGATATGATGAAGTCTTCTCCAATTTGCTTTTTGTCAAAGGCTTCAAAAACAAAGTCATGGTTATGGCATCGTCGTCTCAATCACTTGAACTTCGGCACCATCAATGATCTCTCGAGAAAGGACTTAGTTGTAGGTTTACCTAGACTAAAGTATGAAAAGGATCATCTTTGTTCGGCATGCCAATTGGGAAAAAGCAAGAAGTATGCCCACAAACCTAAACCTACAAACTCATTCTGAAGTTCTTCATACAATACACATGGACTTATGTGGACCCATGAGAGTGCAGAATATCTTTGGGAAGAAATATGTGTTAGTTGTGGTTGATGATTACTCGATTCACGGGTTAAGTTCCTAAGGACAAAGGATGAAACTCGGATATCATCATCAAACTTATCAAGCAGTGCGAGTTCGACTTAACAAAGCTGTCGAGAATCATCCGAGCAGACAATGGGCGAGTTTGTTAATAAATAACTTAGTGAGTTTTATGAAAGTGTTGGAATCGGTCATCAAAGAAGTGTTCCACGAACTCCTCAACAGAACGGTGTAGTTGAAAGGCGAAATCGAACTCTTGTGGAAGCCGCAAGAACAATGCTGATTTACTCAAAGGTTCCAATGTTTCTATGGGTGAAGCCATTGCCCTTTGCATGCTACACTCAAAATCGTCCCTAATTCACACTGCCCATGGAAAAACTCCATATGAACTTGTCCACAATAGAAAACCTAATCTCTCATTCCTTCGTGTGTTTGGTGCATTGTGTTATCCAACTAATGATGGTCAAGACTTAGGTAAACTAAGAGCTAAAGCGGATATTGGAGTTTTTGTTGGTTATGCACCAAACAAGAAGGGTTACCGAATCTACAACAAGAGAACCCGAAATATCATGGAAACAATTCACGCGTTACGTTCGATGGTGACGGTCAAATGGCTCTGGACAATCCAGTTCTAGGACCCACTTCAAAACAGTCCCATTGGTTCATCCCTTGTACCAAACTTTCTAGCAACTCCATATGTACCTCCATCTGAAGATGATTTAAAGAAATTGTTTGATCCAATGTTTGATGAACACTATGAACCAAATGCGGATGAAATGTCAATTCCATCAACGAGAGCTCTTATCCTGTGAATGAAGTGAACCCTTGAGTCTCAATATCATTAAGTCAAGAAGCGCCTGCTGCTGATCACTCCGTCTCATCAACAAATCATCAATCATCAAATGTACATCATGGAATTGTTTATGGCATCAATGATGAAGTTAATCCCTTTGCTACTCCCGAAGATGCTCCATTTGAAAATATATTTGCTCTGAATCATCATCGAACCATCTTCATCGGGAGACATCGACTCTGCTACTTGAGTTCCACAACAACAACCACATGAACACCTTAGAAAATGGACACATGATCACCCATTAGACAACATCATTGGAAACCCCTCTCGTCCGATATCCACATGGAAACAAATTGCAACCGATGCCTTATGGTGCTTCTTCAACTCCGTACTCTCTAAGGTCGAACCAAAAGACATTAAAACCGCCATGAATGAAGGCTAGCGGTTCAATGCCATGCAAGAATAAATTCATGAGTTTGATCGACTTGATGTATGGGAATTAGTACACGCTCAGATTGTGCTATGATCTTTGCTCTAAAATGGATCTTCAAAGTGAAACTTGATGAGCATGGTGATGTCTTAAAGAACAAGGCTCGATTGGTTGCAAAAGGATACCGTCAAGAGGAGGGTATTGACTTTGAAGAATCATTTGCTCAGTTGCTCGTATCGAGGCAATCAGAATCTTCTTGGCTAATCTTTGCTAGTAAGAACATGGTTGTATCGGATGGATGTTAAAACCGCCTTTCTTAATGGAGATTTAAAAGAGGTGGTTTCGTCGGTCCAACCGAGAGGGTTTTGTGAATCCTGATCATCCTACTCATGTCTATCGCTTGAAAAAGGCCCTTTACGGTTTAAAGCAAGCTCCTAGAGCATGGTATGATACGCTATCAAAGTTTCTTCTATCTTGGATTGAAAGGAAGCGATTGATCCGACATTGTTCACCAGAAAGTCGGGCAAACATTTAATTCACGTTCAAATTTATGTTGATGATATTATCTTTGCCTCGTGACCCCCTAATGAATGTGACCATTTTTCAAATGAAATGGGTTCCAAATTTCAAATGTCAATGATGGGACAAATGTCATTTTCTTGGGATTACAAATTTCACAAAGTCCGGAGGCATTTTTATAAATCAATCTAAATATGCAAATGAGATTTTAAAGAAATTTGGATTTGATCATGTGACACCGTTGACACTCCCATGATAGAACGTACTAAACTGGATGAGGACCACTCGGGGATCATGGTAGATCAAACGAAATATCGTAGTATGATTGGATCCCGATGTACCTCACGAGCTATGAACCAGACATCTTGTTATTTGTGTGCATGTGTGCTAGATATCAGGCTAAGCCTACCCAAAAGCACCTTGAAGCGGTTAAGCGGGTCTTTCGGTATCTCCAAGGAACCATCAATATGGGACTATGGTACCGAAGGACACGGTATGTCACTAACGACCTATCTGAGATCTTGATCATGCGAGGATGTCAAGATACCGTCGAAGTACATCGGGAGGTGCTCATTTTTTGGGTGATAAGCTTGTGACCTGGTCTTCAAAGAAGCAAATGAGTACTTCTATTTCCTCTATAGAGGCTGAATACATAGCCATGTCATCTTGTTGTGCTCAAATCCTTTGGATGAGATCCCAATTATCTGACTATGGCTTTGAATTCAACAAAATCCCTCTTGTGATAATAAAAGTGACATTGCTCTCTCATGCAACAACGTTCAACACTCAAGAGCAAAGCACATTGACATCCGACATCATTTCATCAGGGAGCAAGTGGAAAACGGTGTGGTGGAACTCTATTTTGTGAAGTCGAATACCGGTTAGCGGACATCTTCACCAAAGCTCTTCCTAGAGAACGTTTTGAGTTTATTCTTCCTCGACTTGGCTTGAAAAGCCTTCAACGAAAACACTCAAGCGTCTTGGAGGAAGGCGAGGAGTAAAGGTCTATTCTTCATCTATATTTTGTATATATTTATTCAAAAAGCAAAATACAAAATTATAAAACCTTCAAAAAGAAAATAGAAAAATATAAAACGTTCAAAAATCCATAAAAATCGAAAACTCGAAAAATCTCAAAAATTATTGTCTTTTCTGTCTTTTCTTTCTTGATTCGATATATATCTACGGTCTTTGTCTTTGTCATTCAAAAGTGACACGGGACTTTAGATGTTGTTGAACATTTAAAATAAAAAATCAAAAAATAGTTTTGGGAGAAAGTAAAACAATGGTTTATTGTCATTTCAGGCAGTAACCCGCTTTTCAAAGAAAAACGAGCCATGCTTTTTCTCATGTTTCAAACCTAATGCTCTGATTCTAAAACAAATGTTTGTCATCAACAAGACAAATGTTTAACTTCAAATATTTTTCCTTCTAAAGATTCCTCTGAAAAATATTTGCAATCTTATGAAAACTCAATTGTTTTGAAAACACTTGGACTCTATTTTTGAAAATCAAAAGAACTTATCAAGTGTCAAAATATCAATTCATCAATCAACGACTTTCGTCATTGATTGAGGGGGAGAATGATTTTCAATTAAATCTAAAAGTGTTCTTTTCAAACAATTTGCACTTAAATGAGTAAGGTCTACTCTAAATGTTTTACAAAATGTTACACAATTGGTTCGGATCTTGGTTATTATTATGTATTCAAAAGATAATTATGCATGTTTAATCAATGGAGTTTAAAGTCTCAAAATCCAATCCTTATCGGTTAAAACGTTTTCATAATCAAGTCACAATTCTCCTTAAAAGCTTTCAAAATCAATTTAAATCTCTAAGAGATCACAAATCTCAAATGATTTGATAATTGTGATCGGGGAGAATTTGTGATTTAAATTGGATTTAAACTGATAATTCGATAAATGGTTTCATAAGTGTTTAGCATGTTTTCCTCCCAAGTGACAAAGCGATTTCAAATTTTCCATGCACATGTTGAGGGGGAGCATCTACTTTAAACCTCAAATTATTGAAATGTGATTGAAATGTCTCTAAGTCAGGGTTCCCTCTAATATGTGCAAAACTCTTTCAAAATTCGAGGCACATATTGAGGGGAGCAAACTTGTGAAAACCTCATCCTTCCTCAAAATGTTTTATCTACTCAAATTGATTGGGAAGTGATGATGATCATTTTAGAAAATGTTAATCAAAAGATTGGACCTTTCATTCTTAATCTAACGATTTCAAAGATCTCTTGCCTCCATGTGCTAAACAAATTAATTTTTATGCATATGTTGAGGGGAGAATTTCTAAAATATCAAAACAATTAAGATACAAAATGCTTTGATTCTATATCACAAGTATCTTGATTGATTTTCAAATGGTTTTCAATTGGTTCCAATGGCGGATGAACAATACCAAAAAGACCGACCAACTTTACTTTATGTATGGTGATATAAGGATGATAAGGTTAGGTTGAGTTCCCATGATCCTTGAGAACGGAGGGATCTACCCTAGGACAATCCACTAGATAGTGTAGAAGTCCTTAGGTATGATGAAAAAAGGAGAAAAGTGAGATATGGGAAGAGTCTTGGTGAGACTGAGCTAGTACTGGAATAAACCCAACAAGGTTCTAGTTATGAAGTCTCGGTAAGAGCTGAAGGGGTTGAAGAATGAAAAATAATTGAATTTGAAAAGGGTGAAAATAAATAGCCCTCCATTTAATTCAACCTTAGGGCGAGAAACGGGTTCAATTCATATACTACTGGTGGTTACCAAGGTAACATCGGTATTGAAGACAAGGCGTCATGGACCAAGTGGCGCTTGCACTTCAACTTTCCAAACCACTCAAGTTCCTCTTAAAAGGGCTTGTTTCATTCTCACGGGAACCGACATAATCTATCGACTTTCTCTTAGAGATTGTTGATATTGAAGAAGGAGACCCTCTCCCTAGTCTCGGCATAGGAACCAAATATGCACAATTGAGTCTAGAGCCACGAGATCATCAATAAATCTCATTAGGACACTTTCAATGAAGACTCTCTGTTTCACACAATGTGGAAAGAGATTATATCTTATGAGTCCTACGCATTATCCTTGTGGTATTGCCAGAACATCCGAGTGATATGCATACATATTCACAATGAAGATGGAAAGCCTTCGGGAGCCAACATCAAACAAGCTCTGGTAGGTGGCATGTGAGATCTATCCAATAGATCAACCATGTGACAACTGAGCGAGAAACAATGGGCGATTCAACTTTTGAATCAATCCTGGTTCAGGTTATGGATTGACGGATACCTTTGAAAAACCGGTCGTTGTGCTTAAAAACTCTTTTCTTTAGCACATCGATTGTGTACTTATTTCTCAAAATAAAAGGTGTTTATGATTGATAATTGATTTTCATTAAAACCTTCGTTGTATTGCAAAAACAATTTCTATTGAGCAATACACGATTGTTTTTCAAATATTTTTTCATCAATCAGTGAATCTCATTTATTTGGTTCACTCACTCCGTGTTGTCTTCTTTGAGGCGTTCGGTTTGAGAACGGCTAGAGCATTGCGAAACCACTGTCAGAAATTCTTGAATTATACGATCACGAGCAATACTTGTCTTGATCAGCGAGGAACCGTGGGCGTGTACCTCAATTCTCGAAAGTGATCAAAGACACTTTCGATGTTTATTGCTAAGCGTTTTATGCGGTACACCCGGCGTTTGGTGATCGAATGAGCGGTCAATCCATAACCACATGCTCACACAACACATTCATATCTAAAGAAATCATGATTAGTGCATCAATGACTATGATATTTTCACTCCATGCTTACGCTACGGTGCGCCAATATCATGAATCAACGAAAGCTTCCGCTACTCTGATAAGAAGATATCATGATCCGGAATGTGAGCATGTCGGTCCAAAAGTCACAACATCACATAATACCAACACCACAATGGATGAGTCGAGATTAATGTGGTGATGATCTCAAAGCGGCTCATAATTCATTATCACGTGGATCGGTTAAAGACCTCCACTCGATTATCCAAACATGCGAAAATGAAGAATCAAAGACTACGAGCTCTGAGACAAGAATCCAAGAAAAATCTCAATGTAATATCTGTTTGTTTTCTATGTAATTTAATGTGTGTTTAAGGTGACCTCCCTTAGGGGGAGATTGTTAGGATTTGGAAAATCCAGTAGTTAAAGTGTCGGTCACCTCAAGTATATGTAATCGTTAGAAAGCTCGTAGTCGTAGTTATTTGATGTTAAGTAGTATTTAGTTTATGTAACACCGTGGAGGACGGACGGGTCTTTACCCACTGTATTCCTGATCCACAACCCATCAGGTGGCGTTTTATTGTAAGACTATAAATACTCTCTACCTCCCAAGGTAGAGAGTTGGAGCTCATAATAAGATTTTTCTTTCTCTCACTAAAGTTCCTAAACCTCTAACTTTCTCTCTCTAAAACCTTTGTGTACGCCACCTTTGTTTAGTGGTTTGATGTGTATGTGAAATCCAATATGTTACATTACGAGTAAGAGGAAGTTTACGACTAAGAAGCAGTTCTGAGTAAGCACCATCATCTTTACGACTAAGGAGATTACGAATAAGACCAAGTTTTAACAACAAATCACGTTTCAATCATCTACAAAGATCCATCATCAACAGAAGTTTCAAGATGTCTCAACCACCATATTTTAACTACTTTCCCCACCAATATCCTTAGCAACAACAACAATTCCCGCAACTACCACAACAACAAGTTTATTAACAACAAAAATCATTTGCACAACCTCAACTACAACAATTCCCTCAACAACCGTACCCTCAGCAACAACAATGGTTTCCACCTCAATATGCTATGCAATCTACTCTTTGTTATACATAAGGAACCTCATTGGTTTGCAAAGATGTGTGAGGATATCAGAAGTCAACAATCAATTCATGAAGCTGGATCTCTTGATAGACCAACAATGCTCACTCCCGAAAACTATGTTCAATGGGTCAGTTGGTTCTTTAGGTTCTGCGACCTTAAGAAACCTCATGGAAAATATTTGAAGAAGGTCATCCTTGAAGGTCCTTTTCAAATGCCAACTGTGACGATTCCTGGAGATCCAACCGCTAATCCACCAAGACTTGACACTACTTCCATTTTCCTTGAAACTCAACTGACTGAACAACAACAACTTCACCTTGAAGCAGATGAGCTCAAAATGGAATACATTCTTCTGGGATTACTTAATCCAATTCTTCGAAGTGTTGATGCTCAGAAAACAGCAAAAGACATGTGGGAACATGTTCACCTCTTAATGGAAGGCACTGAACTCAATCAGGAGGACATGGAATCAAAACTTTACCTACCTTATGAAATGATAATGATTGATCCAGGGGAGTCATTAGACTCATACTATCATCGATTCACAAACATCATCAATGATTTGGACAGACACAACATAATTTTGCCCAAAATTGCTATCAACACAATGTTTCTAAGTTGCCTAAGTCCTGACTGGGAGAAGTATGTCACATTCATCCGTCAAACTAAGAACCTTCACAATGACAAGTATGGGTTGTTGTATGATTATCTGAAGCACTATCAGAAGGAAGTGGACAAAGATCGAGCTCTCCGTGGAATCTATGCACCTTTACCAAATGCTAATTAACTTGATTAGATTTCTCAATCTTTTGCCTCATAATTTCCTCAATTTCCACAACAGCAACAAGGCTTTACTTACCCTCAACAACCACCATCTGCCCAGATCACTCCATATGATCCCTCACAGCAATCAAATGATACTCAAATGATTCCTTACAACAACAACTCAGATTCAGCACTTTACAGTGAAACCTAGAATGACGATGAAGAAGCATTCAACACGTTGAATCAAGGATTTAGACTAATTGCTCGTGCCTTCGGGAGATTTGCAAACAAATTCAACAATCATCCTCGTACCTCATCCAATACAAGGAATCAAGATGTTGTTCAGAATGGAAGGGTTGAGGTTCAGAATCATAACAATGGACGTCTGATGGGAAATAGTAGCTATATGGGTAGTGGAAAAGGGTATAATGCTTCTAGTAGGAACAATATGGCTGCTCCTCCGCAAGTTCATATTGTTGATCAAGGGAATACTTAGAATGGGAACACGGTCCTTCGATGTTACAACTACAATAAAAAGGGTCATCTGGCTAATGCATGTCCAAAATCAAGAACCAGAGGAAGTGCTTATCACAAGGAAGCTCTAATCCTGGCTCTTAAAGATGAAGCTGGTGGAACTCTTACAAACAAGGAACAAAGCTTCATGGCAAATGCAGAATCTGATGATGATATAGAAGACTTGCAAGCTAATGCAGCTGTGATGTTAATGGCAAACATGCAAGAACTCCACATGAGTGATACGTGCCCAGTCTATGATACTGATGGCTTGTCTCAAGTACCAGATCCTAATATGTGTCTCATACATGAATAGATATCTCCGCCTGCATCTGCATCCAACAAGGAGCAAAGTGTTCAAAATGAGCCATCAACATCTCATCAAGATGATGATCAAGTTGACCCCGTTGTTACATTTGATGATCCCATTGATGCTTATGTTGATACTCACGTTGAACAAATTGAACCTTCGTCTAATCCAGATCCATAGCTCATGACCTTATTTATGACCACTAAATCTCAAGTTGAAAAATGCAATGAAATAAATGTTAATCTAAAAGAAAAGGTTGCATTATTGACTGCGGATCTTGAATGCTATAAGACACAACTTGCAAACATTGAAACAAAAGAAAAACGCGAACAAAGTTTTGAAGTCGCATTTCAAAAGTCTTATTTAAAAGAACAAGAATTAGAACAACATATACGAGATCTAGTCGCTTCAAAAAACAATTTGATTTCTCAAATGGAACAAGAAAAATTTGAAAACAAACAATAAGTTGACACTCTTACTTCGGAAATTCAAAAAACCAAGCTTGATTTGTCTTCGTGTCAAAATAGTTTTTCTGAGTTTAAACAAACCTCAAGGAAGCGAGTTGATCTGTATCTTGATGAAATCGTCGACTTGGAAAACAAAATCAAAGAATTTCAAAATATTGTGTGTAAACATGGTGAGTCAATCACAACAATCGAAAAGTTCACTTTTAAGCCAAATCCAGATGGATATGGGCCAGATCTTGCTGATACTAAACCACGTTTTTTACATAGAGCATTCAACGCAAATCCAAAGTTATATAGTGTAAAATATCTTCTTGATGAATCTATTGTACGTGTTGTTGAATATAACTTTGAAGAGGAACAAGATGCGGAAGAAGAGGAACAAGATGCGGAAGAAGAGAGTTGATCAAAAGTGCCTCATATTTCGAAATCTTTTGTTCCCCAGCAGGATAAAACTAATACACCTTGGGTTATCACACATATTAATGAGTCGTCTTTTGACGTTGGTCCCGTTAAACCCGTTGCACGAATTAGTGGTCCTTCACCTTCTTTAAGTGAAATCACACCATTACCTGAAAGATATCTCATTCTCAAATATTTTGATACATTCATGTCAAACATTAAAATTTTGGAAGAGGCAATTGAACGAAATTCTGAAATAAAAGCTGCGACTTTTCAATCGGCTTATGCCAAAGAACAAAGAAAAATATTTCAAACTCAGCTTTTACCTCATGTTCATAATTTGCGTATGTGTGCAACACATTGGGAACGGGAACTTCAGAATGAAGTTGGACAAATGAAAACAATTTTCAATGAAATAGAAACGTCGATTTTGAAAACAAAAAAGAAAAATAAATTTTTTCAGAATCATGTTGGTCGAATCTTGGAAGATGTTATATGTGCTGATACTATATCAATTGTGTTGTATTATACTGCTACATCTGCTTGTGATAATGTTATTGCTGTTAATTCATGTGATGGGGAAAATGATAATGTGTCAAAAATGGAAAATTTAAAAGCTGAAAAAGAGTGTATGTTAAAGGAACTTTCAGAAGTAAAACTTCGTCTTCACTGGTGTCAAAATGATAGTATCGATCGTGAAATTGCTTTACAAGCAAAAGTCAAACAGTTGGGTGAAAAATATTTTGAACCAAAACTTGAACAACTGGATGATGAGAACGCGTCTTTGAAATGTCAACTTTTCAAATACGAACAAAAGATTGAAAAAGTTAAAAAGGAATACAGAACCATATTTGATTTTCTCAAAAAGACACGTGCTAAAGCGTCAAAAGATCTTGATCCTCACCTTGCTTACACCCGTGAAATACTAAGTAGAAATGGACACTTACGTTCAGAAAATCAAGAACTAGAACACACTATCATTGAGTTGAAACAGAAATTGGTGAAACTTGAGAAAGAAAAATCTAGTATAACAAATGTAATTGCACCTGTAATGTTTAGAGTTGATAC
Source organism: Chrysanthemum makinoi (assembly GCA_910596185.1). Classification (NCBI taxonomy): domain Eukaryota; kingdom Viridiplantae; phylum Streptophyta; class Magnoliopsida; order Asterales; family Asteraceae; genus Chrysanthemum; species Chrysanthemum makinoi. The sequence goes on along the minus strand of OU343225.1, from coordinate 236,577,607 downwards.
TAGGAAGCCCACTGACAAACCACAAGATACTAATGTGATTCCTTCCACTTCTACAAGAGTAGTTGCCTCCACTTCTAGCGTTAGCAATTCACAGCTTACGAGCACTCAAAGAAGAATAGGAATTTGCAACATAAAAGTAGAACACTAAAAGCCCCTGAAGTAGAAGATCATGCTAGGACTTTGAATAAAACACCTGTTGCACCTGCTTTAAATATTGCGTTAGACAAATGTAATAGTAAAGGCGATGTAACAAATGTTAAATCTTTAAGTACTTTGGATGTTATATTTGAAGCTTCTTGTGTATTGTTTCGCAAAAGTATGTTTTCTATTTGTCATAATAATTGTGTTGCTAAATCTATTTTGTCTCGTAATCGGGACCTATAAATGACATTACCTCTAGGCCCACTATTGCTTCTAAGTCTGTGCTAGGAAAACCGCCTATTGTAGTTTCTGAGAATATCATTGATGCACCCATAGCTCCATCATCACCTCCTAGGAAGATACCATCACCTAGTGAATTCACTAAGACAAAAGCACGAACTAGTTAGACTTGGCAGAGATGGTTACAAAGTACACCTGGTTTTTAAATGGATACCTAACATTATTAACATGTGTGCTACAACTGTAACGGAACCCACTAACTCTACGGGTTCCACCTCTACCTCTATTCCACCTTCATCTTTTGTGTGTATTGCAGGTGATACAAATCATTCTCTGGATATTTGATAGCGGTTGTTCCCAGCACATGACAGGAAACATCAAACTTTTACCAAACTTTGTTGCAAAGTTCATTGGCACCGGTTCGGGAATGATCACTTCACGATATAATGGGCTACGGGACTACATCAATGGGAACATCGACATTAGCAGAGTTTACTATGTTGAAGACACAATCTTTTCTCAGTCGGTCAATTTTGTGATGGTGATTTGGAAGTTGCTTTTCAAGAGAAAACTTGTTTCATTAAGTGATCTACAAGGAAATTATCTCATGTCAGGAACCCATTCATCAAGCCTTTACACAATTTCAATGCAAGACATGGTCACCTCATCTCCTATTTGTCTACTCTCTAAGGCAACATCAACAAAATCATGGATGTGGCATAAGAGACCTTCACATTTGAACTTCAAAACCATAACTGATCTTGCACAACACAAACTTGTTGAAGGTCTTCCAAGATTTCGGAATTCAAAAGACCACTTATGCTTAGCTGGTGAACAAGGAAAAATCACTCATGCACATTTTCCTTCGAAGGTTGAAAACAATACTCAACATGTTCTTCACCTTCTTCACATGGATTTGTATGGCCCAATGTGTGTACAGATGATTAATGGAAAACGCTACATTCCTATAATCATTGATGACTACTCAAGATGGACTTGGATTTATTTTCTTCGAAGTAAAGATCAAGCTCCGCCAATGATCATCACCTTTCTCATGAAAATTCAAGTTCAGCTTCGTAACATGGTCAGACAAGTCAAAAGCAGAGACGAGGAACCAATTCTTGAATCAAACTCTTCGGGAATATTATGAGAAAGTGGGAATGGAGCATCAAACATCCATTGCAAGAACACCAAAACAGAATGGAGTTGTCGAAAGACGAAACCGAACGTTAGTGGAAGCTGCAAGAATGATGTTGATAAATGCTAAACTTCCAGATTACTTGTGGTACGTATCAACTACATGCTATACTCAGAACCATTCAATGATCACAAAACGCCACAACAAAACATCATACGAGCTTATCCATAACCGAAAACCCAACCTCAAACACTTTCATGTATTTGGTGCTCTTTGTTATCCAAATAATGATCGTGATGATTTTGGAAAACTCAAGGTTAAATCAGATATCGGAGTCTTTGTCAGATATTGTGAACACTCTAAAGGATACCAAATCTGGAATCATCGTACAAAGGAAATTATGGATGCAATTCATGCTAATTTTGATGAGCTTACAGAAATGGCTACTGAGCAAAACAACTTAGAACCCGGACATAATCGTCTTAACTTCCCAAAATCATCAGCTGACCAACAATTCCAACTTACTCGTCGTCAAATGGAAAAGTTGTTTGCTCCTCTATTTAATGAAGACTTTGATCAACGTGCTCCAGATGTATCAAATGTTTCCACTGCTCAACCTGATCAAATTCCAATCCCTGATACACCTGAAACAACAACAACTGTTGCTGATGCACCTCCGGTCGAATATTAAAAAACAACTGAACAAACCACTTCCAATGAAAATGACCTAGCTGATGATCCTTTAAACCTAAATGTAACTGCACTTGCGGATTATGATAGAAATGCGTTCTTCAACCCTTTTGCATCAGAAACAACCAATCCAGATGTTCTTTGAATCTTCAACCAGCCATTTGGATCCACCTAATCTGCACAATGTATATCAACACCAACCTTCAACACATAGAATGACCAAAAATCATTCTCTTGTTAATATTATTGGCAACCCTAACCAACCAGTCATAATAAGATAATGCCTTCACACAGACGGTGAAAAATGCATTTATGCACTCCTCGTCAGTAATACCGAACCCAAAAACATTAAGGAATCAATGACTCATGACAACTGGATTGAATCTATTCAAGAAGAGCTGAACCAGTTCAAAGTTTAGAAGTATGGGAATTGGTTGAAAGACCAACATGCGTCTACGTCATTGGTCTAAAATGGATTTGGATGAATTAGGTAGATCTTTGAAGGAACGGTCATTCGAAACAAGCCACGTCTGGTGGCTAAGGGTTATCGTCAGGAAGAAGGTGCGACTTTGAAGAATCATTCGCACCGGTTGCTAGACTTAAGGCTGTTCGGATTTTTTTGGCATTCGCGGATCACATGAACATCATCGTCTACCAAATGGATGTCAAAACTGCATTTCTAAATGGGAAACTTTGGGAGATGGTGTATGTTAGCCAACCATAGGGATTCTTTGATCCAGAGTTCCCTAATCATGTCTGAACAAGACTCTCTATGGTCTCAAACAAGCCCCTCGGGCGTGGTATGATAAGTTGTCATCCTTCACGCTTGCTCATAATTTTATCAAAGGATCGGTTGACCCCATCTGTTTATTCAATATCACGGGAACACATTTTAATTGTTCGAACTTATGTGGATGATATCATTTTTTGTTCAACCCACAAAAGTACTCAAATGCTTTTTCAAAACTAATGAAAACAAATTTTGAAATGTCAATGATGGGTGAACTAACGTTCTTCTTAGGACTTCAAGTTCATCATCACCCCGTGGTATTTTCCTAAGTCAGTCCAAATATGCTCTTGATATTTTGAAAAAGAAAATGGTATGCAAACTTGTGACACCTTTAATACACCAATGGCTTCAACCAAGAACTGGATGCTGATTTACATGGGATAATTGTTGACCCTAGAATATACTGTAGTATTATTGGGTCTCTCATGTATCTAACAGACAAGTAGACCGACATTGTATTTCTTTGTATATCTGTGCTCTGTATCGGTCAAGACCCAGAAAAGCACCTCTTAGAGGCTAAAAGAATCCTCCGATACATCAAGGGAACCATTAACTTGGGGATCGGTATCCAGAAGGATTATGGTTTTGAACTAATCGCATTTTTAGATGTTGATCATACAGGGTGTATAGATACATGTAAAAGTATTACGGCGGTTTACAATTCCTCTAACTCACCTCTTGTAATCCATCACATGTGGTTATTTAAATTTGAATTTTTATTTGAAATATGAGGCTCCCCATCACATCACCATCACACTATTCCAACTTATACCCATCTCACCCTTTCTCTCAAAGAAAATAATATTCTTGGCATATCTTCTTCTTTCTATCCATGCTAACTCACCTAACCCAACCATGGTTAACTTCTATCCTATCTCACATAATTTGAATCCGAAGCTCAAATCTTTCCCTTCACTCTATCTCTCAACATCCACATTTCCTTTTCAAAAAAGAATATTCTTTTTGCATATTCTTCTTTTCTATCTATGCCATGTGAGAAATACCCAACTTACCCTTATCCAATCATGCTTTCTCTTTTTCTCTCTTTGATAATTGGATAAACAACCCAAACACTCATTTAAACACTTCACAAATGATTTTATCAAATGGTTATTTTAGTGTGAAGTACAATTGGAGGTTTAGCAAGTTCAGATAGTTAAAGGCCAAAATTCTGAAAAATCGAATCGGGATCCTGGCGCACTGCTGGTGCTCCAGCATGCTGGCAGCATTGTTAATCCCAGTTGGGCAAACGATCTTATATAAAAGCTGACTTAAACTAATATAAAGTGTTAAACACTACGTGGAATTTAATGTTTAACCTTAAGAAGAATACCGATGATTATCACCAAACACCTCAATATATTATTATACGAATACTCTGAATAATATTAGAGTTTTACAACCTTGAAGTGTATCGACTCTTAGATATAACCAATATGTATATCTAACTCTAACCTAGGACCTCCTTTTATAGGCTAAGGAGTCCTTTACAATATACATTACGTATTCTACAAGATAAATATACTTACCATACTTATCTAAATACAATTTGACCTACTCAATACTTTCTAGAATATTACAAGTTAAACCGACCTAACAAGCTAGCAGTGCTTCGTTACATTAGCAGTGGTTCCATACTTCTACTAGCAGTGTATGCATAACATTCCACAGCTGTTCTAAACCAAGCTTAGTTAGAGAGAACAACATACACCCAAAATTAAAGTATTGAATCTTTCATCCATCTCCTCTAGCAAATACCAAGTGTAGAGATATTTGATAAGGATTTAAAAGGTACACTTTTGAGGGGTCATTTAAGCCCTTAATCGACCACTTTTATATCCATTACTGCTAATTTCGTTCCTTTTCACTTTTTAGGTCTCTTGAAGGCAAAATGCTAGAATGACACTTATTTGGACGAAAAGGCATGAATATGTGAAGAAAATGGCCAAAGTCAAGATCAAGACACTCAAGCTGCTGGAAATGCACCTGACGGCGTCACAGATAAAGGGCGACGCCGTCCCTATAATTGCGATGGCTCAGAAGTGAAATTGCTATTTTGTACAGGACGGCGTCAGGCTTTAAAGAGTATGGCGTCACAACTCAGACGACGTAGATTGAGATTCCGACGGCGTCAGAAGATGAAGCCGACGGCGTCACAACCACAAGGTGACGCCGTTACAAAGTTGACTTGGTCAAGACGAAACCTTAATGGCGATCCGACAGTCCACAATTAAAGAGTGGCGCGTCGTAGTTGTAACTCTATATATAGAATTCAAATTTTCAGACTTTTAAAGAGGTAGTTTTGTGGAGTAAAACCTAATAACGATTTTTGGCTGTCTTGGGCAGTATCTTAGGGTTCTCATACCCTATTTTACAACAAGATAGGTAATTTACTTCATTGATTTAATTATGTCTTCAATTGTATGTGTGTATGCTTGCATGTTCACAATGTCCGGCTAATTTACTTGTGTGTTTGCTTAGATCTATGAAACCTAGGTATTGAATATTGATTGGTTGTCTATTATCTTAATTGTAATTGGCCTAGGATTGCAATAGGTCATCATTTTGTTTTTAACGCTTGAGTAATCTTTGTGAACATTAGTTTATAATCGCCTAGAGTTGTTGTAGACTAAAAATCCAAAGATAACCTTAGAGTTAGTTTATGAATCCTAGAGATTTTGTAGGCAATAACCTGAAGGTAGTCTCAAAGAGTTAGGGAAAAAAGCATACCCTACGACCTTAGAAGACACAACGCGTTAAGAATAAGTACGTGACAATTCAACCATCAATAGGAGATAACTAGGGAGTAATAGCATCTAGGTAAACACATCTTTAATCATCATACGAGCACACATCAATTAGACATAGACTACCCCTTAGCTTAGTTAATTAGATAATTATAATAGTAGAGTAATCTGTAGAAATACCACCCCCCAAATCCAATACCCCGAGATTCGTAATTTCAATTTTCTAAAAAAATATAAAAAGATAAAAAATAATCTTCCTCAACCCCAACCTTAGCGTAGTAATTTCTCACTAGCATTCCTATTCCCCTAGAGAACGATATCAATCCCGAGGCTTACCCTAATACTACACTACAACGATTAGGTTCACTGCCTAAGTGGTTAAAAAACTTGCTCGAAGAAAAGGAAGTTTCCTTTGACCCCGAACGCGCGTTGTACGCGTATCAGCTTCTCCTTCAGAATCCATGGGAATGAACTCAAACCTTCTTTTGCAAATGTTTTAAAGCTCCTCAATCTTCTCATAGGAGTAGTTCCTTAGGTTTATAGTTTTCATCTCCATGTGCTTGATAAATCTCATCATCTGATTCCTTCTTTCTTGCTTGGTTGGTGGTTTGTTCTTCTTAGCTTGATAATCTTTAAATTCTCTGTCATGTTTCATCTTTTTCATCATCTCAACCACCATCTTAGATCTTGTGTCAATATCTAATTGACCCCATTCAAACTCATTCCACACTTTCTGCATCCTCTCAGAAGCTTGAAAATAGGTTTGTTCATTGTTCCATTGTTCTATAAGTTTCAGAGAAGCTTCTTCTTGCTCTTGCTTTTCCTTCTCTTTGGCAAGATCTTCAGCATTTAACTTCTCTTGTAGCCTTTTAGAAACTTCTTCATCATATGCAATCTGTCCTTCCCTACTTTCAAACTCTATCTCTTCTTCTTCTGGTTCTGCAAAACCCTTTACCTTTTCCAATGTCAGGTTGAGTAGCCACTGTTCTTTACATAGGCTCACCAATCTTCAAACTTTTAGTAATAGGTTTAAGTGCAGTGGGGATAGGTACAGGGATAGGTTGGGATTGTTTTAGATTCAATAGTTGAATAGCAATCTCCTTTTCAGCTTCTTTAGGTTTTGGTGTTGGTGTTATAGTGGTGATTGTTGTTGTAGCAGTGGTTGCCTCAGCAGTGGAAATCTCTGAAATAGCAGTGGCTAGAACTAAACCAGCAGTGGAATCTGCAACACTAGCAGTGGATGCAACAACATTAGCAGTGGTTTCCTGCACCACTTCCTCCTCCTTTTCTTCAATTTCAAATTTCAAACAATCATTAATCACTACAGATTTTCCTTCCATGATAGTCACCATATAACCATCACCATTGTCTCCACTATCCAAATCCAAATCCAAATCCTCCCCTAAATATGTGCCTTTACTCTTCCCCTGTTTGGATGCATCCTCCAAACTCTGATTTTTTAAGGAGCTTGCCTTCTTTCCCATCTTTCTCACTCTCCTGAATGCAGTAATCCCTAGTCTCCTGAGTCTTTCCAGAACACTCACCCTTTGCTTCAACCTTCTAATTGTTCCAGCCTGAGAGGTTGCCAAATTTTGAAGACCAGAGATTTTAGACTCCATGTTAGTGCATCTATCCGTCACTTCAAGAATTAGTTTCATTGTATCCTCACCACTTCGACCTGTGTCAACTGGTCCGAGAGGTAGATCCTGGGAAATGTCATTATGTAGAAAATCAGTACCCGTCAATCCATTTTGTGGTTCCAAACTACCCTCATCACTTCGAGCTGTGTTAACTGCTCCGAGAGGTGAATCACGGGATATGTGAAACATGGCATCAGACCTAGCCTGAACATCCATGCACCCCAAGTTAGCCAGTTGGCTGGGGATTCCTCCACCTGTATTGAATTCCAAGGAACTCTCCACATTAGGAGTTGCCATTGGTTGGGTCTTACTTATGATTCCATTGCCCTACTCAGCTTCTAAGCCTGAGGCAGTAGTGGAAGCCCTTCCAATCATGTCACCTCCGCACTGTGATGACCTCATGTTCTTCACCACTAATACCAGCCTGAGGTAGCTTGGTGCCCTTCTTCCTCCTTCTGGTAACCAAAATCCTTTCAGGTTGATTAGTTGAGGGTAAGGGATCAGCAGTGGTTGTGGTTTGTGATGTGGTAGCAATGGGATTAGCAGTGGGTAGGATGGGTTGTGAACTTTCCTCTTCTGCAAGTTCTGGTAAGTTAAGCATGTGAGGAAACAGTGGAGTGATAGTCCCAGAAAAATTATGGTACTTCTTTTTCATATGAGCAAACACCTTAGGGACCATATGTAATACAACATACTTTCTTTGATTAGGAATGGGTTCTACTATCTGACTCTCTACCAACAGTTGAATAAACCTAGGATACAAGAAGTATTTACCTTTTTCCTTAACATTCTTCTATAATCCCTCAAAAATCATTCTAGACCAATTAAAAACACCTTGTTGAGAAAGACAAATGATAGCAATGGCAATCTTAGATGGAAACTCATCAAATCCAGTTGTTTTGTTGCTTAGACACATAAGGATGGTATGAATTAAGAACTTACATTAGGTAGAAAACATACCTTTGTGAAACTTAAGTCTATCCCCTCTTCTCTTATACCCCATTTGCTCCAAACCATCAAAAATCTCCTCATTCAATATATTATCTACACCTCTAGCATCCTGAAACTTTAACACACTTCTAATCACCTCCTCTGTAATCAGAACCTCTTTCTCATCAATAACTGCCCTAATAACATCTACGTCATCCCTCAGTTGAAGCTCAGCCATTCACCAAAACTGATGAATGTAGGATTTAAGGATGCTTGGTTCAATATTAATGCATAATGAATAGGACTGTGTTTGATGAATTCGATCATGTCATGAAAACCTTCTGAATGGTCATTCTTAACCAGGTATGCAACTAAGTTATGGGTTGTAGAAAATTCAGTCGCCGTTGTTAGATGATAGTTTGTGAGATGTGGGATTGTTGAAAATAAGAGTTGGGAGTGGTTAGGGTTTGTGTAGAGCGCCAATTGAGAGTGTTTAAAAGACCAATTTAATGATCGGCAGTGATTTGGGGAATAAATAAATTATCACCAGAATGTTTCAAAACAGCCTCTGTAGTTTCCACATTCATCAAAAACCAACTAGCAGTGGATTGCACACCATTAGCAGTGTTTCCAATAAGCCACAAGTGGAAACAACCTGTGCACTCCAATCTTTAAACTAAGACTTCCACTGCAAAATCTTTGGCAAATTCAGTGTGATCATGCATTTGTTTGAAGAATACAACAAAATTTACACTACTATTTTTTTTTTTTTTTTTTTAATCAGCAATTCCTAAAGCTCCAAACGATCGAAATGTACAAAGCTTCTTCAAACCTTCATGACACAAACACAAACCAAACATTACAAACTTTTTTAAGGTTAGCAGGACATCCAGATAACTAGCAGTGGATACAAAATGGGTACTAGCAGTGCTTTCACAAGTTGCTAAGCACCTAGTCAAACAGTCAACCCTATTTATTCACCCATTTACCAAAATAGCTTATAGTCAAACACTTTATTAACTCCTCAACAACTCACACCTTCCAAACATTAAACAAACTAATTTCTCTTTTATTTCTATTTAAGAACAATTCACCCATACACCATACACACCACATATCTTCCAAAAATCTCTCTCAGAAACCATTCACCCAAAGCATCAAAATGAGCAATACCCATCACATACCCATTGAGATCTCCTCTGATTCATCTGATGGTGGTTGGGATTCCTATTTACCACCCAAAAACACTACACTAGCAGTGAGAAACACCAACTCTGCTCCTGCTCCAGTTGGACCTTCATCCTTGCAACTACCACAAGAAGCTATTGTTGAAGGCTCCAGTTCTGAGCTTAGTTCCATGCCCAGCTATGTGTCAGCATATGAAGACACAGATGAAAAACAGTGTCACCTCGTGAGTGTTGATAGTGGCTCCCTTGCGAAATTCCACCTCGGTACAACTTCGGCTCCACTACTAAGACCACTTGCAGCTCCTTCCACATCAGCTCCACCAAAGAGATCTCAGGTGTTAGCACTCCCCAACTCATGAGTTTGGTCAATGGTTGGGGGAAGAGGAAGACAGAGCATGCCAGACTTCGGAAGGGGAAAGAGGCCAAGGGAGTTGATGTTGTTGGATGTTGTCTTTTCATGTTGTAGTCTTTTGATGGTTGTCTTTTGTAAGGATGATGTAATGGAAGCTTGTTGTAATACTGCATCTGTTGATGCAGTTTCTTTAATGAATAAACACTCATGTTTTCTTTTCTTTCAATTTCTACTTACTGTGTGTGGTTTGAATTTTTGATCTGCAAAATTGTTAGTGGGAACAAAAATAACAAGCAGTGGTAATAATTAAACTAGCAGTACTAAGATTTACCGATATCAGTACATTCTATTTACAAAATTTTACAAAACAATTTTGAGACTTAGAGATTGATCATACCTATACTAACTACTAGGTACTGGAACCTCCCCACATCAAAAGCTTTAGTGAGTAGATCAACAATATTATAATCAGTATGTATTTTAACCATTTGGATTAACCTTTTCTCATTACAATCTCTAATAAAGTGATGTATTATCTCAATATGTTTAGTTCTAGAATGCAAAACTGGATTTTTAATGATGCATATTGTACTGTTATTGTCAATGTAAATCTTAGTATGAATGAAATTGTACCCAAAGTCCAGCAATTGATTCTGAATCCAAAGCACTTGACCATAGCAACTAGCAACAGCCACATACTCAGCTTCAATGGTGGAATTGGCCATAATAGTCTGCTTCTTACACTGCCATGAGATAAGCATGCTTCCCAAAAACTGACATCCTCCAGTAGTAGATTTTCTATCCAAACTAGCCCCAACATAATCCTTTGTCAGTATAGGCCACCAAATCAAAAGGTGAATCCTTAGAGTACCAAAGGCCCAATTTAGGATGAACCTTAAGGTATCTAAAAATCCTCTTCACAGCATTCATGTGTGATGTGTTAGGTGTAACTTGGAATCTTGCACACACACAAATGGAGAACATTATATCTGGCCTAGAAGCAGTGAGATACATTAAGGATCCAATCATGGATCTATACAGCTTCACATCAACTCTGGGACTTCCATCATCGGTAGCATGGTTTCGAGTTTCCGTAGGTGTACTTGCACTCTTGACATCACGAAATCCAAACTTCTTCAAGATATCTACATATTTATCTTGATGATGAAGATACCATCATCCTTTGTTGAACCTGTAGCCCCAAAAAGAAAGTGAGTTCACCCATAGCACTCATCTGAAACTTATCATGCATAAGTTTCTCAAACTCCTTACAGCGACTCCTATTTGTTGAGCCAAAGATGATGTCATCAACATACACTTGAACCAACAATATATCATCCTTGAGCTTCCCTTATGAACAATGTCTTGTCAATCAATCCTCTCTTGAAACCATTGTCCAACAAATAAGTAGAAAGGCAATCATACCATGCCCTTAGAAAACCAGGAGGTTGACAAACATAAACCTCCTCATCAATAGTACCATACAAAAAGGCACTTTTCACATCCATTTGATATACCACAAAGTTTTTTAATGAAGCATATGCCAAAAACAATCTAATAGCCTCAATTCTGGCAACTGGGGAAAACACCTCATCATAATCTAAACCTTCAGTTTCTATGTATCCTTGAGCAACCAACCTTGATTTATTCCTAACCACAATCCTCCTTTCATCCCTTTTGTTTATGAATACCCATTTAGTTCCAATAGCCCTCTTGCCATTAGGTCGATCAACCAATGTCCACACCTCTTAAAGTTTGAATTGTAACAGCTCCTCTTGCATTGATTCAATCCAACCTTCTTCTCCTAATGGTTCTTCAACTCTTTTGGGCTCCTTCTGTGACAAAAATCAAGCAAACAAACAATTTTGCAAGTCTTGATGACTGTTCCTTTTGTGAAGTGGCTTGGCAAAGAAACCTTGTTCAGTGAAGGTTTTATGAGTCTTGCTTCTTGTTTGCATTGGGGTATTCAAGTTTCCAAGTATCTGCTCTTTGGGATGATTTTTGTGTATCCTTGTGGTAGGAACTGGACTTTGTATGATGACTGTCTCCAAATTTGTAACATCTGCATCCTTGAAAAAGTCATCCATGTTCTCATCATCAAGGAGTATCCATCTCTTCCAAATCAGGCATGTTAGGATCATCTGGATACTCATCAGAACCAACTAGTGGCTTAGCAGTGTTTCCAAAGAAAGTACTACTAGTTGAACTTGTGCCAGCCGGGGTTTCAAATGAACTAGCAGTAGTTGCAATTGGTTTAGCATTGTTTTTAGCAACTCCCTTATGCTTGTTAATTTCTTCTACCAACACTGAGTTATCTCTAGATAACACTTACTTATCTTGATGATGATATCCCTTTAACCCTGAATCCAAATCATCATCTTCTGAGGGACCCTTCTTTTCAATGATGGGTGAGACAGAACCTACTTTCCAATTCTAAATCAGATAGAATTCTTTTGGAGATTCAGCTTCCTTAGAATTTGTTCTTGCATCAGAATTTTTTTGTGTACCTGCATCAACATTAGTGGATGTACCTGCACTGATTGGCTCATAATTCATAGATTTTGTCAGCATATCAATATTAAACAACCAATCTGGTCCTTTGGTCTCAACACTAGGAGTCTCTTCACTAAACCTAACATGTAGGTTCTCTTCAACTATTCTAGTCCTCCTATTGTATACTCTAAAATCCTTACTATTGAAAGAGTAGCCAATAAAGTATCCATCATCTGCCTTTTCCTCAAACTTGCCTAGGTGGTCTATGGTATTCAAGATAGTAACAGGACACCCAAAAGGTTTTATGAAATCTATCATAGGCTTCCTACCATGTAACAGCTCATAGGGGGTCTTGTTATGAGGCTTCACTACCTTACTTCTATTCTGCACATAACATGCAATACCTACAGCTTCAACCCACAAGGTAGTTGGTAACTTAGATTCAGATAACATTGTTCTTGCAGCCTTAATTAGTGTCCTATTTTTCCTCTCATCTACACCATTTTGCTGAGGTGTCCTAGCAACACTAAACTGTTTTGCCACACAAAACTGATTCATTACATCATTTTTAAACTCAGTTCCATTATCACATCTGATTAGTTTGACTTTATGGTTTAACTAATTTTCTATCTTAGTTATGAAACTCTTAAGGATCTCACTAGTTTCACTCTTAGATGCCAAAAAGTAAACCCAAGAAAATCTGCTATAATCATCTGTAATAACTAGCCAATACTGCTTATGATTCAAACTTCTTACAAAGGTAGGGCCAAATAAGTCCATATGCAACATAAACAGTGGTTGAGTAATGGTGTTCACAGTCTTGGTCTTACAAGAGGCTCTATGTTGGTTACCTTTTTGACAAGCCACACAAAGTTCTTTACTTTCAAAAACCTTAGAAGGTAACCCTCTCACTAAGTTTCCCTTCACCAATTCATTGATTGTTTTGAAATTTAGGTGACCTAGCCTTCTATGCCATAATTTTGACTCATCAACTGATGCCTTTGCAAACAAACAGGTTAAGGTTCTATTAGGAATTACATCTTTCATGTTAAAGCAATATATGTTCTCTTTCCTAGGAACCCTAAGCTGCACATACTTATCATCAGGCATTTTAAAATTAGGTGACAACACCACACATTCAGTTTCCCCAAAAAGTACCCAATTCTTTTTATCACATATTTGGGAAACACTTAACAAATTATACTTCAGTCCCTTTACCAAATATACCTTCTCAAAGTCCAACTTCCCTGTCCTGATTTTTCCTCTGCCAACAATCTTGCCTCCCTTTGGCTCATTGCCAAAAGCCACATAGCCTCCATCATAAGCTTCAAAATCCTCAAGGTTGCACCCATCCCATGTCATGTGTCCAGAGCAACCACTGTCAAAAATTCCTTTATCCTTTAGCGCATCCTATAGATTGCCCTGCACATGAAAGTAAACAGTTAGTTTCTTTTTTGGACCCAAGCCAATACTGACTTGGGTCTGCCCTGTGCATCAACATAGTCAAATTTATTTAAGTCCATTAATGCACTACTGGCATTGTGTAAAACCTGTGTTGTTGGTTTCCATTGCCAGCTAGCTAAGGCCTTTACAACATAAAAATGGCTTCCAACCATCATCAGTTATTACCTTAGGCATTTTCAATAAATCATCTTTTGCCTTAGCAGTGGTAACACTTTTCTTAGTAGTGGAATCGTTTTGCTTAGCACTGAAAACATTTTTTGATCTAGTGGTTGGAACTCCTTTTGGTGCAGCAGTGATTATAGATTTAGTTTCGTTTCTCATTAGCACTGCTCTTGGAACCATATTTCTGTTAGGAAGAGGGATTGTTTTCTTTGAAATTTTTTGATGATTTACCCTTCTCCATTGGTTCCAAACTGGTGGTTGGTTTTTGTTACAGTTTCTCTGTAGATGCTCAAAACTACCACATTTAAAACAAGCCTTTTTAACACTCTTAAACTCTTCCCCTAATATGTTTGAGATTAAGCCATTAAAGTTTCTTTGATTTCCCCTAGATTTGTATCTTTTCATTTGTTCTCTAGGAATCTCATTGTACTCAACAACTTTCTTAGAGATCTGTGCTCCAAATCTAGGCATACCAAAGTTAGCTTGTTTTGAATCAACAGTTTTAATGTTTTCTAACTTTTTAGACTGTGTTGACTCAGACCTCTCTTCCTCAGTATCTAACTCCCAATCTTCAATGATTGGTCCATCAGATGACCTATCAGACACTACCTTAGGTGACTCAGATTTACTATTCTCACCTACAGGTTTGTTAAAACTAAACTCACTGCTGAATGACAACTCTGTTCCAGGTGGTGCATGTTTCATAAGCATGGGTGGCGGCACATCATTGTACCCTATCCCATAACCCTTTTTCATTAATTGACATCCTAATGATTTATTCACTATATCAAAAGCAAAAGTAAGTTTCTCAACCCTAACTACATGTTTTTCTTTGTCATCTAGGACCTCTTGTTTTATACTTTCAGCTTCTTCAAGTTTCTGTTTAAGCACCTTAATTTCTCTATCTCTAATGTCAATCTCACCACCTAGTATGTTTATTTTATCAACATACTCAAACTCACACATGTTACAAAACCTAAGTTTTTTTCTATATTTTGAAGACCAACTCTGTAACCTAAGTTATCTAATTCAAGTCTTTCAACTTCTTTCCTAAGACTTTCTACCACAGCTTTTAGACCTTCTAAGGTATCCTGACATGACTTATAAGAACACAGAGAACTATTTGAATTGTTAGATACCTCAGAATCTGAACCAGATGATGATGAAGCATAGGCCATGAGTGCAAAGTTATGCACTTTGGAAGCTTCACTTGCAAGAAAAGCAGCATTGGGTCCTTTTTCAATCTGGTCACTCTAGTCATAGTCACCAAGTCGATCCTGAGCCACCAATGCTGAAGAAGGCTTTGGTTCTTCAGATGCCTTCTTGAAGTTTTCAACATTCCTCTTTGGAGCCATACACTCCCTTGCAAAGTGCCCATTCTTTTTACAATTGTAGCACTCCATCTTGCTTTTGTCAAACCCAGCTTTTCTTTGACCATTATACTTGATCTCTCTTCCAGTCCTCCTCAAAAATCTCCTAGCTTGCAAGGTGAGCATAGCCATCTGCCACTGAAGATTGATTTCATCAAGATCATCAGGATCAATTTGATCCAAATCTTGATTTAACACTGTACCACTGGTTGTGAGATCAGATAGAAAAGCACAGATAGCACCATCACTAATGTTTTCATAAGCAGTGGAAACTTCATAGGTAGCAGTGGTAGTTTCCTGAGTGCTTCTGTTGTTGGTAGACACAAAAGCAATGTTCTGTGGAGATGAGGATGAGCCAGCAATGTTCTTTTTAGACTCATATACCTTTAAGTTTTTGTAGAGATTATCCAAGGTCATCTTTTCAAAGTCATCTTTGTTTCTCCAAACAACTGTATGGATTGCCCATTCAGGTGAAAAGCTTCTGATGAACTTGAGATTGATGTCTTCTTGAGCAACTTTATAGTCCACCAATTTCAAGTGACTGATGAGCTTCTGGAGTCTGTTGTAAGTTCCATCAAGACTTTCTCCACTGAGAGCAGTGAAGTTTTCAAGCTGTTGCTTGGGCATGTTCTTCCTTGATTTTCTGGTAGCATCATTATCAGCAAATCTTTGTTCAATAGCATCCATCAACTCCTTAGCAGTCTCATACTCTTGGAAGTCCAATGCATTCCCATACTGAGAATTCTATGAGCCTTGATCTCCAACTTCCTTTGAGCCTTATTAATCTCACTAACAATTCCAAGCTCTTTTCCATCAACCTTCTTCGGTAATTGATCACCATTCTCAATCACCTCCCAGATGTTGTAGTCAATCATGCGACTATATTGCCTCATTCGCATCTTCCAAACTTCATACTCTCCCTGCTTAAGCATGGGCACCTTGGAGGCAGTAACCGTGTGAGTTTCGTCAGACATCTTGAACTTGTTAAATTAGAACAAATTTGAGTAACACAACTTCTTCCTTATCACAGCTTCTAGATCACAAGCTCTGATACCACTTGTTGATCCCAGTTGAGCAAACGATCTTATATAGAAGCTGACTTAAACTAATATAAACGGTTAAACACTACGCGGAATTTAATGTTTAACCTTAAGAAGAATAACGATGATTATCACTAAACACCTCAATATATTATTATACGAATACTCTGAATAGTATTAGGGTTTTACAGCCTTGAAGTGTATCGAATCTTAGATATAACCAATATGTATATCTAACTCTAACCTATGACCTCCTTTTATAGGCTAAGGAGTCCTTTACAATATACATTACATATTCTACAAGATAAATATACTTACCATACTTATCCAAATACAATTCGACCTACTCAAGACTTTCTAGAATATTACAAGTTAAACCAACCTAACAAGCTAGCAGTGCTTCGTTACATTAGTAGTGGTTCCATACTTCTACTAACAGTTGTTCATCTTGAGCAGTGGTTCTAATCCTTCTAGCCGTGGTATCTTTTGTCTTTGGCAGTGGTTCCATACTTACAATCATTCCTATTAAGAGAACCTAAAACCCAACAAGTATCCCAACCTCGAATTGGTTTTTCAGCATTTGGGAGTTTTGGCCTATAAATACCCCACCTTTCCTATTGTATTCCTCACCGCTTACATTCATTCTTTCTCTCTAATTTCTCTTCTCTCTACCCTCTATGTCTATCTTGTGTTCTTAATCTTTCTCTCTTATCATCTTTGAAAGAACACATTCTCCACAATAGATGATTTACAAAAGCCTTATCATCTCTATACCCTTTCTACTAGAATCAAGTGTCTAGGTTAGGTTAGGACTTGATTTGAACAATCAAACTCTATTCATTTAATTTGGTTGTAAGGGAAGCCTTGTATCTTTGGGACCGAGCCTAGATCAGTGGTGATCTAGTTGGGGGTTGATACTTCTAGGGGAAGTGCTGTGGGTTTTAGTGGTCTTTGTGGTCGTAGTGGTAAGTCGAATCGTGAGATTCTTTTAGGTGGTTTCCGAAGGTGGAATACCTTTGGGAGTAACTCTTCTTAGTGAGCTTCGATCTTTGTGCATACCGGTGGAGTGAAGTTGTAACAGTTTGTAGTCCACCAAAAGGATTATACTAGTGTAATAGTATCGTATCGTGTCTTAGCAACTGGACCTACGGATGGTATAAACCCCCCCATCCGGAACCAATATATATCGTGGTCTCTTTACTTGCTTTATATACTCTGGTTGTGATTGTGGTTGTTGTATTGTTGTATAACCACTTGTTGATCTTTGAGGCTTGAAATCAATAAACTTCGAAAAAGCCAAAAAGACCGTATTCACCACCCTCTACGATTCGATATGCTTGTTCTTTACTTTTCTTGTCGATATAACAATGTGTTGGTGTGTGTTTATTTCTTTGTTTGATTGTGATATATTCCGCGCTAGTACCTAGGTGGTTAGTCGATCATATATATATATATATATATATATATATATATATATATATATATATATATATATATATATATATATATATATATATATATATTAGTTTTCGAAGCCCGCCCAATGGGCGGGCATGACTTATAATTGTTGTTGACATATTTTACTATAGCGTTTCAAAGCTTTTTTCAATGATTAGAACTATCCAACATATATACTTCCTTAATTAGTTCAATGATTCATGAGGCATATATAAGAGATGCCTACCTTAAATCAATGCACACATTGTGGAGCTCGAAGTTATACAACATGGACAACATAATCGTGGAAACATACAAAAACAAAAAGCCGTAATGCTCAAACGCAAATAAAAACCTTTCAAATTGCATCGTAAAATAAGATATAAACATACCAATTTTATATTAAATGCATAAATAGAACAATTAAAATATACAAAGTTTTTTGTAACAGCATAGTATATGAAATAAAGCTATTACCATCGATATCACAACAAAAAAAGTTCAATCCCTTTATGCTCTTCACTTTAGCGACATTAATATTATAACTGTCACGAGTTATAATATCTGTGCATGCACGGGGTTTTTTCTAAAATTTTAGTTATATATTATTATCGATTAAACTTAACGTGCCCTAAATTGTTTTTTTTTCTGGGTTAAAAATTGTCACACCCCCAATTTACCTGTTTTTGCAGCGGAATGGAATTCCTGGGGATTGACTGTCATAGCACCACATCACAGTTATATTGAACGACCTAAAGTGTCGTTTTAAAACACATCGTTGGATATTATAATAAAACATTCAGAGTACAACATCGGTCCCAAAAGGTTTACAAAGTTTGCGGAAATACAAATATGTTACAAATCCAAACGATGTTTTGAAATGAAGTGCCATAATGTACATAATGTAAGTGACGCCATGACTCAAAATGTAGGTCCCTAAACCATGTCATGATGATAATGCCTCGATTACACGAAAATACATTGCTAATAACGGTCAACAATAATGTTGGTGAGAAATCATAGGTTTATGTAAATGTTTTATACGACTACACAAGTATAGACCATGCATGACAATCAAGTCACGTAAAAATAATGTTACAATTGCTCTAAGCCCATGACCCCGAAACTAGACTGTTCAATAATGTATGCCCTCAGAGTGTTTGCCGGACAACTCCGTAATGATATCAAATGAAATGCATCCGTTTGCCTGGTTGGGATTCACCAACCCGGATGGAGGCGTCACCCTCGATAGATCTATCCACTTATCCTCGCTTCAAAGATTAACGGTTCATGTTCAAGTAATGGGGACTTTCAATTGGCAAATGCGGTAACTTAAGCAATGTAATTGAATTTAATGTACTTGGTATCGTAATAAAAATGTTGTGCAATGTATTCTCCCCCGTAGGTTTGAAAATAATTAAAAGTGTATACGACGGGGCTATGAAAACTCACTTGATAAACTGGAATAATGGCAAAAGTGAGTACACCGAGGTTTAATGTGATGCGTCAACCGGGACCTATTATCAATGATATGATATGTCATGAGTTGCAATGTAATGTTATGCATGCATTCCGTATGTTATTTATACCATTTACGAGTTTTGAAAAATATTACACATCGTCGAAAAATACTCTTTTGACGTCTTGACCAATCAAAAATCACTTTACATGTTCTTACGTCAAAATGTCATCCTACCATGGTTTTATAATGATTTTTAGAGAAATTACCACTTTTCGTCGCAAAACAATGTCATCGGAATTTTTATGAAATTAACAAAAATGGCTTTGGAAAACTAGCCGTAAAATGGTGTACATCGATCGTTAGAGAACGAACTCGACGGTTTTGGAAAGTTTGTATCGATATCTAAAAGTTTCAGTTCAGGAGTTTTCGTCCAAAAGGTCTCGAACATAAAGATAATAAGGGTTAAAGATGGTGGTTTTGGCTAATTGTGTGCAGAAAATTAGTTACGGCAAGTTTATGAAAAAGTGCATATCTTTGTCGTTTCAAATCCGTTTTCTACGTATAATACGTCCTTAGCTTCGTATCAAAGTATACTAATATATTTTTGACAAGTCGAAATAATTTGTGAAGCTTAAGGCTCATTTTTGACTCGGACAAAATAAATATGGTATGCTGAAATTTCTGAAAATAATATATTTCATCGTCAAACTTTAAAAATCCATAACTTCTTCGTTATAAGTCCGTTTTATTCCGTTCAAGCGGCCACGGATTCGTTTTAAAGTATATTTTCTAAATATCAAGGCCAAAGTTTCGTACCAACTGTCGGATTTTCCAGAAAAATGAAACAAGGACAGAACCTTTTTATATACGTATTGAAAATAGTTTTTCTCGGACAAAACCTATTCTAATCCCTTCAAATCAACTCCAAAGCTAATCTAATCCTACCATACACCTTCTTAGGGTGTCATGGGTTCCTAATCACCATCAAGACCAAAGAATACCAAGGGAATATTTATAGGATGACCATAGTATATAGATAACTCTAAAATCATGAAATAAAATGGTATAAATCACATATCATGCATACTAGCTCCAAAAATGAAAAGATGAATATGAAAATGAAAAGGAAACATAAAAATGATAAAATCATGCTTACAAGTGATTATGATGAGGTGAAAGTAACAAGGTAAATCCTAAACACTCTTGGTTTTTATTTCAAAACCTTATAAAGAGTGATATCTAGATTGTTTATAACACTTGAGCTAGCAAAAATTTTTGTGATCCCTTGGAAGACCTCTATATGGCCGGTTATGGAGTAGAACCAAAGAGAGAAAGAAGCTTTTTCTAACACTTGAATTATTGGTGAATGAGGTGAATGAAATGTGTTGAAAAAAATTACATGAAGTGTAGATCTATATTTGTTGACAATTTTTACTAACCACAATAAATGCCACCCTCCCCTTGGTCGGCCAAGGGGGAGGGATTGGCAAAATATCTCTTTTTTTTTTATTATATGTATTTACTTGTATAATTGTAAGAAAAATGTGTAAGTAAAATAAATTCAAGTTAAGGTAATTGGTAGTTTTTAGATACAAGTAAATTTTTAATAGATCAAATTAAAGTATAATGAGGTCATAAAAATTGTAAAAATACATTCCTTGTAAGATTTGAGTGATATAATGATTATCGAGTAGTTTTTAAGAAAAAACATCGTAATAATTTAACTTTAACGATTAATATACCAAATAAATTTAAAACACTAGGAAAACTCAAAATATAGTTTTTATAACTAAATGTAAGTATAAAAATACATCGGGATCATTTTTGAAAGTAATGGATTAAATATTCAAAATAATAACTCACGCGATAAAGATTATTAAATATAAAAATTACGCGTTGAATGTGAAATGAAATGTCGTGAATGAATTAATGAGATGCAAATGATGTCAATGAAATGTAGACTAATCTTAGTCCATATGAAATGTACGTGATGTCATGATCATGAATTCGCCGCTAAACCTTAAAGGTTACGCGAATTTGAAACAAGTAAACCAAGTTTACTATAATTGTTGAAATTGTAAGGCATGCATTGTGTGAAATGACCGAAAGTACGGGTTGTCACATTAGCGCCATCAAAAAGGAATTCAGTCCACTGAATTCAATCGTTATTAGGTCTAACGGTGTCGGTGAAAAGATGAGGATACTTGCGTCGCATCGGTCTTCCGTTCCCAAGTAAATTCAGGACCTCGTCGAGAATTCCAACGAACTTTCACGATAGGAATACGACTCTGTTTCAACTGCTTGACCTCGCGGTCCATGATTTCTACTGGTTCTTCCACAAAGTTGAGTTTGTCGTCGGTGAACTTCGTCCAATGGAATAACGAGCGATTCGTCCGAAAGACACTTCTTCAAGTTTGAAGCGTGAAACGTGTTGTGCACATGACTAAGTTCTGGTGGAAGATCAAGTCGATAAGCTACCGGACCAACTCTACTCAAAATCTTGAATGGTCCAATGTATCTCGGGTTTAACTTCCCACGCTTTCCAAATCGTACCACGCCCTTCCAAGGCGATACTTTCAACATAACTTTGTCACCTACTTGAAATTCCAAATCCTTGCGTCTAACATCCGCGATAACTTTTCATCGACTCCTTGCGGTTCGAGTCTATCACGAATTTGAACAATCTTTTCCGTGGTTTCCGCACCATTTCGGACCATAAGTTGTGCGTCTCCTACCTCGGCCCAACAAACAAGTGATCGGCACTTACGACCATAGAGTGCCTCAAATGGTGCCATCTTGATCCTGGTGTGATAACTATTGTTGTACGAGAATTCTATCAATGGCAAATGGTTAGCCCAACCATTTCCAAAATCAATAACACATGCTCTCAAAGGCATATCTTCTAGCGTTTGAATGGTCCTTTCACTTTGACCGTCGGTTTGTGGGTGATATCTTTGTGCTCATCTCTAATCACGGTTCGAATGAATCTTGCAATGATTTCCAGAAGTTTGAAGTGAATCGACTATCTCTGTCGGAAATGATAGAAATTGGTGCACCGTGCCTTGAGACTATTTCTTTGACATAAAGTCTAGTGAGTTGCTCCATAGAATAAGTCTCTCTAATAGGTATGAAATGGGCTGACTTGGTAAGGCGATCAACAATTACCCAAATAGCGTCGTAACCTCCCGATGTCTTAGGAAGTTTAGTAACAAAGTCCATTGTAATGCGTTCCCATTTCCATTGAGGAATTTCCGGTTGTTGGAGTAAACCTGAAGGCTTCTGATATTCGACTTTTACCTTAGAGCAGGTAAGGCATTTGCTAACGACGTGGCAATCTCGCTTTCATGTTCGGCTACCAATAAAGCTTCTTAAGATCTTGATACATCTTATCCGATCCTGGATGAATAGAATACTTTGACTTATGCGACTCATGCATAATCAATTCTCGTATTCTGCCATGCAATGGAACCCACATTCTATCCTTGAAACATAATACTCCATCTGCTCTCTTTACAAAACCATTTGCGCTTTCGGGCATACCATAAAGCTTTTCACTTGGTCGGTTCTCCTCCTTAAGTGCTTCTATCTGTGCTTCGTGAATTTTCGATGGTAAAGGAGAAATAATCGTCATTCCCAATGATCGAACTCTTAAAGGTTTAGGCCTCTCTTTCCGACTAAGAGCATCGGCCACAACATTGGCTTTTCCCGGGTGATACTTGAATTCACAATCATAGTCGCTGAGTAATTCCAACCAACGACGTTGCCTCATATTAAGCTCCTTCTGATCAAGAATATATTGCAAACTCTTGTGGTCGGTAAACAATGTGCACTTTGTACCGTAGAGGTAGTGTCTCCAAATCTTGAGCGCAAAACTACGGCTCCTAACTCGAGATCATGAGTTGTGTAATTCTTCTCATGAGTCTTAAGTTGTCGAGAAGCATACGCTATCACCTTCTCGTTTGGCATTAAAACAGCCCCAAGTCCTTTATGGCCGCAATATACAACAAAGTTCTCAATTCCTTCGGGTAATGCCAAAATTGGCGCACTGCAAAGCTTTTGTTTCAACAACTGAAAAGCAACTTCTTGTTTCTTTCCCCACTCATACTTCTTGTTTTTCTGTGTCAACTTGGTCAAAGATCTCGCTATCTTCGAAAAACCTTCGATGAACCTTCGGTAATATCCTGCTAGTCCTAGAAATTGTCGAATTTCCGTAGGATTCGTTGGAGTAGCCCAATCTTTCACGGCTTCAATCTTTGCGGGATCAACTTGTAGTCCTTGACTATCAATGACATGACCAAGAAATTGCACTTTGCGATTCCAAAAATCACACTTTGAAAATTTGGCATACAACTTCTCATTCTTGAGTAGCCTTAAAATCGTCCTTAAATGCTCTTCGTGCTCTTCTTTGCTCTTTGAGTAGATCAAGATGTCGTCGATAAACACTATAACAAACTTGTCCAAATACGGCTTACATACTCTATTCATGAGATCCATGAATACCGCAGGTGCATTAGTCAATCCAAACGGCATCACTTGAAACTCGTAATGACCGTAACGTGTTCTAAACGCTTTTTTCGGAATATCCTCTTCGAACTCGGTTGATGATAACCCGACCGGAGATCAATCTTGGAATAGATACTAGAACCTTGCAACTGATCGAACAAGTCATCAATTCTGGGAGTGGGTAACGATTCTTCACCGTTAACTTGTTCAATTCTCTATAATCTATGCACATTCGGAAGGATCCATCCTTCTTCTTCACAAACAAGACCGGTGCTCCCCAAGGCGAAGAACTCGGCCTAATGAATCCTTTGTCTAGAAGCTCTTGCAATTGATTAGACAACTCTTGCATTTCGGATGGCGCTAAACGGTGCGGTGCTCGCAAGTCGGTGCAGCTCCGGCACTAAGTCAATATGAAATTCTACTTGACGAGCGGTGGAAGTCCCGGTAAATCCTCGAAATACTTGAAAAATTCACGAACAATAGGTACATCTTCAAGTCGCTTCTCCTCCGACTTTTCTCCGGTTACATGGGCTAATAAAGCAAGACAACCTTTCTTAATGTACTTCTCCGTTTTGATGCACGATATGATACTAATTCTAGTTCCACTTCGTTCCCCACGAATAATCAAAGTTTCGCCGTTATAGGGAAGATGAACAACTTTCTCGTCACAAATGATCTTCGCGCGATGCTTAGATAACCAGTCCATGCCGATGACGACGTCAAAACTACCAAGCTCTACGGGCATGAGGTCTATGTTGAAGGGATGATTAAGAAAATTGAATGTGCAACCGCGGACAATGGTATTGGTGCTAACTAAATTACCATTAGCTAATTCGACAATGTATGATGTATCTAAGGTGGTTGGCTTAATGTTGAGCAAAGGTGCAAATGCATTGGACACAAAACTTTTATCGCACCGAATCAAATAAAACTGAAGCGTAACGATTATTGAGAAGAAACGTACCGTTATGACATTGGTCCTCCTATCTTCTCGCCTCCAATGACGTAAACCCTTCCTGGTGCCAAACCTCCTTGATTCGGATTTGCTTGATTCTTTCCCTTCTTACAATCCTTCTTGTAGTGTCCAATTTCCCCGCAACCAAAACATGTAACTTGTGGCCACTTACAATCCCTAGTACGGTGACCAACTTTCTTACAATTCTCACACGGTTCAGGACATCGACCCGGATTGTGATGACTAAAACACTTATTACATTTCGGCAAAACCCCCGAATATCCTTTTCCTTCCTTTTGACCCGCAGCATAAACCTTAGCAACCTCTTGCCTTTTGGGTGGTTGTTGAGTAGCATTTCTACCCCTGGTGTTGTCCCACTTGCGCTTGTTATTGTTGCTATTGTTGTTGTTGTAGTTGCCTCGATTATTGTTGAAACGGTTGTTGGGGTTGTTGTTGTTTCGGTTGGTGGTGGTGTACTTACCTCGCTTCACCACTTGTGCCATCAACTTCGGAGTCACTCGAATAGCTTCCTCAATTGTTTGTGGATCAAACGAAGTCACATCTCCTTGAATAACCTGAAGTCCCGATAAAGCTTCTAGCAACATTTCATTATCCGATACCATCGACGGGCATAACGCGGCTAATTCCTGGAATCTCCGAATGTATGTGTCAATATCATAACCAATAGTGACCAATTCATAGAACTCCGTCTCCAACTTTTTCACTTCGGTTCGAGGACAAAACTTCTTAGTCACCAAGCCCTTAAATTCCTCCCAAGTAAGCTTAAAAGCATTCTCCATTCCAATCGGTTGAAATATGAATTCCACCATGACAACGCTCCATCGAGTAATGTGCTCGTAGCAAACTTGACCTTAATGTCATCCGGACAGTTACAAAGCAAAAACACCGATTCCAATTTTTCAAACCACCGAACCATGGCTGTGGCACCCTCAGTACCTCTAAACTTAGTGGGTTCACCACTCTTGAAATCCTTGTACGAACATTTCTTAACCCCGGATCCTCGGCATTACCGAGTAGCTGATAGCTAGCCTAGCGGCCGGCGGCTCAGCAGCGGCAGTAGCCACTGTTTCCCTTTCGACTCTTCGAGCATTAGCAATGCTATCATTCACCAACTTTTGAATTTCTGCTTGGGTCATTTCCGGTGTAACTTTCTTAGAGCCATAACTCTTCAAACTCACAAGATGAAACAATCATGAGAACTCGTAAGTAGAAACAACCATCATACAAATATATCCACAACCACATCATGCATAAAGTAAATGGAATCACAACGGAACAATAATGAAATATCACAAATATAATCACAACACACGTGGATAATATACATGAAAATTTAGGCCTACATGGACCGATATCATAGATAATAATAACCATTCCTACATAGTAGAGTCAATACTTGATACATTTGTTTGTACAACAACCAAAATACAACAAGTTCTTTAAACTACGTCACACACCTTGTGACTAGGATAATAATGGTCAAAACTATACATGACAAAAGTCTACATAAGGCACCTCATGGTGCTCACGCCGACTATCACGAAGATCGCGAACCCGAAGTCGACAAACTATCCACCAAACTCCTCAACTCATCAACTGAACCGCAAGCAAAGCGGCAATACTCTCCGTCCTCTAAGCGCCTATTCGAATACTCGATGTGACAAATCAATGAAACCCCTGCCTAACACTAAACCTTCGACCTCCTCCGCAATGGGCTCAATCCTATCTACCGACAGTTCCTCCAACTGCCGTGACAACCTATCAATCTGGATCTGCTGACTATCAATACGGGCTCCTAATGCCTCGGTAGAAGGTTGTCGGCAAAGCAGACCTTTAGAGCTCTCGCCTAACTCGAACCTAACGGTGGCTCGGGTTCGAGATGGTGGTGTAGGGATATCAAAAGCGAGCACGCTTTTGGGCGCAAGTCTGCGTAGGCAAAGGATCTCTAAGAAAATATGATGAAGATGGTGGTGATGGTGCTAGTAGTGAATGTGCCGGTGGATCGTGGAGCTGAGCTAACGCTGAGGTGGGTGCAACCTCGCCTCCTCGAAGGGTTCGGGTCTCGTCGGTCATGATCGATGGAAGGTGAGTAGATCCAATGGAAGATACGATCTCAGTGGAATGTGATGCAACATCATCCAAGATGGGGTTAGCTGGGTGTCACACCCCCAATTTACATGTTTTGCAGCGGAATGGAATTCCTGGGGATTGACTGTCATAGCACCACATCACAGTTATATTGAACGACCTAAAGTGCCGTTTAAAAACACATCGTTGGATATTTCATAAAATGTTGAGTACAACATCGGTCCCAAAAGGTTTACAAAGTTGGCGAAAATACAAATATGTTACAAATCCAAACGATGTTTTGAAATTAAGTGCCATAATGTACATAATGTAAGTCGACGCCACGACTCAAAATGTAGGTCCCTAAACCATGTCATGATAATAATGCCTCACACTGAAAATACATTGCAAAAAACGGTCAACAATAATGTTGGTGAGAAATCATAGGTTTATGTAAATGCTTTATACGACTACACAAGTATAAATCGTGCATGACAATCCAGTCACGTAAAAAATGTTACAATTGCTTAAGCCCATGATACCAAGCTTGACTAATGTATGCCCCAAAGAGTGTCTTGCCACACAACTCTGGTAATGATTATGAATGAAATGCATCCGTATGACAATTGGGATTCACCAACCCGGATGGAGGAGTCACCCTCGATAGATCTATCCACTCACACACGCTTCCAAAATTAACGGTTCATGCATTTGAAATGGGGACTTTAAATTGGCAACTTTGTAACTCAAGCAATGTAAATGTATTTAACATACTTGGTATCGTAATAAAATGTTGTGCAATGTATTCTCCCCCGTAGGTTTGAAATAATGTAAAAAAAGCATGTAAAACGGGGCTATGAAAACTCACTTGGATAAACTGGAATAATGGCAAAAGTGAGTACACCGAGGTTTAATGTGATGCGTCCAACGGGACCTATTATGAATGATATGATATGTCATGAGTTGCAATGTAATGTTATGCATGCACTTCATATGTTATTTATACCATTTACGGGTTTTGAAAATATTACTCGTCGTCGAAAAAATACTCTTTTGACGTCTTGACCCTTCAAAATGACTTTACATGTTTTTACGTCAAAATGTCATCCTACAATGGTTTTATAATGATTTTTGGTGAAATTACCACTTTTCGTCGCAAAACAATGTCGACGGAATTTTCATGAAATTAACAAAATGGCTTTGAAAGTAGTCGTCAAAACGGTGTATGCGTCGATCGTTAGAGATCGAACTCGACGGTTTTGGAAAGTTTGTATCGATATCTAAAAGTTTCAGTTCAGAGTTTTCGTCCAAAAGGTCTCGATCATAAAGATATTAAGGGTTAAAGTTGGTGATTTTGTTGAATTGTGTGCAGAAAATGAGTTTCGGCCAAGTTTGAACATCCGTAAATGATTTACTATGACTCCGCTTGACAAACAGCTTTTTGTTTTGAAAAATATGGCCGGTGAACTTGATTTTACTAGAAGACATCTCGCTCCAAAAGTTTCACAACCTTGTTAAAAACAGCCGCAAACATAGCCCTCATAGCTAATGAAATACTTGTAACGTAAAAATAATATAGTTTTTCAGAAAATAATATTTACGGCAACTTTATGAAAATGGCCATATATTTGTCGTTTCAACTCCGTTTTCTACGTAATATATGTCCTTAGCCGTATCGGTAAACTAATATATTTTTGAGAAGTCGAAATAATTTGTGAAGCTTAAGGCTATTTTGACCGAAAATACTAAAAACAATAAGCTGAAAATCCTGAAAATAATACATTTCGTCGTCAAACTTTAAAAATTCACCACGGCTTCGTTATAAGTCCGTTTTATCCGTTCAAGCGGCCACGGATTCGTTTTTAAGTATATTTTCTAAAAATCAAGGCCGAAGTTTCGTACAATCTGTTGGTTTTTTTCCAGAAATTCGAATTAAGGACAGAACGTAAAATATAGTTATCGAAAATAGTTTTTCTCGGACAAAACCTATTCTAATCCCTTCAAATCAACTCCAAACTAATCTAATCCTACCATACACCTTCTTAGGGTGTCATGGGTTCCTAATCACCATCAAGACCAAAGAATACCATGGGAGTAATTATAGGATGACCAATAAATATATATAACTCTAAAATCATGAAATAAATGGTATAAATCACATAACTTGCATAATATCTCCAAAAATGAAAAGAAACATATGAAAATGATAAGGAAACAAGAAAATGATAAAAACATGCTTACTAGTGAAAATGAAGAGGTGTAAGTAACAAGGATTAACTTAAATATCCTTGGTTTTTATTTCAAAACCATATAAAGGATATAATCTAGGTTGTAAACACTTGAACTTTGCAAAATCTTGATCCCTTGTTTCTTTGATGTTGTGACCGGTTTTGAAGGACCCAAAGAAAGGAGAGAAAATGATTTTACTAATACTTGGTGAAATGTGAATGAATGAGAAAATATAATTGAGGTAAACTTTTGTAGAAGTACATTTATTAAAAATCAAGCAAACCATGCCATAATAAATGAATACCCTCCCTTGGGCGTTTTTTGTGGATCATGTTCCCCAAATATTTTTTTTTTTTTTTTTTTTTTTTATATATATAATGTGTTGTGTAATTATTTGATAAAGGGTTTAAGTAATTTTTGTTGGAAAATGTATAATTGAAGGTAAATGGTAGATTTTTGGTACAAGTAAGTTTTTAATAGATCAAAATAGATTGTAATGAGATAATAAAAATTGTAAAAATACTTTCCTTGTGAAAATTGAGTGATAAAATAATTATCGTATAATTTTAAGAAAAACGCAGTAATAATTAAACTTTAACGATTTGAGTACCAAATAAATTTGAAACACTAGGAAAACTAAAAATATAGTTTTATAAACTAAATGTAAGTTTAAAATACATCGGGATCATTTTTGAAAGTAATGGATTAAATATTCAAAATAAAAACTCACGCGATAAAAATTATTAAATATAAAAATTACTGTATAAAGTGAAATGAAGTGTCGTGAATGTACTAATGAGATGCACATGATGTCCATGAAATGTAGACTAATCATAGTCCATATGAAATATACGTGATGTCATGATCATGAATTCGCCGCTAAACCTCCAAGGTTACGCTAATTTGAAACAAGTAAACCAAGTTTACTAAAAATGTTGAAATAATGAAACATGAACGTGTCAGAAATGACACGAAGTACGGTTGTCACATTCGCCCATCCAAAAAGG
The DNA here is from genome assembly GCA_910596185.1 of Chrysanthemum makinoi. Lineage (NCBI taxonomy): Eukaryota > Viridiplantae > Streptophyta > Magnoliopsida > Asterales > Asteraceae > Chrysanthemum > Chrysanthemum makinoi. Next base: position 236,547,542 of record OU343225.1, on the reverse strand, counting down.
AATTCATCTGAATTCAGACCGTGTTAGTCCTCGAATTTTTTGAGTTTATAATGAATAACGAGCAAGTCATGTAGAATGTCGTTACGGTTATCGATGATAGAAGCATACAAAACATCGTAGTAGAGAAAAATATTGGATGATTCTCTCATATGTAACACTTAGGATCGGAACATGTGAAGATTTTGCTTGCACTAAGATTTATAAATAACGCTCCAACCTAACATGATCCTCGAATTAGACATAGTTAGCTAGACTATGTATAATTAAGGAACGATAATGTGACGTTCAGTTTAGTTGTTTATAACTCGATGCTTACAAGGATTTAAACCGTGTCGTTAAAAGATTAGATAAAGTAAAGAAGTAACATTCTCAGTGATATCGATCGAAAGGAAATAAATGCGATAGATGAGAATATTGTACAACGAGTGGTTTATCAAAAGTAGTACATCTTAGGTTATAAAGATTCGGATATGATGAAAACATAAACTTATGCGACATAATACATAAGGAGAAATATTTGCTAGTTTCGATCTTCTTCGGTCTTCGCGTCGTTGGTACCTTGACGAGCTTCTCCTTTTCCTAATCCATGAGCACCTTCAACTTGCGACCAGTTTTTGAGGACATTGATTCCGATAGTGTCCTTGCTCTCCACATCACGAAACATGTAATTATAGTTTTGCCTTTACAATCCCACGGCTAGATGTGTCGGTTTTGGCATTAGCGCGGGGCAGGACGAATGTGATGATACTCATGATTACATAGTGGTTTAGCCCCAACATATCCTTTTCCCTGCGGTCCTTAGCAAGGTGTCCCCGGTTTTGACAGATAAAGCATATTCCACATGGACCATTATGATGTAGCGTGCATTGATGGCATTGTGGCAAGTTTAGGTATAAGTTCTTTCCTTTGTTGGTGCATCAACATGAATACCGCGGCTTCTTGTCTTCTACTTTGTTGTTGGTGATGGTTAGTGTTACAGCTTTGGTTGTTGTCGTTATAACCTCCACGGTCATTTCCCATTTCCTTTTGTTGTTGTTAGTTTGGTTGTTGTTATTGTTGTGGTGGTCATTGTTGATAATGGTTTCCCTTTCACAACAGACCATGAGTAATTGAGTCATCTTGATGGTCTCTTCAATTGTTTGCAAATCGAAAGAGGCTACCTCTCCTTGAATGCATTTTGGAAGTCCTCCATAGAATCTTTCCATGGTTTCTCATTGTCCATAACCATATATGGACATAAAAGCGGCCAACTCTTGAAACCTTCTGATGTAGGTCTCAATGTCATAACCAACGGTCACTAGCCCAATAAATTCCATTTTTAATTTCTTCATCTCCTTAAGGCGAGGCATACTTTAGTCATCAACCTCTTGAATTGATCCCATGAAAGTTTATAAGCATTTTCCATACCAATAGGGCGTGCATGATTCCACCATAACATTGCCTCATTCAAGAGTGTACTAGTTGCAAATTTCACCTTGGAGTCATCCGGGCAATCGCGTATGAAATAACAACTTCGATCCTTTCCAACCAACGGATCATAGTAATGGCTCCTACGTGCCTCACGAACTTCGGTCATTGCTCTTAAAGTCTATGTATGTACCACCGAACTCTCGAATCTCTGCCAACTCCGTAGTAGTAGCATGTCTAGTAGCCGGTACGACCATGGTCTCGGCAATGGCGGCAACAGTGACAACTATCGTTGCCCGTTCTTTCTCTAGTTCCCTAGCTATACAATCCTTTATATACTTTTGGATATCGGCTTGTGTCATAGCTGTGGAGCTCTTAGTATATAACTCTTCAAATAAAAGGAAAATGAGACGTATCAAATCCTATGTTAATAATAAGCGTTCTAAATAGAAGTGATAGAAGGTGGTAAGTTTGAGGGTATTTTTCAAAATGATCGACGGGTTCCGAAAAGATGGGTTATGAGGTGTTGTAATTGCTTCAATGTAGTTCATCCCTAATATTGCTATCATGCTAGCAAGAAGATAGATATCATCTCAAACTATGTCGAAGAATGTTTGTTCTAGTTTCACTTGTAGATGGGGAGTCATTGATAGTCCGACATGTTCAAACCTGTAACATCTCTTGATATGGAAATGAGGTTACTTGGAATTTCTAGAGAACACAATGCCTTAGGGAAGTTTATCGATAGCCTTAATTTAACCAAATTTTCCTTTAAGGGATACTCATTGTAGGGAAGTTCACATATGGTTGAGGCCATGTTTAATAGAAGATGTTCTATAGCCTCGGATAAGAAGACTTGGTATATCCCTATAGTGTTGCTTCATGGTATTTGCTTATTATTAAATCTAAGTAACTTCGATGCAGCTAGTACTTATGGAATGATAGAGTTTGGATTCTAATTCAAAATAGTGGTTGAATGTCTTGATGTCTTAAGATTTTTTGAGTTTGAATCATCCTACCACTTAGTTCTAGTCCTTGTTGGAAATTCCAAAATCCTTCCATTGTTTTCCGTATCAGGAATCCTCCTCACAGATGGTATAGAAGTCTTTCCTAAAAGGTCAATCGTCAAATCCTAACTTATCGGTTGAGTGAGAGATAAATGGCGTAAGCATCTATAGAGTGTTAACAGAAGGAAATGTTTATGCACGATAAATCGATTATAAAACTTTCTTTGTCAAACAAGAATAAATAGTTGTAAATTTCTGATGAAGTTATGAAAAGGTTTGTAAAACCACTTTATTGAGTAATGAAGGAACATTTTATCATTTCTATTTAATAATAAATCTTGGTTGTGGCTTGGTGTTAAAGCAACAACTTGTTAAGGTGATTTTAAAACAGCTTATACAGTGATAGAAAACGACTTAACAATGGTAATGAAATATTTTGGTAGAAACAATTGGATTATAACATAACTCATGAAACGATTTGTAAAATAGTTTACAAGAAAACAATTTATCGTTTGTCAAATAATAGAAGATTTAGTTTGTTTGTATTTCAAGATGGTTTATAGGTTGGTAATGTAATAGTCATTTAAAGTAAAAGTGAATGATGCGGTGGTAATACCAAGTTTTATGATTTTAAATCGGGCAGTGGCTAAATAGCTACCAAAAGGGTAAAATAGTTTATATGACATAATATTACTTGCGAAAAAAAAATTTGTAATATAGTTTGTAACTTGCTATTGCAATTGTTGTTGTTATAAAATAATATATAAATTTCGGTTTATCATACTATGAGAAATAGTTTGCAGTATCGAGGAGTCATTGTTTATAAAATATTATTAAAGTCGTAAATTTTGGTTTAATGGTACAAGAGTAAGATGAAATGATCGGTAAAATAGTTGAAAGCGGGTTGTGTTAGATAACGATGAAGTTTATTATCTCATAAGAGGGAATGTAGGACAATTAGTTGGTATTCAACGTTTTGTTTTGTAAGATAATAGCTTGATGATTTTTCAGAGTAACATGAAAATCGTTTCGCATGAGGATATTAAATAGTTGATAAAATGACTGAAACCATTTGATCATTTAATAATAAAACAACTTAGCTTAAATCTTTATGTAACAAGCGTTTCTAAGATGGTGATAAAATAGTTGAAAATAAAATCAAGTGAAATAATTTCATGAAATAGTAGCAGGATAATTTGGAATAAAATTTGTTGAATGGTTTGTAGGATACATAGGAGAACCTTATCGAATGGTAATAGTCTACTAATTGGTCGAGAATAAAGCGACCTAATCCTAGTAAGATAGTGATGTATAAATTTGAAATGATGGAGAATTGGGCAATTGGAGTAAGGAATGAAATAAACAAGGTGGTGACTATCGTAGAGATAAAAATGATAAGGATCATTAGCTTCGGAGGTACTTATTATCCATTCTGTGGTAGCCTAATGTCTCAAGTGTAGGAGTAGTAGGTCCTAGCAACCATAGCCCAAAAATTCTCTCATCCTCAAGACCTATGAGATGGTGTAATGTCTATAGTCTTAGTGGTAGATGGTAATGGTGTGTCAAATCATGCACGCTTCCCAATAAGTCGTGTTATGAGTATCGGTTATGAGATGTGATGAATGCGGATGGTGCTCGAAGAAATGATGATAAAAATAATGACAATGATGATAATGGAATCCTTGTGGCGAGTTAAGAAAATAGGTTTATTAGGACCAAACCTATAAGTTCTACCCAATGGTATGATGCATTGTTGGTGATAAAATTGTCACGATCCTATAGTGAATCGATAGTGATCGTGATGGTGTAGGTGTAACCGTCCTCCCAAAGGGTTTATCTCAGTGATCAACGTTATCGATGATGAGTCAATTGATGTGAAAATTGTGATAGGGAATGCCAAGGAATTCTCCACGTTAGAGTATGAGGAAAAGATAATAGGATGGGTATTTAAGGGCATCCATGTGACAATCGTTTTGAAATGAAAATAAATAACTTTCGTAAAGTATGCGTACAAAACCATGCAAAGTGAACATGCACTTATGATGAAATGATGAGATGCTATGATGATGTAGTTATAGTCTAGCGTCAATGATGCAACCTAGTTCTCTATAATCAGTAGCTCGGTACCATCATCCACTGATTTGTTTTCTGCCGAATGGAATTCACGGGGATTGACCGTCATAGCACCACATCCAGTTATATTGAACGACCTAAAGTGCGTTTAAGAACACATCGTTGGATATTTCATAAAATGTTGAGTACAACATCGGTCCCAAAAGGTTTACAAAGTTTGCGAAAATACAAATATGTTACAAATCCAAACGATGTTTTGAAATAAAGTGCCATAATGTACATAATGTAAGTCGGCCTTGGCGACTCAAAATGTAGGTCCCTAAACCATGTCATGATAATAATGCCTCGATTACTGAAAATACATTGCTAAAACGGTCAACAATAATGTTGGTGAGAAATCATAGGTTTATGTTAATGCTTTATACGACTACACAAGTATAAATCAGGCATGACAATCGATCAATAAAAAAATGTTACAATTGCTTAGCGCCATGATACCGAAGCTTGACTAATGTCGCCCAAAGAGTGTCTTGCCAAACAACTCTGGTAATGATTATGAATGAAATGCATCCGTATGACAATTGGATTCACCAACCGGATGGAGTCACCCTCGATGATCTATCCACTCATGCGCTTTCCAAAATTACCGGCTCATGCATTTGAAATGGGGACTTTTAACTGGCAACTTTGTAACTCAAGCAATGTAAATGTAACATGGTATCGTAATAAAATGTTGTGCAATGTATTCTCCGTAGAGTTTGAAATAATGTAAAAAGCATAAACGGGGCTATGAAAACTCACTTGGATAAATGGAATAACGAAAGTGAGTACGAGGTTTAATGTGATCGCCAACGGGACCTATTATGAATGATATGATATGTCATGAGTTGCAATGTAATGTTATGCATGCCATTATGTTATTTATACCATTTACGAATTTTGAAAATGTTACACATCGTCGAAAAATACTCTTTTGACGCTTGACCTTCAAAATCACTTTACATGTTTTTCGCCAAAATGTCATCCTACAATGGTTTTAAAATGATTTTGGTGAAATTACCTTTTCGTTGCGAAAACAATGTCGGCGATTTCATGAAATAACAAAAATGGCTGGGAAAGTAGTCATTAAAAGCGGTGTCATCGATGAGAAACGAACGGCGGTTTTGGAAAGTTTGCATCGATATCTAAAAGTTTCAGTTCGGGAGTTTTCGTCCAAAAGGTCTCGAACATAAAGATAATAAGTTAAAGTTGGTGATTTTGTTGAATT